>CM059875.1:12440550-12858929 GCA_030490815.1 Acer saccharum | reverse complement strand
TCCCGTTGGTTTTAATTGGCTTATTCGTGATCAAACACATGTGGGGATGCTTTGTAAGGGTAGCTTAGATGTTGTGTATTGCTTAGGCCCTTTTGAAGACCTCACTATTGACAAGCACCAAAGGTAATATTCTAAGTGCTTACTTGTCTTGAAGAGATAGATGCACACACTCACAACTCATGCATATGTTTAATCCTTATATGTGTGTGTCTTTTATGTGTGCCTTAATGCTCAACATCTCTTCTTGCATGTTAGTTTGATTGCATCTTGCATATCCAATTGCCTTGTCATGCTTAGACTTAGGATTGCATTTTTGCACTGGGCGCCCCCAAAAGCGCTGTACAGAAGCGCTGTACGAACAGCGCCCATTGAGCGCTGTTCAGACCTGATCGATTTAATCGGTCGCTGTTGGGTCGCTGTTGGGGCGCTGTACGTGGCGCTGTACAAAGCGCTGTACGTACAGCGCCACTCTGTTTCCTCGTGAAAACAGAGCAAGGGCGCTGTACAGGCGCTGTACAAGGGCGCCCTACGTACAGCGCCCATGGCAAATAGTGGGCAAACTTATCAAAACGACCACACTTTGTTTTGGCCCCCTATATATATGCCACTTTGACTTTAGGTCAATTACAAGAGTTCATATTCAGATTTCATACTTAGGATATTTTTCAAAGAGAAGAAAAATTCCAAGAACTCATTTTTAATTACTCAAACACCTTTTCCATGATCATCAATCATCATCTAGCATCATCTTAGATCATCTAGATGACATCTTGCATGGATTCTTCATCATACTTTGCTTGGTAAGCTTTTCACTAATATCTTACATATTTTGTGTTTCTCTTATCTAGCAATCTCAATTTAATTACTTGTATGTGATTTTATATTTGTTGAATACAAGATTGAGATTAGTATGATGTATGTTTGAGAAGTTGTATTGTGCTAGCATATTAGGTTTTTGTGCTTGATATTGATTAGCTAAACTAATTGACATGTCATTTAGTTTTGATATCTAGGATTGTTCTTAATTGCATATTAATCATCTTAGATAAGCATATAGGGTTTCCCTTGCTCTATGTTGCATTTTGGATATTTTCATATATTCACTTAGGGTTGTATTCTCTTCAAGAGAAGCTAAGTCTTGTGTGTAGCAATCGGGATTAGGTTGCTTAGATCGCAAGCAAATTGGACTAGGTTCACTCATACCGGGATTAGGTAGGTGTGTGATTACTACCGGGATTAGGTTGTAATCGTTTGCACATTTAGTGGATTCGAGGTTCGAGTGTGGCTTACTTACATAGCCCGTGGTTTTTCCCGTGAGGGTTTCCACGTAAAAATCAAGTGTCTAATTTAATTTCCGCACCATATTACACTTGCTTGTTTATTTATCTTGAGGGTAATTTCGTAATTTTGACTAACACGAAAAATTGGGTAAAAAGCGTAAAATCTATTCACCCCCCCTCTAGATAGCTTTATACACACCGTGCATTAATTAGTTTCAATTGGTATCAGAGCGGGTTCCTAGACATACATAGGTGATCCTTGCTTTATTTTGGTGTGTTTTGCATTTTGTGTGATTTTTGATTATTCATACATTTGCATTCATTTCATTCATTCATAAACACTATGAGTGGAAACGGTGGAAATGGTGGTGGCCACGAAGGAGCTTCTAGCACAAGGCCTCCACTTCTTACCGGTTTGAACTATTCCCAATGGAAAGGGAAGATGGAATCCTACATATGCCAAATTCATGACCGTGCATGGATGGCGGTGGAAGACGGATATGATCTCCCTATGATGACTCCCGCGGGTGGAGGACAAGATGTTTTGAAGCCTAAGGCGCAATGGAACGCGCAAGAGTTTGAGGCTTCAAAGTGGAATAGGAAGGCGATGCATGCCATTATGTGTGCCATGGATGAGAATCAGTACAAGCTTATTCAGAATACTCAAATTGCCAAAGTGGCATGGGACATCCTTCAAGTTGCACATGAGGGAACCGAGGTGGTGAAGGAGTCCAAGCTTCAAGTCCTCCAAACTCAATTTGAGTTACTTAGGATGGGAGAGGATGAATGCTTCAACGACTTCGAAATCAAATTGATGGACATAGTAAATCAAAGCCATCAACTCGGAGACCCGTATTCGGATAGGAGAGTCAAGCAAAAAATTATGAGATCTCTCCCCGATAGGTTTGAATCAAAGGTGACGGCCATAGAAGAAAATAGTGGCTACATGGATATGAAGCCAAGTGAGGTAATTGGGCGTCTCCTTGCATATGAGTCTAGGAAGGCTCCTAGCAACACTACTCCTCCTAAGAAGTCTAAAGGAATAGCTTTGAAAGCATCTAAGGATGAAAAGGAGGCAAAGCATGAATCGGATGAAGACCTTGCCTTATTTGTGAAACGGTTCACAAGGTTATGGGGTTCAAGAAGAAGAAGGGATTTGGGTCAAGAGGACAAGATTTGAAGAAAAAGAGTTCCTTCAAGAAGTTTGAGCCTAGACAAGAGAGGACCGAAAGGAAAGGGGTCGATGCTTTGAGTGTGGTGGGATTGGTCACTTTGCCCCCGAATGTGCGAATCACAATGAGAGGAAGAAGGGTAAAGTGATGGCCGCCACATGGAGTGGGAGTAGTGATGACTCCAATGAGGAAGATGAGTCTTCAAGTGAGGAAGAGCTCATGGCTAACTTCCTAGCTTTTGCATCTTCTCACAAGAGCAAAAGTGCTAGTGAAAAGGAAGATTTGAGTCAAGAGGAAATTGACTCTAGTGAAGAAGAAAGTGACTCCTCTTCTAGTTCCAAGAAGAAGTTTGTGGAGCAAAAGGTGCTTGCTAAATACCATGCCGAGTTCAATGATTTAGCACTTAAAAGCACAAGAAAGATTGAGAGGTTGAGAGAAGAAAACCTTGAACTTTCGGCTCACAATGACCACTTAAGTGAACAAGTGGAAAGATTGAAGAGGAGAGAGGATAAGTTAATTGAGGAGTTAGACTTGTCCAAGAGAAAGTGAAGAAGGCTTGAAGAGGGAACTTGTAGAAGCTAAAGAGTCCTTGGCTAGGATAGATTCTAGCACCAAGAAGCTTGATCATTTACTTGGTGTTGGAAAGAGTCCAAGTGACAAGAGAGGTCTTGGGTATGAAGATGGCAAGAAAATCTCAACCTCTAACAAGACCATATTTGTCAAGAGCTTGAAGAATGAAGAAACTTCATTTGTGCAACCTCCTAGGAAGAAAGTTAGAAATAGGACAAAGTTCTAATGCACAAGTGAAAATGGGGCCAAGAAGGAAATCTCAAGCTCAACCTCCTAAGGTTCCTCAAGCCAACACTCCTCCCAAATTGGCTCACAAAGGAAAGAGACCAATCATGCAACCTCAAGCTTGGAAGCAACCAAGACCGGTTCAACAACGAAGATGGATTGAACCCATCATATCCACAAAGACATGGACGTACTCAAAGGCGAGGTATGATTCCCTTTTTCATTCCTATTTGTCACTTTTGTGGTTGTGATGGTCATATTAGACCAAATTGCTTTCAATATATTAAAATGTGTAGAAAACAAAGCATGATTGAAAAGAGAAAGAATAGAGCCAAGATGCATGTTTCTAGGAATGAAAATATTGATTTGCATGATCCTAGAAATAGTAGAGCACATGTACCAAAGGCCACTAAGAAAGCTAAAATTGTTGCTAAGTGGATTAGAAAGAATGAAAATGTTTGCCATGTTGCACAAATAGCCTTGAAGGCAAATTCTTCTAATTTTTGGTACTTGGATAGTGGGTGCTCTAGGCACATGACGGGAAACAAGAGTTTCTTCGAGACTCTTGTTATGGAGGAAGGTGGAAATGTCACTTTTGGTGATGGATCCAAAAGAAATGTTGTAGGGAAAGGAACCATTTCCGTTCCCGGATTACCCTCCTTATCCAATGCTTTATTTGTTGATGGCTTGAAAGCCAATTTAATTAGCATTTCACATCTTAGTGATGAAGGATATTCCGTCTTGTTCTCTAAAGATTATTGCTCTATCCTTAAACCCGATGGACAAACCTTGTTGAAGGGCATGAGATCTAGCGACAATTGTTATTGTCTTGAAGCTAGAATTGTATCTAATCATGTGTCCATGGATGAGCAAATTGAGTTGTGGCATGAAAGACTTGGCCACATGAACTTTAGGGATCTACGGACCCTTGGAAAGTTCAATTGTGTGCGTGGCCTCCCTAAGCTTGGGAAGAAAGCCAATGGTATTTGTGGACCTTGCCAACAAGGAAAGCAAACCAAAAGCATGCACAAAAAGGGTAAGTATCTCACCACCAAGGAGCCACTTGAGCTTCTCCACATGGACCTCATGGGTCCCATGCAAACCGAAAGTTTGGGTGGAAAGAGATACATTTTTGTTTGTGTTGATGATTTCTCTAGATTTACATGGACATATTTTCTTAGAGAAAAATCCGAAACTTTTGATAAGTTTAAAATGCTTTGTACTAAATTGCAAAATGAAATGAATTCTAACATTAGAAGCATTAAACGGATTAGAAGTGACCATGGGAGAGAATTTGAGAATGCCACCTTTGAAACCTTTTGTAATGGTTTAGGCATCTCCCATGAATTTTCTGCTCCTAGGACACCTCAACAAAATGGAGTTGTTGAGAGGAAGAATAGGGTCCTCCAAGAGATGGCCCGTGTGATGTTGCTTAGCAACAATGTCCCTAGGAACCTATGGGCCGAAGCCATTAACACGGCTTGCTATATAGGAAATAGAGTGTTCCTAAGGCCCGGTACTAGAAACACCTCCTATGAGTTATGGAAAGGCAAGAGGCCAAATGTTAGCTACTTCCACACTTTTGGAAGCAAATGCTACATTTTGAATGACCGTGATCAACTTGGCAAGTTTGATGCTAAGAGTGATGAGGGTATTTTATTGGCTATGCCTTAAATAGTAGAGCCTATAGAGTTTTCAATTTAAAGACTCTAAGTGTTATGGAATCATCCAATGTCGTATTTGATGATACTAGGCTCAAGTCTAATGATCATGAGGAGGAGGTTATTTTTAGTGATGATTCTCCTTTGGAGGAAGGTTGTGGTGTCGCCTAATGTTGGGACATCTAATGTCAACAATGATGGCACACAACCTATTGATAGAGTTCCTCTCTTGGACTCTAAAGAACCCGCTCCATGGGTTAGGAAACTCCATGATAAAGAAGATATCATTGGAGAGGTAAATGAGGGTGTTAGGACTAGACGCCAACTTGCTAATCTTATTAGCTATACATGTTACACCTCTCAAATTGAACCCAAAAAGGTTGAAGAAGCCTTAAATGATGAATTTTGGGTTCTTGCCATGCAAGAAGAGCTAAGCCAATTCGAAAGGAATGAGGTTTGGACTCTAGTTCCTAGGCCTAAGACCACTAATGTCATAGGCACCAAATGGATATTTAGGAACAAATCCGATGAGGATGGCAACATAGTGCGGAACAAGGCTAGACTTGTAGCACAAGGGTACTCTCAAATTGAGGGTATCGACTTTGAGGAGACTTTTGCTCCCGTTGCCCGCTTAGAGTCCATTAGGCTTCTCTTGTCCATCTCTTGTGTGCACAAGTTCAAATTGCACCAAATGGACGTCAAGAGTGCCTTCCTCAATGGCTTCTTGCAAGAGGAAGTGTTTGTTGAACAACCTAAGGGGTTTGTGGATGCACACCACCCCAATCATGTCTATCGCCTCAAGAAGGCACTTTATGGGTTGAAACAAGCACCGAGGGCTTGGTATGAGCGCCTCACTCAATTTCTTGTTGACAACAACTACACAAGAGGTAGTGTTGACAAGACACTATTCATCAAGAGAGACAATGATGAGCTTTTCATAGCTCAAATATATGTTGATGATATAGTTTTGGCTCCACCAACAACACCAAAGTCCAACAATTTGTTGATGTCATGTCTCTTGAATTTGAGATGAGTCTTGTTGGTGAGCTTAGTTACTTCCTAGGTTTGCAAATTAGGCAAATGAATGATGGGATTTTCATAACCCAAGCCAAATATGCTAAGAACCTAGTGAAGAAGTTTGGTTTAGAGAAAGCCAAACATTGTGATACACCCATGAGTACCACTTTGAAGCTAAGCAAGGATGCTAGTGGTAAAAGTGTGGACCAAACTCTATATCGTGGCATGATAGGTAGCTTGCTTTACTTGACCGCAAGTAGGCCCGATATATCTTTTAGTGTGGGTGTGTGTGCTAGGTACCAAGCGGATCCTAAGGAGTCCCACCTCTCTTCGTGTGAAGAGGATCATTCGCTATGTGAATGGGACATCCAACTATGGGATTTGGTACTCTTTTGACACTAATGCTAGTCTAGTTGGCTTTAGTGATGCGGATTGGGCAGGAAATTGTGATGATAGGAAGAGCACATCGGGCGGTTGCTTCTTTCTAGGCAACAACTTGGTGTCTTGGTTTTGCAAGAAGCAAAACTCGATTTCCTTGTCCACGGCCGAGGCCGAGTACATAGCCGCGGGGAGTGGATGCACACAACTCCTATGGATGAAGCAAATGCTAGTAGACTACGGATTCAACCAAGGTACTCTCACTCTCTTTTGTGATAACATGAGTGCTATTAATATTTCCAAGAATCCGGTTCAACATTCTAGAACTAAGCATATTGACATCCGCCATCACTTCATTAGAGAGCTTGTTGAAAATAAATGCATAGTACTTGAACATGTAGGTACTAATGATCAACTTGCGGACTTATTTACTAAACCCTTAGATGCTACTCGATTTAAAACTCTTAGTAGATCTATTGGGATATGTCTTGTGGAGTGATGTTCTATGATTGACCCCATATGGGGAACTCAAGCAAAGAGAGCTATTTTGCATTCATTGTATCTTGCAAAAAATTTGAAATAACTTATGCCTCTTCTTTTGATTGCTTGAGTAAGCTTGGTTGTACATATGTATATATGCTTTCAATTCTATAAGTGTGAACCTTGCTTGTCTACAATCCATGTCATATTTATGTTCAAACATGCATTTTTGGACTAGGAGATTTACATAGGAAGTATGATGTGAATGACCTATAGTTATCTCCATGACATGATGATTCTTTAATAACATGCTAATGCTAAATGAAAAAGCATGAAATTCATACAACATGCTCACATGAAAAGCATGAATTGATGATTGCATATTCTTAAAAATGCAAAACTTGTGTGAAAGCTAATGAGACTCAAAATGAATAAAGGATCTTGTATCCGTTCAAAGGAATTTACATTCCATATGTCTCTCTTTCTTTATTAGTTGAACATGGTTACTATCATACGGATTTCTTATCCGGAAAAATCAAATAGGGTGCAAAGTCGCTCATGCCATGTTTCGCTTATAAAGTTGGATATAGTTGCTCTTAAAATTGAAATCAATAATCTCTATATCCTTGCTTTTCCCATGACATTGGTGAAATTGGTTTGAATTCAAATTAGAAACCTTTGTCATTTGCTTTGCCAAATACCATTGTATTTTGGACTTGAATGCTATATGTCTTGTATGCAAAGCATGTTGGATTCACACATTTTCTCAAATAAATCTCCTTGTTTCTCTCAAATTAATTGAAGTGCATAAAGTGACTTATATGTATATGCATATCTTGCATGCTTCTATCTCTCGTTGCTTTGAGTGACCCGGTTGGGGACTACTCCTTTGCCTATATCATGACAAAAAGGGGGAGTAGGAAATGGTAAGGGGAGTTGCAAAATATAGAAGCTTTTGTGCATTTTGGGGAGAACATACATTGAGGGGGAGTAACCCTTTGAGGGGGAGCATTGCATTATCATTCATTGCATACATTTGCTAATGTTGTGCCTAAATTCTAAAAATGCAAATGCTTGTATTGTTCTCACATGATTAATCTCACACTTTACTTGTATTGGAAATGCTAGAAACTTTATTTTCAGGGCTTGATTGTTCTACAAGAGATTGAAGACTTGAAGTTTTTACTTTCTTATCTCTTTGTAATGTAGATAATCATTGTAGTCCCGTAGTTTCTAATTCTATGTGAGGAATCAATGTGAGTGGTGGTTTTGTCACGAAATAGCCAAAGGGGGAGATTGTTAGGATTCCCGTTGTGTTTAATTGGCTTATTTCGTGATCAAACCACATGTGGGGATGCTTTGTAAGGGTAGCTTAGATGTTGTGTTATTGCTTAGGCCCTTTTGAAGACCTCACTATTGACAAGCACCAAAGGTAATATTCTAAGTGCTTACTTGTCTTGAAGAGATAGATGCACACACTCACAACTCATGCATATGTTTAATCCTTATATGTTGTGTGTCTTTTATGTGTGCCTTAATGCTCATTAACATCTCTTCTTGCATGTTAGTTTGATTGCATCTTGCATATCCAATTGCCTTGTCATGCTTAGACTTAGGATTGCATTTTTGCACTGGGCGCCCCCAAAAGCGCTGTACAGAAGCGCTGTACGAACAGCGCCCATTGAGCGCTGTTCAGACCTGATCGATTTAATCGGTCGCTGTTGGGTCGCTGTTGGGGCGCTGTACGTGGCGCTGTACAAAGCGCTGTACGTACAGCGCCACTCTGTTTCCTCGTGAAAACAGAGCAAGGGCGCTGTACAGGCGCTGTACAAGGGCGCCCTACGTACAGCGCCCATGGCAAATAGTGGGCAAACTTATCAAAACGACCACACTTTGTTTTGGCCCCCTATATATATGCCACTTTGACTTTAGGTCAATTACAAGAGTTCATATTCAGATTCATACTTAGGAGATTTTTCAAAGAGAAGAAAAATTCCAAGAACTCATTTTTAATTACTCAAACACCTTGTTCCATGATCATCAATCATCATCTAGCATCATCTTAGATCATCTAGATGACATCTTGCATGGATTCTTCATCATACTTTGCTTGGTAAGCTTTTCACTAATATCTTACATATTTTGTGTTTCTCTTATCTAGCAATCTCAATTTAATTACTTGTATGTGATTTTATATTTGTTGAATACAAGATTGAGATTAGTATGATGTATGTTTGAGAAGTTGTATTGTGCTAGCATATTAGGTTTTTGTGCTTGATATTGATTAGCTAAACTAATTGACATGTCATTTAGTTTTGATATCTAGGATTGTTCTTAATTGCATATTAATCATCTTAGATAAGCATATAGGGTTTCCCTTGCTCTATGTTGCATTTTGGATATTTTCACATATTCACTTAGGGTTGTATTCTCTTCAAGAGAAGCTAAGTCTTGTGTGTAGCAATCGGGATTAGGTTGCTTAGATCGCAAGCAAAATTGGACTAGGTTCACTCATACCGGGATTAGGTAGGTGTGTGATTACTACCGGGATTAGGTTGTAATCGTTTGCACATTTAGTGGATTCGAGGTTCGAGTGTGGCTTACTTACATAGCCCGTGGTTTTTCCCGTGAGGGTTTCCACGTAAAAATCAAGTGTCAATTTAATTTCCGCACCATATTACACTTGCTTGTTTATTTATCTTGAGGGTAATTTCGTAATTTTGACTAACACGAAAAATTGGGTAAAAAGCGTAAAATCTATTCACCCCCCCTCTAGATAGTTTTATACACACCGTGCATTAATTAGTTTCAATTGGTATCAGAGCGGGTTCCTAGACATACATAGGTGATCCTTGCTTTATTTTGGTGTGTTTTGCATTTTGTGTGATTTTTGATTATTCATACATTTGCATTCATTTCATTCATTCATAAACACTATGAGTGGAAACGGTGGAAATGGTGGTGGCCACGAAGGAGCTTCTAGCACAAGGCCTCCACTTCTTACCGGTTTGAACTATTCCCAATGGAAAGGGAAGATGGAATCCTACATATGCCAAATTCATGACCGTGCATGGATGGCGGTGGAAGACGGATATGATCTCCCTATGATGACTCCCGCGGGTGGAGGACAAGATGTTTTGAAGCCTAAGGCGCAATGGAACGCGCAAGAGTTTGAGGCTTCAAAGTGGAATAGGAAGGCGATGCATGCCATTATGTGTGCCATGGATGAGAATCAGTACAAGCTTATTCAGAATACTCAAATTGCCAAAGTGGCATGGGACATCCTTCAAGTTGCACATGAGGGAACCGAGGTGGTGAAGGAGTCCAAGCTTCAAGTCCTCCAAACTCAATTTGAGTTACTTAGGATGGGAGAGGATGAATGCTTCAACGACTTCGAAATCAAATTGATGGACATAGTAAATCAAAGCCATCAACTCGGAGACCCGTATTCGGATAGGAGAGTCAAGCAAAAAATTATGAGATCTCTCCCCGATAGGTTTGAATCAAAGGTGACGGCCATAGAAGAAAATAGTGGCTACATGGATATGAAGCCAAGTGAGGTAATTGGGCGTCTCCTTGCATATGAGTCTAGGAAGGCTCCTAGCAACACTACTCCTCCTAAGAAGTCTAAAGGAATAGCTTTGAAAGCATCTAAGGATGAAAAGGAGGCAAAGCATGAATCGGATGAAGACCTTGCCTTATTTGTGAAACGGTTCAACAAGGTTATGGGGTTCAAGAAGAAGAAGGGATTTGGGTCAAGAGGACAAGATTTGAAGAAAAAGAGTTCCTTCAAGAAGTTTGAGCCTAGACAAGAGAGGACCGAAAGGAAAGGGGTCCGATGCTTTGAGTGTGGTGGGATTGGTCACTTTGCCCCCGAATGTGCGAATCACAATGAGAGGAAGAAGGGTAAAGTGATGGCCGCCACATGGAGTGGGAGTAGTGATGACTCCAATGAGGAGGATGAGTCTTCAAGTGAGGAAGAGCTCATGGCTAACTTCCTAGCTTTTGCATCTTCTCACAAGAGCAAAAGTGCTAGTGAAAAGGAAGATTTGAGTCAAGAGGAAATTGACTCTAGTGAAGAAGAAAGTGACTCCTCTTCTAGTTCCAAGAAGAAGTTTGTGGAGCAAAAGGTGCTTGCTAAATACCATGCCGAGTTCAATGATTTAGCACTTAAAAGCACAAGAAAGATTGAGAGGTTGAGAGAAGAAAACCTTGAACTTTCGGCTCACAATGACCACTTAAGTGAACAAGTGGAAAGATTGAAGAGGAGAGAGGATAAGTTAATTGAGGAGTTAGACTTGTCCAAGAGAAGTGAAGAAGGCTTGAAGAGGGAACTTGTAGAAGCTAAAGGGTCCTTGGCTAGGATAGATTCTAGCACCAAGAAGCTTGATCATTTACTTGGTGTTGGAAAGAGTCCAAGTGACAAGAGAGGTCTTGGGTATGAAGATGGCAAGAAAATCTCAACCTCTAACAAGACCATATTTGTCAAGAGCTTGAAGAATGAAGAAACTTCATTTGTGCAACCTCCTAAGAAAAAGTTAGAAATAGGACAAAGTTCTAATGCACAAGTGAAAATGGGGCCAAGAAGGAAATCTCAAGCTCAACCTCCTAAGGTTCCTCAAGCCAACACTCCTCCCAAATTGGCTCACAAAGGAAAGAGACCAATCATGCAACCTCAAGCTTGGAAGCAACCAAGACCGGTTCAACAACGAAGATGGATTGAACCCACATATCCACAAAGACATGGACGTACTCAAAGGCGAGGTATGATTCCCTTTTTCATTCCTATTTGTCACTTTTGTGGTTGTGATGGTCATATTAGACCAAATTGCTTTCAATATATTAAAATGTGTAGAAAACAAAGCATGATTGAAAAGAGAAAGAATAGAGCCAAGATGCATGTTTCTAGGAATGAAAATATTGATTTGCATGATCCTAGAAATAGTAGAGCACATGTACCAAAGGCCACTAAGAAAGCTAAAATTGTTGCTAAGTGGATTAGAAAGAATGAAAATGTTTGCCATGTTGCACAAATAGCCTTGAAGGCAAATTCTTCTAATTTTTGGTACTTGGATAGTGGGTGCTCTAGGCACATGACGGGAAACAAGAGTTTCTTCGAGACTCTTGTTATGGAGGAAGGTGGAAATGTCACTTTTGGTGATGGATCCAAAAGAAATGTTGTAGGGAAAGGAACCATTTCCGTTCCCGGATTACCCTCCTTATCCAATGCTTTATTTGTTGATGGCTTGAAAGCCAATTTAATTAGCATTTCACATCTTAGTGATGAAGGATATTCCGTCTTGTTCTCTAAAGATTATTGCTCTATCCTTAAACCCGATGGACAAACCTTGTTGAAGGGCATGAGATCTAGCGACAATTGTTATTGTCTTGAAGCTAGAATTGTATCTAATCATGTGTCCATGGATGAGCAAATTGAGTTGTGGCATGAAAGACTTGGCCACATGAACTTTAGGGATCTACGGACCCTTGGAAAGTTCAATTGTGTGCGTGGCCTCCCTAAGCTTGGGAAGAAAGCCAATGGTATTTGTGGACCTTGCCAACAAGGAAAGCAAACTAAAAGCATGCACAAAAAGGGTAAGTATCTCACCACCAAGGAGCCACTTGAGCTTCTCCACATGGACCTCATGGGTCCCATGCAAACCGAAAGTTTGGGTGGAAAGAGATACATTTTTGTTTGTGTTGATGATTTCTCTAGATTTACATGGACATATTTTCTTAGAGAAAAATCCGAAACTTTTGATAAGTTTAAAATGCTTTGTACTAAATTGCAAAATGAAATGAATTCTAACATTAGAAGCATTAAACGGATTAGAAGTGACCATGGGAGAGAATTTGAGAATGCCACCTTTGAAACCTTTTGTAATGGTTTAGGCATCTCCCATGAATTTTCTGCTCCTAGGACACCTCAACAAAATGGAGTTGTTGAGAGGAAGAATAGGGTCCTCCAAGAGATGGCCCGTGTGATGTTGCTTAGCAACAATGTCCCTAGGAACCTATGGGCCGAAGCCATTAACACGGCTTGCTATATAGGAAATAGAGTGTTCCTAAGGCCCGGTACTAGAAACACCTCCTATGAGTTATGGAAAGGCAAGAGGCCAAATGTTAGCTACTTCCACACTTTTGGAAGCAAATGCTACATTTTGAATGACCGTGATCAACTTGGCAAGTTTGATGCTAAGAGTGATGAGGGTATTTTTATTGGCTATGCCTTAAATAGTAGAGCCTATAGAGTTTTCAATTTAAAGACTCTAAGTGTTATGGAATCATCCAATGTCGTATTTGATGATACTAGGCTCAAGTCTAATGATCATGAGGAGGAGGTTATTTTTAGTGATGATTCTCCTTTGGAGAAGGTTGTGGTGTCGCCTAATGTTGGGACATCTAATGTCAACAATGATGGCACACAACCTATTGATAGAGTTCCTCTCTTGGACTCTAAAGAACCCGCTCCATGGGTTAGGAAACTCCATGATAAAGAAGATATCATTGGAGAGGTAAATGAGGGTGTTAGGACTAGACGCCAACTTGCTAATCTTATTAGCTATACATGTTACACCTCTCAAATTGAACCCAAAAAGGTTGAAGAAGCCTTAAATGATGAATTTTGGGTTCTTGCCATGCAAGAAGAGCTAAGCCAATTCGAAAGGAATGAGGTTTGGACTCTAGTTCCTAGGCCTAAGACCACTAATGTCATAGGCACCAAATGGATATTTAGGAACAAATCCGATGAGGATGGCAACATAGTGCGGAACAAGGCTAGACTTGTAGCACAAGGGTACTCTCAAATTGAGGGTATCGACTTTGAGGAGACTTTTGCTCCCGTTGCCCGCTTAGAGTCCATTAGGCTTCTCTTGTCCATCTCTTGTGTGCACAAGTTCAAATTGCACCAAATGGACGTCAAGAGTGCCTTCCTCAATGGCTTCTTGCAAGAGGAAGTGTTTGTTGAACAACCTAAGGGGTTTGTGGATGCACACCACCCCAATCATGTCTATCGCCTCAAGAAGGCACTTTATGGGTTGAAACAAGCACCGAGGGCTTGGTATGAGCGCCTCACTCAATTTCTTGTTGACAACAACTACACAAGAGGTAGTGTTGACAAGACACTATTCATCAAGAGAGACAATGATGAGCTTTTCATAGCTCAAATATATGTTGATGATATAGTTTTTGGCTCCACCAACAACACCAAAGTCCAACAATTTGTTGATGTCATGTCTCTTGAATTTGAGATGAGTCTTGTTGGTGAGCTTAGTTACTTCCTAGGTTTGCAAATTAGGCAAATGCATGATGGGATTTTCATAACCCAAGCCAAATATGCTAAGAACCTAGTGAAGAAGTTTGGTTTAGAGAAAGCCAAACATTGTGATACACCCATGAGTACCACTTTGAAGCTAAGCAAGGATGCTAGTGGTAAAAGTGTGGAACAAACTCTATATCGTGGCATGATAGGTAGCTTGCTTTATTTGACCGCAAGTAGGCCCGATATATCTTTTAGTGTGGGTGTGTGTGCTAGGTACCAAGCGGATCCTAAGGAGTCCCACCTCTCTTCCGTGAAGAGGATCATTCGCTATGTGAATGGGACATCCAACTATGGGATTTGGTACTCTTTTGACACTAATGCTAGTCTAGTTGGCTTTAGTGATGCGGATTGGGCAGGAAATTGTGATGATAGGAAGAGCACATCGGGCGGTTGCTTCTTTCTAGGCAACAACTTGGTGTCTTGGTTTTGCAAGAAGCAAAACTCGATTTCCTTGTCCACGGCCGAGGCCGAGTACATAGCCGCGGGGAGTGGATGCACACAACTCCTATGGATGAAGCAAATGCTAGTAGACTACGGATTCAACCAAGGTACTCTCACTCTCTTTTGTGATAACATGAGTGCTATTAATATTTCCAAGAATCCGGTTCAACATTCTAGAACTAAGCATATTGACATCCGCCATCACTTCATTAGAGAGCTTGTTGAAAATAAATGCATAGTACTTGAACATGTAGGTACTAATGATCAACTTGCGGACTTATTTACTAAACCCTTAGATGCTACTCGATTTAAAACTCTTAGTAGATCTATTGGGATATGTCTTGTGGAGTGATGTTCTATGATTGACCCCATATGGGGAACTCAAGCAAAGAGAGCTATTTTGCATTCTTGTACTTGCAAAAAATTTGAAATAACTTATGCCTCTTCTTTTGATTGCTTGAGTAAGCTTGGTTGTACATATGTATATATGCTTTCAATTCTATAAGTGTGAACCTTGCTTAGTCTACAATCCATGTCATATTTATGTTCAAACATGCATTTTTGGACTAGGAGATTTACATAGGAAGTATGATGTGAATGACCTATAGTTATCTCCATGACATGATGATTCTTTAATAACATGCTAATGCTAAATGAAAAAGCATGAAATTCATACAACATGCTCACATGAAAAGCATGAATTGATGATTGCATATTCTTAAAAATGCAAAACTTGTGTGAAAGCTAATGAGACTCAAAATGAATAAAGGATCTTGTATCCGTTCAAAGGAATTTACATTCCATATGTCTCTCTTTCTTTATTAGTTGAACATGGTTACTATCATACGGATTTCTTATCCGGAAAAATCAAATAGGGTGCAAAGTCGCTCATGCCATGTTTCGCTTATAAAGTTGGATATAGTTGCTCTTAAAATTGAAATCAATAATCTCTATATCCTTGCTTTTCCCATGACATTGGTGAAATTGGTTTGAATTCAAATTAGAAACCTTTGTCATTTGCTTTGCCAAATACCATTGTATTTTGGACTTGAATGCTATATGTCTTGTATGCAAAGCATGTTGGATTCACACATTTTCTCAAATAAATCTCCTTGTTTCTCTCAAATTAATTGAAGTGCATAAAGTGACTTATATGTATATGCATATCTTGCATGCTTCTATCTCTCGTTGCTTTGAGTGACCCGGTTGGGGACTACTCCTTTGCCTATATCATGACAAAAAGGGGGAGTAGGATATGGTAAGGGGAGTTGCAAAATATAGAAGCTTTTGTGCATTTTGGGGAGAACATACATTGAGGGGGAGTAACCCTTTGAGGGGGAGCATTGCATTATCATTCATTGCATACATTTGCTAATGTTGTGCCTAAATTCTAAAATGCAAATGCTTGGTATTGTTCTCACATGATTAATCTCACACTTTACTTGTATTGGAAATGCTAGAAACTTTATTTTCAGGGCTTGATTGTTCTACAAGAGATTGAAGACTTGAAGTTTTTACTTTCTTATCTCTTTGTAATGTAGATAATCATTGTAGTCCCGTAGTTTCTAATTCTATGTGAGGAATCAATGTGAGTGGTGGTTTTGTCACGAAATAGCCAAAGGGGGAGATTGTTAGGATTCCCGTTGTGTTTAATTGGCTTATTTCGTGATCAAACCACATGTGGGGATGCTTTGTAAGGGTAGCTTAGATGTTGTGTTATTGCTTAGGCCCTTTTGAAGACCTCACTATTGACAAGCACCAAAGGTAATATTCTAAGTGCTTACTTGTCTTGAAGAGATAGATGCACACACTCACAACTCATGCATATGTTTAATCCTTATATGTTGTGTGTCTTTTATGTGTGCCTTAATGCTCATTAACATCTCTTCTTGCATGTTAGTTTGATTGCATCTTGCATATCCAATTGCCTTGTCATGCTTAGACTTAGGATTGCATTTTTGCACTGGGCGCCCCCAAAAGCGCTGTACAGAAGCGCTGTACGAACAGCGCCCATTGAGCGCTGTTCAGACCTGATCGATTTAATCGGTCGCTGTTGGGTCGCTGTTGGGGCGCTGTACGTGGCGCTGTACAAAGCGCTGTACGTACAGCGCCACTCTGTTTCCTCGTGAAAACAGAGCAAGGGCGCTGTACAGGCGCTGTACAAGGGCGCCCTACGTACAGCGCCCAAGGCAAATAGTGGGCAAACTTATCAAAACGACCACACTTTGTTTTGGCCCCCTATATATATGCCACTTTGACTTTAGGTCAATTACAAGAGTTCATATTCAGATTCCATACTTAGGAGATTTTTCAAAGAGAAGAAAAATTCCAAAGAACTCATTTTTAATTACTCAAACACTTGTTCCATGATCATCAATCATCATCTAGCATCATCTTAGATCATCTAGATGACATCTTGCATGGATTCTTCATCATACTTTGCTTGGTAAGCTTTTCACTAATATCTTACATATTTTGTGTTTCTCTTATCTAGCAATCTCAATTTAATTACTTGTATGTGATTTTATATTTGTTGAATACAAGATTGAGATTAGTATGATGTATGTTTGAGAAGTTGTATTGTGCTAGCATATTAGGTTTTTGTGCTTGATATTGATTAGCTAAACTAATTGACATGTCATTTAGTTTTGATATCTAGGATTGTTCTTAATTGCATATTAATCATCTTAGATAAGCATATAGGGTTTCCCTTGCTCTATGTTGCATTTTGGATATTTTCACATATTCACTTAGGGTTGTATTCTCTTCAAGAGAAGCTAAGTCTTGTGTGTAGCAATCGGGATTAGGTTGCTTAGATCGCAAGCAAAATTCGGACTAGGTTCACTCATACCGGGATTAGGTAGGTGTGTGATTACTACCGGGATTAGGTTGTAATCGTTTGCACATTTAGTGGATTCGAGGTTCGAGTGTGGCTTACTTACATAGCCCGTGGTTTTTCCCGTGAGGGTTTCCACGTAAAAATCAAGTGTCAATTTAATTTCCGCACCATATTACACTTGCTTGTTTATTTTATCTTGAGGGTAATTTCGTAATTTTGACTAACACGAAAAATTGGGTAAAAAGCGTAAAATCTATTCACCCCCCTCTAGATAGTTTATACACACCGTGCATTAATTAGTTTCAGCGTCATTTGGCCTTACATCTACTCCATGTGAATCGGCTTCTGTGAATATAATCGGGTCCCAGCCCTCCTTGATTCTCTTAGGTCTGGTTCAATAGAATTGATGTCCAGGTCTCTCCGTGCCTCCACGGCCTCCCGATTTCCTGGGTCCTTTCCCTGTTACTCTTGTCGGTCGCTGGTCCCCCAAAGATAGTGCTGATTGCTCCTTCATCCTCGGCTTTCTTGGGACTAGGCTTTCTTGCCCGTCCGTCCTGTCGGCTATCCTTCTGTCCAACCATCCTATCAACCTTTTTTAAGACAATATCTTTCAAATGCCCTTCCCTAATGAAGGTTTCGATGTGGTCCCTTAGCTTGAAACACTTGGAGTCTCGGCCCATTTTCCTTGTGGAACCTACAATACTTGGTCATGTCCCTTCAAGCATTTGTTGACTACTTAAGTGGCTCTTTAGAGATGTTCTTTTCTTCTAGGATTGCCAGAATTTCCTCTTGATCTTTTTTCAATGGAGTATAGTTTGTATATCTGCCCTGGAACTTTTGCCGTGGTTGATCGGTTTTTGGGTCGTATGCTCGACGTCCATCCCGACATCCCGAGCCTTATTCCTCTGTTTGTCACCTTTGGTATCGGGCACCTTTGCTTGGTTATTGGTTTTTGATCCTTCTGGGCGACCGCCATGCACGAAGTAACCTCCTGTGGCAATTTCTTCTTCCTCAGCTAGGGCGTAACCCCCAGCCATGTCCATCATATCGACATAACTGGTTAGTCGAGCTCTTCGGAGGTCAAATGACAATTGGCCGTTCTGAAGGTTGTTGATGAACGCGGCAATTATGGCTTGGTCATTTGCACTCCCGATCTCGGACACTTCCTGCCCAAATCTCCCTAAATATTTCTTCAGCGACTCGTCTTTCCCCTGTTTTAGCTGGGACAAGTGGGCCACCAACTTTTTCCTATGTACGTTACCAAGGAATTGCTTTGAAAAAGCTTTACTCAGCTCGCTGAAATTGCCTATACTCGCTGCTGGTAACCTGCCGAATCACCTGGAGCCTAAATCCCCGAGAGTTTGAGGGAAGTTCAAACATAGCAAGGCGTCATTGTAAACATACTGGGCCATGGCACTCTTATACCTTCTGACGTGTTCCTTCGGATCAGTGTCCTTTTTGAATTACTCTAAGTGAGGCATCCTAAATCTCTCCGGGAAGGGCGTTCTCAGGACTTCGTTGGTGAAAGGGCTTCCGGATTCGTCGTCCGACAATTCATTACGCCCGTATCGCCTGACTAGAGCATCCATCTGTCGACGGTTATTCTGAACTTCCCAGGTCAAACTCTGTATGAGTATGTCCCTGTCTCCTTCCGGTTCTCCTATCACATTGAAATTCTGACTTACGGTCGGCTTTTGGCCCCTTTCCTTTGGGTTCAACTCTCTACATCCTCAGTGTATGCCATGTAGTCGAACTGTGCCCCTTTGACATTTGCGATGATCACTCTGTTCACTTCCTCCTGAGGATGATGATCGGGCTCTCCGATGGGTACGTCTTTTAGGGCGACCCCGATCCCTGGCCATCCGATCCTGCTCATGCCTTCTGTCAGAATCATTATCCTCTCTATATTTCCTGCTATCCCTGGCTAGCCTTTCAGACAAAATTGCTGGCCTGTCTGTAGGAACCTCGGCCCGCCTTTACGGGTGCATCCGGTGTTAGTACCACCACCGCGGAACGCAATCTTGCTGTCTGCTGATTGGGGTGGAAAGATTGTGGGGTGACATCAAACCCTCCGTGGTGGAAAGGTCAACACCCTGCCTTGCTGCATCTGATATGAGTTGCTGTAGAGAAGCACGGAATCTTTGCACAATTTCTTCATTAGTTGGGCGGAAGCACTGGAGGCCAGCCACAGCAGTTGACTGATCTGCCATTGCTAAGACTGAATCCGTAATGTTGGGAGCGGTGTCCTCCCCCAATTTGTTAGTAGGTAGTCCATGACTGTTCCTGGAACCGCTACCTATCTCCTTCGCCGGCCATTGCCTCACAAGTGCCTTGATCCCCCTCCTTCTAGCGCCAATTGTTGACGACCATTTTTGTGGTCACGTGGTCAATGGTTGATTGAAGTTTATGATATCAATTGAATGAGAATGATTGAAACAAAATGAGAAGAATGACAAACACAATTACGTGGTAAAACTCCAGTGGTGGAGAAACATCCACGGGTTGCTGCTAGGAGCAATGAAGCCAAATCCACTATCAAGAATCGTTACAAAATAATACTCTCTGATCTCTCACTCTTTTTTGCGTCCCCCTATTTTGTGTGTTAAGGGGGGTATTTATACATGTTATTATTAGGGTTTGGGGTGGCCGCTAGGGATTTGGTGTCGTGGTGCCCAAGTTTTGGGCGAGTGTTTCCATCCTAGACGGGTTCTGTTTCCTTTCTTGTTGTATATTTCCTGATTTGGCTGAGCTTGAGTTTGGTTCTGATTCCTCCTCCTTTATTCACGGGAAAAACTATTTGTTTCTTCATTTAAACTCTGAGAAGCCACACTGTTGCTTATCGTGGAGATGCAGGTCGTTGATTCTGTCCTTCGTTTGGAATATGAACACTGGCGACTATCTCTTTGATTGAATCCCGAGCATGCTCGAGTATGCGCCCGAGTAGGGTTTACCGCCCGAGCTGATCGTCTTCGTCTGTGGTCGGGCTAACTCACTCTTTTTCCGAGTAAGTTATCGTGGGGAATTTCTGCTCCAGTTGTTGACTTATCTTGACTCCTACTTACGTGGCCTTTTATGGTGATGACGTGTCATTCATGACTATTTTCACTCATAACAGATATTAGGTCTATTTACACTGGTTACAGGGAGTTTAAGATAAATGGAAATCCTACTCTTAAACGTACAAGACTTACTTGTTTAACATAAATACTATTTCCTTTTATGACAAGTCTTCTTGTAAAGAGTATTCCTTTTCCTTCAAGCACAAGAACTTTCCAAAACAACCTACTTCCTTTTCCGCTGAAGATTTCCCGTTTCATGTATGCTTTATGATTGACTACAATTCGAGTCACGGTTGCGCACCTGTTTCCGAAACCATTACAAGTTACCTTAAATTATGTCGCTCAGAAAACCGCGATCCATACGCTGAAACAAACCTGACCGCTGTCGCCACCCGCTATGGCTTTCATAGCGCAATACACAACGCTCTCCTCTGGTCTTTGACCGCTGTGACGACCGTTGTGAAAAACCACAGCGGTACCCAAAGCGATTGTCTTCAATCATCGTTTCTTTAGTTCTTCATGATCTTCAAACTCCCTCAAACAACACCATTCCATTTTCCAAACATATCCCATGTCTCCAGGAAGCTCTACATCAGTTGAGTTTTGTTTCGTTTACATTTGGTTTGCTTAGTGATCGAACCAAAATTGGTATGATTTTGGCCTCCTTTTCCTTCTCTTTTTGCTTGATTCTCCTGTGATTTAATAGTGTGAATTAAGTGTTTTCAAGTAATTACGAAGTTCAGGGGCATTTGAGTAATTTTGGAGAATTAGGGGCAAAAGAGTAATTATTGAAGGGAAGATTGAAGTCATCGCAATTTTGGAAGAATGAAGGGACTGAAACATAATTTGCCAGCAGCCAACGCAATTAGCTTCATCTAAAAATGGTGCGCTTTACATAAGTGGGTGGCCCAAACAGTAAGCCCAATACAAGCCCAAGCAGTAGGCCCAACTCATGTCAGCCCATACCCATAAGTGAGGCGATGCATTTTGAGGCAGGCTTGGGCCTACAAACACGCCCTAGCCTGCATCTAAACACACCCCATAAGTGACAAGAAGAAAGCAGACCGTGTGCACCCCTGTTGTCTGCTAAGTGCACCCCAGAAAAGATAAAAGGAAGTAGGCTGAATGCACCCCTGTCCTTGCCGAATGCACCCCATCTTCTTCAACAAGTCTTCTTTTTCCTTTAGCTCACAAGCAGCCATGGATCCTCAAACCCTAAGACGTCGCTCCCTGAGTCGCCCCTTTTTCCGTCCTATCTTCGGACCGATTCTGGTGCTAAAAGAACAGCCATGATGACGTCATCTCAATCGTCAATTTCGTGGCTCCCCAAAACCGTCGGAATCCAAGCCTCAATCACGCCTCCTTGTCACCTCCACTTACCAAATCGCAACAAAACCACGAAATATGCCCAATCAAGTGTCACGGTTTGTATTTCGATGTCGCCATGACGATAGGGAATTGATTTTGGCTCCAGATGATGTCGCCCTAGTGTCGCCCAAGCATCGCCATGAACGCAAACCGCGACCGCCACTCTGTTCAAATGTGATTGGTGGGGCAAATTGCAAGATGCACCCCTCTTAAGGACTAAATGGTAATTTGCCATGCAAGAGGGATGTTTTGGTAATTTACCACCCATGACCTAAATTGAAAACCCTATAAATTCATCACTATTTTCCTCTTTTAGACAACTTTTAACAACCAAGAAACCTCCTTTCTTCTACCATTCCTAATCTCACCATTTCTCCTCCATCCCAAACTCAACATCTAGATTACCTTCCCCCAATCATTCTTTTTTTCCCATCTTCTCCACATATGTCCTTAGTCACTTCCTATTTGACTCCACTTATCTAGACACATCCTCATCATCCACTCTTTACACAAGGAGCATCAAAGGCAAGGAAAGGATCAAGCTCTACAAAAGGAGGCCCAATGGTGATTTCCTAATCTTTTACTTGCATTCTCTTTGATTGTAATATGTGTAACTAAAACCCCATTCTAGGGGATTGATGTGAGAACATTTGGATTGGGTTTTGCTTAAGCTTTAATATGTATTGAATCTCTATTTGTTTTCTATTCATTTTATAACTAGATTCTATTCATTATATAATTGACGTGTATACCCACTAGTTGATTATACTCTTGTTTAGGATAATTTGTTATATAATCTTGATTGGATTGACACCTTTGAAGGATTGAGAACATAGTGAGTAGGATAGATTATCGGAGGGTATATCAACCGCGATAATCTAAACCTTTAATTGTAATAAACCGATCCCACCGTGACCCCTCTCCTTAATCAGTTAGGCATTGCGATGGGAAGTTGTTTAGGGTTCATAGTGATAGTCTAAACACAATTAAGAATACAATTGGTTAACATTTGTGAGATTGGTTCACTAAGGTGGCTTGAGAAGCATTGCCCGTAATCCACTTGTGATTCCGTCAATTCCCTAGCAATTCTCTTAATTGTTTATCCCATATATATCTTATCTAGATTCGTTGAACATTCTATTTCATTAGTTTTATTTTATATGTATGTTTGATGGTTTGACAAACCATACAACCATCAATTTCTTATGATTTACTTTATCACATTTAGGAATTGTTAATATATTCAACTAATTACTCTAATTCCCTATGGAATGAATCCTACTTACCACTTTACTAATTTTACATCTAAATGGATTTTTAAGTGGTGAAAATTGGTTTTCAAAACGAACACATTTAAAACATTATTTTGTTGCCCAAAACGATGCGCATCACTTAGGAATACAAGTCAAAACATAACAACCACATATATTAGTGCACGTAGAAACATAAGTGTTTTTTTTTTTAACTCATTCTCAAAAATAATTTATTAGTCTTTTTAGAAAAAAGAAAATTTATTAGGTCATAACTCCTGAACCCCAAAATCAATAAATTGAACCAAACCGACAAAAATCTATTTGGTTCAGCTCAATTCTTATGCATATGTTGATTCTTTTTGGTTTCATATTTTGCAAACTGAACGGATGTCGAAAGTATTTGGCTTTACCCATACTAAACACTTGATTCTAAATTTCTAAGGGATACTATCAAAAACCCCTCCCTAGTTTGGGTTTTTGGTCAAAAACTACCCTCTAGTTTCGTTTTTGGCCAAAAACCACCCTCTAGTTTTTAATTGCCAAAAACCACCCTACCATTAATATTTCTAACCTAATATACCATTTTACCCCTACATTCAAATTTAAGCAAAAAAATAAAATAAAATCAAAACAAATAATATTCAATTAAAAAATATAAAAATATTCTTTTTCTCTCCTCCCTCCTTCTCTCTCTCTCTCTCTCTCTCTCTCTCTCTCTCTCTCGTTTCTTGCAGGTGGGATGGTGGCTGAGGTGTTTTGTTGTGGTCTAGGGTGGTCGTTGGGGTAGCGTGGCTGTTGATTGGAATTTCGAAGGAGAGAGAGGCATAAGGATTTGGTGGTGTGGTTGTTGATGGCGTTGGATTGGGCAGTGACAGATCTGGCAAAGCACCACAAAAACCCAGCCACCATCAATCTTTGTTTGGAGAGAAACAATGTTGAGGGAGACAGAGAGCGAGGGATCCATGGATTGAGAGAGAGAGAGAGAGAGAGAGAGAGAGAGAGAGAGAGAGGAAATTATTTTTTAATTTTTAATTAATATATTGTGGATAAAATAATGTATTTGATTTTTTTTATTGTTTAATATTAGTTTCTTATCAAATAATTGTTTTATTTAAATTAATATTATTTAATATTGTTTTAATATAGGGGTAAAATGGTATTTTTGGTTAGAAATGTTAACGGTTGGGTGGTTTTTGACTAATAAATTAAAAAAAACAGAGTGGTTTTTGGCCATTAAAAACTATAGGGTGGTTTTTGGCTAAAAACGAAACTAGAGGGTGGTTTTTGACCAAAAACCCAAACTAGAGGGGGATTTTTTTGATAGTATCCCAATTTGTAATGTAGGATATGGGTATAGTTAGTAACCAATATGTTGTATTTAGAAATACTCCCTAACATCTTTATCCTAGAATCTCCAACCCATTGATCCTTTATTAGGGTGGGTTTCTAACAATGCTTTTATTTGCTTCTTGCAAAATGGATCATTTTTGGGAGCACAGATTAACCATCAACAAATCTGAGGAAATTAGCATAATTTATACTAAATAAAAACCCTAGAATTTGATAGATGAATTCCAGCTACTTGTTATGGGTCTTGCATCTTCAATTAATAAACATAAAAAGTAGCATAGATTATGGTCATAATTATTAAGATTTTGGTAATGTGTATTTACAACGAACTAATTTACTATCATTATCTTTATAATTACAATCTTTATCTTTATAATAATTAATACTAAATTTAACTATAATGCTTTCCAATTCTAGTGAAAAAGAATGAATCGTAATATTCTAATGTAGGAGTTATATTGTAATTGTTGTATTGGGCTTGAGCAATTAGTCTTGGGCTTCTATTAACTTTATATTAGGCTTATATTGGGTTGTAAAGTGTATATATATGCTGGTCTGTGTATGTTGTAAATGAGAGTTGAATATTGTTAATTTTCTCTAATATTGAAATCACAGAGAGCAGAGCTCTCGTTTCTTCTCTTTAGCCATGGATTTGGCTTGAATATCTATTGTTGCTGCATCAAAGTGGTATCAGAGCCGCGGTTAGCTCCGGGGTTATGGCCAACGATGGCAATGGTAATGTCCGGCATGGAGGTGGAAACCGATGTCTGGAAGAGTTGTGGACTGCATATGCAAATCTCAGAGACTATGAAGCTTGAGCTCGACCACACCAGGAAGCTCGACTTTCATCGATGGGAGATCGTGATCTGATGAGAGCCCGACGACGTGAAATCCCTGCTCCATCTGAGCTCTCTGAGTCCGATGAAGAAGGAATTCATCATCGGAGTTATCGTGGTTGTGATTCAAGTTCAGATGAAGAAGTTGAACAATGGATTTTAGGGGAACCTAGGTTTGTTGCTCAACCAAGGAACCACTATCATCAAGAACGTTGAAAGGTACGTGAAACTCATTCCCGTTTTAGCTTTCCAATTCAATTTCATGTTCAACAAAACCCACAAATCCCACAAACCTCAAATCCCATGAAACCCAGAAATCGCAAGTACCGTGAAACCCACAAATCCCAACTCCATCAAATGCAAAACCCCAAACCGTCGATTCACCAACATCCATGAAATCCAAATCGATTTCATGACCACTCTAATTTAGTCACCAAAACAGAGCATCATTCTAATGAAATCCATCTTCAACCATAGAACATGGCTTCAATCAATTCCAATTCTAAACCTAGACCCACTTTACTTGGAAACCGTCCCCCAACCCTCACTGATATGATGCATTTCATGTCTAATTGGTTTGATTGTGAGGAAATTTTGGTGGATGAAATTACTGGGAGTGAAAATATTACCAAAATTGAGGAAGATTTGACCAAATATGAAGTGGGTGTGTCTGAAAGTGAAGAGACTATTGGCGAAATTTCTGGAAGTGGCTTGGAGGATTCTGTGAAGCATGAGAAGCAGTTGTCGGAGACAAATGGTGGTAGCAATGGGAATGTTGTGAATGAAAATGGGGTGCGTGATGATGATGAGTCATGCCGGCAATGAGAAGAAAGTGGGGAGGAAAGTAGGGACTTTGTTGATGTTAAAGAACTCCAAGAAAGAATTGAGGCATTGAGTAAGGAACTCCATGAAGAGAAACAAACACGTGGTGCTGCAGAGGAGGCTTTAGAGCATCTACAGGTGGCGTACGAAGAGGCAAATTCGAAAGCTCAAGAGGTTCAAAAGGAAAAGGATGATCTTGAGGCTCGAATTCGTGATATGAATGAAACAATAGAGCGAGCATCATCCCAACATTCAGTATTGTAGCAAGAGTTGGAGCGCACTAGGCATCAAGCAAATGATGCATTGAAAACAATTGAGGAGTGCAAACAATAGACTTTGAGATGACATTGAGGCTTTGTGTCTTTCACTGCAACTTAAAGAAAATGCTCTTGAGGCATTGCAACGGTTGCTTTTGGAGGAAGAGCAGACGTTAGAAGAAATGCGAGCCTCACTTCAAGCTGCAGAAGAGAAAAGGCAAGCTTCAATAGCTGAGCTCTCTGCTAAAAATCAAAAGAATTTGGAGAGTTTGGAGGCCTAACTTGCTGATGCTTTATCTGATAGAAGCAAAGCAACTGAAACAATATCTTCTGATGGTGTTAAGGCTCTAATAGAAAAAGGTCACAGGAAGATAACCCCATTCTTCATTCCTTATGCTATAACAAACATGGGTTCTGCTTTGCTTGCAATTGACCTGGGTTTCATAGGTCCCAATTATTCAAGTTCAACTGCTTGTGCTCCCTCCAATTATTGCTTTTATGCTGCTGCCAATCACATTCGTCGTGGTGAGGCTGATATGATGATTGCTGGTGGGACTGAAGCTGCCATTATTCCTATCGAATTGGGGGTTTTTGTTGCATGTAGGGCGTTAGCTCAGAGAAATAATGATAAAATTGTGTTTTCAATTCTTGGAATTTTTACCCAACTAATGGTGGAGACAATTGATCTTGGAGTTGTCATTGAAGCTCACATTGCGTTTTTAGAATTCAAGATTGTTGTATGTATATTTTTGTCAGCATGACACGTCAGTAAAGATAGCGGTTAATACGAAAGTACAGTAATTCCACGTCATCCAAAGTCAACTAGTCAATGAAAGGAACGTTGACCGAGGACACGTCACCAGGTTTGGACACGTCATCAAGAAAGCTAAATATGGAAGTTAGAAGCATATGCACCAAGTAAAGTCGTCTAGTTAAAGAAATATCAATGAGCGAAGATCCTGCTCGCCGAAGATCTTTACTCAGCGAGATCTACTCGGCCAAAACAGGAAATACAATCCTATCAAGATACGTCTTATCAAGCGGAGATCCACTCAGATACGAAATCTAAGAATCACACTCCAAGTAAGGAAATACCCCTATTTCCTCTCTAGTGTTAGAAGTCTAATCAGGAAAGAACTCAAAGTTTCCAGAAGGATAAACACCAAACGGGAAAACAAGTCCTAATCAGTCTACTCTACCAGAATCCTACAAAGACTCTAATTAATGAGTCCACCGCTTATACGACAGGAACTAGGGCAACCCTAGATCTAACTGTATAAATACAACCATGTATTCATTATAAAGGTGATCAACATCATGAGCAATTTACACTTACATGAGAAAAAAGATACGAAACATAAGCAATTATCTGAGAGAAAGCGAGTATTGAGTGTGTAATTATTCTATTCATAGTGGATCTCTTCTCGCCGTCACCGGCACCGTGGATGTTTCCCCACCTTGGGGTTTTACCACGTAAAACATGTGTTATGTTTGGTTTATTATTTATTTCTTGCTTTTTTACATTACTATTCTCAAATACGAACGAATCGTATCACATCCACGTGGAGAAAGAGGCTTTGCTTATTCAACCCTAGACTGGTTAAAGCTTCGATTTGCCTATGTGTTATTGTTTGACGGTTGACTTTTCAACGATCCAAAAATCACCATCAACAAAGATCAAATTGGAAAGGCGACGCCAATGGCAAATAGCTTGGGCATTTTCAGCATGCCGTTGGATGATTGTTTTGGTACCATTATGGGTTTGGGATGCGATTCGAAGGGACTTTTCGGTTGGTGTCTACCACTCCCGTAAGCCAATATGGGACTTCACTCCTTTGTCGTTCAACTAGTTCTTTTTCCGCGTGCTTCAACCTAACTCGAGGTCAAATTCTTTTCAAAGAAGGGGTGACTGACGTAGGAGTTATATTGTAATTGTTGTATTGGGCTTGGGCAATTAGTTTTGGGCTTCTGTTAACTTTATATTGGGCTTATATCGGGTTGTAAAGTGTATATATATGCTGGTCTGTGTATGTTCTAAAGGAGAGTTGAATATTGTTAATTTCTCTGATATTGAAATCACAGAGAGCAGAGCTCTTGTTTCTTCTCTTTAGCCATGGATTTGGCTTGAATATCTATTGTTGCTGCGTCATATTCTCTCATTTGCATAATGGGATGACTTTTCTTCTTATTAGTTTAGTATATGTAGCTGCATGTGGGTCGCGACCATGCAAACTTGTCAGGCATTAATTATAGCATAAAATTATATCAACACACCATCTTATCATTATAAATAGCTAAGAAATAAAGAAAGTGCTTTTTGTAGAAGCAAAAAATTAATGAGGTAGCATGTCGCTTTGCATGAATATTGGGCTACAAGAGAAAGGCTGTTTAAAAGTGCTAGAGTAATTAGAAAATGAAAAGAGAACCTCTAACTATCCTTTCATTCGATCACATTATGATCAAACCGACACATTGGGCCTAACCAGTAGGGCAGGAAACATGAATCCCTTCTTTGTCCATTTCAATAATTGAAATTTGGGTTCCTTGTCTCCATTGTTATTATACATCACAATTTGAGCATTTCTTTCATTATTAGTTTTAGCTTTATCTTTCATAGATGATTAGATATATTAAAACTTAAAAGGATGATCTCAGTCATCATTTGATATAAAGGAATCCGATGCAACTCATTATTCATTATTGTTACGGAATAAACAAACCCAAAAGTAATAAAAATAGACACACATGAAAGCAACATAAATAATGAAGAGACACACTAGATTTTATATGGTTTGTTGTAAGCTTATATCTATAGAGCACATCAGAATTCAATTTCCACTATCAAATTGTTGTTTTCATTGGTGAAACACTCACTCTCTTTTTCAGCTCTTCATATTCTTATTCTTTGTTTCACAAAAATCTTAAGAATAAAAGAATACACGAATTTTGATACTAATAGCAAATTGTCACTCCACAATATAATGTGATTAAAATTTTAGCATTTTGAGGTATACTGATAGCGTCAGCGTAGAGCAACATTGATCCAGACGCCACAATCCACAATTATATTATTAAGAGCAACCAGACATTTGAGGTATATACAAACAGACTCTATTTTTGCTTAAATTACATAAAAATACCTTTGACTAAATGCTGATCTTGTGAATGAAAATTCAAGATTAGACATACAAATATAATCTTGAAATTAAAATAAGTGGAAATGTGTCACATCACATAGCTTGGAACAGAATTTCAAAATTTTCAACATAAAGGATAGTTTACAGAAGGCTATAGCCTATAGGAGCCTAAGAGATTGGGTTGATTCAGCTCTCTGACTGAAATAATGTTTTCAAGGTAAAAAATTCTTAAAATCAAAATGGGAATCTAATTTTGAAAAGTTAAGACATTTAATATGTGACATACAAAAGTTTGAATATATGTTTTTTTTTTTTTTTTCTTTTTTGTTTTGTGTTAATTAAAAAGTTTGAATGTTTTCATCATCCAATTCACACATGCAAAACAGAAACCATGTAAAAGGCGTAAATTACGTTAATTGAGATTATCGAATTGTGTTGTCAATTTTAGTATTCTTTAGGTGTCAAAACACTGTTACTTGAATTTGATATTTTGATGGTGCTTTTATAAAATTAATACTACTTTTTTTGGAAACATATATAAATATCAACTGAAAATATTATAGATATCTTTTATAATTCAATTCAACAGTATAGAATAATATATATTAATGTTTTTAAATATTAACTAGAAGACATTTACTTATAATATCAAAAACTCTTGATTAGACATGATCGTCCAATGTGGCTTGATAACAAATGACACTCATTCAGTCTGACTATGTCTCATGTTCAAGTCATCACATCATATTTGATTATTTGGTGTGTCAAAAAAAAAAATAATAAAAAATTCTCAATTAGGCTAATAAAATCAGTCCAGCTGTTGGTCACTTTCCCTTTAGCACTCACTTTTTCCCATTAAATTGCACAGTGACACTTCCCTTTCACTTATATAAATAGGAGTTCGTATCTCATATTTCTCCATTAAATTTCAAAGTGTGAGGAGACCATCTCCTAAGAGTTGTATTCTGGGCCATGCTTGTGGCTAATGACCTATAGATCGATCTCACAAAGTTTTGGTAGACTTCAAATCTAATTGGTGTCAGATTTCAAAAAAAGAATCGACAAATGTGTTTGTAGTTCTACATATCAATTTTCTAAAACTATTACAATTAATTTGGGATTTTGGAGAGGGAGAAACAATTCGAAATAACAATTTCAAGGATATAGGTTTAAGAGGATACCTTTGGTTCAACTTCATCTGGTCATGCATACATATTTGAATCCCCTCCTCACCTCAATTTGTCCACACAGAAGATCCAGATCCCATGCATACAGTAGTTCTACATAGCTATTAAGGATATCAAACAGAGTAAAAGTCACTATTTGTTATTATCCAGTACTCTCAAACATAATGGTGAAGGTACTCTCAAACATAAAATAAACCCGACGGTTTGAGACTCAATTTAACCATCTAATTAATTAATATTATCTAATTACTAATAAGTAAATTGAGTAGGGTTTTGATTTAGTGTGGAGCATGTGACTGAGTAGGTTAGGAGGTATCTAACACATGGTAGGCAATCTTAATATAGCAATAAAATACAAAGTAATTATAAGTACAATTTGAATGTAATTGAAAAGTATGTATATTAGATATAATTGATATCAGATCTCCATGATTAACCTAATATCAATTGCTTTCACTATCTTCATATATGCTTCGATGTTGCTTCGTGCAAGAATAATGGGCTTCATGCATGTTTATTGGTATATCAAAGATTATAAAAGATCATCATATACTTCCATTGTCATAGTTTGGATATGATTTTATACAAAACTATATTTATTATCCAACATCATTTGTCGTTTGATTATCTGGGTTACTGGTTACACCATTTTGTGGCCAATAATATCTATTAAAGTAGTATGAAAACAATAAACTTAATTAACCTGATTGAATTGAAATATATGAAAGTAAAAACTGAAGCCAACCACATCATATATAAAGTTAAATATATTGGAAAATGAAAAGAAAAGGAAGTGTGTGGTAGTTGTCAATTAAATTGTAAGGAAGGAATGAAGAGGATAGAGGCACGAGGGGGTAACATGCAAAAGAGAGATAATCTTCCATTGTTGGTTTTAGGAAGGCCCACCGGAAGAGCTCATTGTGGCCAAGCAGCCACCGCATCACATGCCTCCCCTCCTTTTTAACATAATTAAATTATTATTATGTGAGCTTTGCTATATGTATAGTTAAGTGGAAGAGAACAAGTTTTCTTCATAAAATAAAATGAAATGAAAGAAACAACAGCAAAGACAAGCACTTGAGCATCAATACAAATTCCAATTGCAATGGGGGACCTTTTACACATGGGGAGTGTGGTGCTGTGGAGCCAATTATAACCTAAGAATCTTTAAAAAAAAAATCTTGGTTGGCCCTTTAACATATATGTTTTATTTTCATCATTTATATAATCTCAACTCTTCTCTCTCTCTCTCTCTCTCTCTCTGTGTATATATATATATATATATATATATATTCCATATTATTTCCTGCACATTGATTTTTCTTAGACGGAAAATGAAGTGTCGTTGTAGCGATTTTACAATATTAAAGCTACTAAATTGTTTCGATTTGAATGCGGCTTGAAAATTGTGGTATCTATCAGAGGAAATGTGGCATGGATCGGAATTGGTTATTTATATGAATGGGACTACGTACGTTTGTATTACATGTGTTTGTGCTTTTGACGAAATTGATGGAACAAGACATGATAATACAAAAAGAGTATTCCGTGATATCAAAAAAAGAAAAGAAAAAAAAATAGTATTCCTTTGCGGAAGAAACAGTTCTCTCTATGTCACTGTCATTATATAAAGCTATAATAGTAATTAAACTAAACTGCCTTTGCCTAATAATCTAAGTTTACGTCAAGGTATATGATTGTTTGATATAAAGTCATTGAAGCAATATTTATCACATTATAAACAAGATTTTATTATAATATTTGATTTTGCATCAAGATTAAGAGTTCGCCTTCCAAGGCCTTCAAATGGTTCTCAATCAGTAAGTTTCAATGAAATTGAGCTTTCTATTGTGGTGGACTGGAACGTATTAACTTCCCTAAATAATGAAATTACTTGTCGAGATCATTAAAGTGATTAAACCCAAGTTGAACACTAAAACTTTTGGGAAAAATATAATACCATACAAACGATGACTATTGTTATTTATTTTTTTTGACACTATCTATCCACCTATTTAGACACTTTGGAAGTCATTTGCCCACGCCCCAAGCTCATCTATCTAACAGCTGAGCTACGCCACTAGGGATAATGACTATTGTAATTATAAGTAGTTATAGTGTTGATTTGAAGAGGGTGCGGGATTCATATCAGGATTCTATCAATGAGTTAGGCCTTTCAGAACTCAATATCTCAAAAGGTTGGTTAATTGATTATTCTATCTAGTATGGAGAACATGCAAACTAGAAGGAATTTTGTTGATCTCGGTAAGGTCTGTAAGTTTAGTTGGCTTTTATTTTGTGATCAAAACACTCTTTGTTGTATCTTAGCTTAGGTGCTTGATGGAATTGACATGAAGATTGTCAACGGTAAATTTTGGATCGTTGAAAAGTCAATCCGTCAAACAATAACACATAGGCAAATCAAGGTTTGACTGGTCAAGATGAGACAGCAAAATCCCCTCTCCATGTGGATGTGATGTAGTCTCCGAATAGCCAGCTATGGGGTGGCTAACTCGGCAAGAATGGTGGTTTGTAGTATGGTATAAAAGAAAATAATAAGGTAAGAACATGAGATTTACATGGAAAACCCTAAGGCAGAGAAAAACAACATGGTTACCGGAGACGACGGGAGGAATATCACTATGATTTCAAAGATTACACACTCAATACTTGCTTTCTCTCAGATCATTGCTCATATTGTTGTACATTTATTTCACTATGTTATATGTGTAAATTCGGCTGGGCGACATGTCAGCAAAGACAAGGGAAAGTATGGATGTGTGGTGCCACGTCAATCCAGAGTTAGCCAGTTAACCAGAAGGGCCCCACTCAAGACACGTCATCAAGTCTGGATGCATGTCAGAGAAGTACACGTGGGGGAGAAACGTGTTTGTTAGTTAGTGTCACCAAATTTGGGAAGTCTTAATGAATGAGGATTCTGCTCGCCGAAGATCTCTACCTAACAAGATCTGCTCGGCCAAAATAGGAAAAGTAGCTTTATTGGGATACACTATGCCATGTTGAGATCCACCCAGATACGAAGTCTAAGAATTGTGGTACAATATGGGAATACCGCTATTAAGGGTGGGAAAAAAACCATAAACTGAACCGAACCGGTGAACCAAACCAATCCAATCGGTTTTTTTTTTTTTCAATTTTCTTATGTTGGTTGGTTCAGTTCGGTTCATTTTTTTTGAAAACCGATTAGATCGTTTATTTTCCAGCTTCGCTATCCCAAACAGGAAAACCGAACCGAGATCCAACTTATAAAAAAAAACCCTACTTTAATGTTCAATGGCCCATGAAACTATAAAACTATGAAAGTATGTCACAACATTTTTTTTTTTTTTTTTTTTTGTTGAATATTATTTTAAACTAAGCCCATATTTAATTTGGTTGAAGGCCCAAAAGGATTAAAATATGAAAATATGTGTAATAATTAAAACCCATGAATTTGGCCCAGTAGGATCAAAACCGAAAAAATAAAACCGAACCGGTCTAATTCGGTTGCTTTTTTGATCCGTTAACATTTGTAAATTTTATTGGATCAATTCATATTTTTAGAAACCGAGCTTTATTGGTTCTATTGAAAAATGAACCGATCCATTAAACGCCCACCCCTAACTGCTATTTCCTCTCAAAAGACAAAGAGTTCTGATCAGGAAAGAAATCAAGGCTTCCGGAAGATCAACACTAAACGGGAAATGAGTCCTAAGCAAATCACTCCGCTAGAATCTTGCAAGGATTCACATTAAAGAATCTATTGCTTACGTAACAAGAATTAGGGCAACGCCTCATCAGCCCATATAAATACCTGTATTATCGATGTATAATGATATGAGCAATTATTCGAGAGAAAGTGAGTATTGAGCATGTAATCTTTAAAAGTTCATAGTGATATTCTCTTCATCGTCACCATGGTTTTTTCCCTTTTCTAGGGTTTTCCACATAAAACCCGTGTTTTGTGTGTTTGATTATCATTTTCTTATTTCGTAGTATTATTGTCAATTGAGTTATCATCGTTGGATGCATGGCTTTTTTCGTAATTCAAAAATCACTGTCAACAATTGGCACTAGAAGGAGGGAGGTCTAGCCAAAATTCAAACTTCGAGGAACCCTTATCAACATATCTGAAGCATGAACAACAACAACGCTGATGGAAATCCCATCGACAATAACGACCGGCAGCTTCCGAATGCTGCTGAGATAACTGAACATGGCACGTCAACAACAAGAGATCAATTGGCAACGATATCGAACATCTAGGGGGTGGCCCTAGGAACCCTACAGTATTTCCAGGCCACCCTGAAACATTCAGTCAATGAGGATGCCAAGTTCAGACTCACCCTACTAGTAAATGTGAGGATTTCTTTGCCCTACAACCTGAGCACACCCGACAATCACCTACCACCCGGGAGGTTATGTTCGGAAATCCATTTACCTACCCTGGACGCCCCAATAAAAAACCCTCTTCAAGCAACATTTTCTAGGACCTTCCTAAAACTTCAAAGGAAAAAGGGCAGTAGAAAGGAAAGGGCTTGGCAAATGAGGATGATAAGCCCAAAGAGAAATAAGATCGCACCTGCGCTCCCATAACTAATCCAGAGAAGACATACAGATCTACTCTCCAAAGGTATTGATCGAACCAAAATTGTTATGATTTTGGCCCTCATTCCCGTCTCTTTATGCTTGCTTCTTGGGCGTTTCCTCGTATTTAATGTTGTTAAATCAATCATTTCGGTTTATTTAGGCTATAAGGGCATTTGTGAAGAAGATGAGGAATTTGGTGCTAAAATGAGCACAAGGTGGCAAAACAGGGCATTTTCGCCCTTTTGATGAAAATATGGTCGCTATGGCGACAGAGAGATATAACTGAAGTGTAGCTGTCGCCATGAGACAAATGGCGACATTGAAGAGCACAAGACGTCGCCATGAGTGTTGCCACGGTGACAGAAAGATTATTTCCAAGAGCAAACTATCAGGTGTGGTGTCGCCATGAAGGTCGCCATGGCGACAAAGAGATTTTCTAAAGGAAGTCATGTCGCTCTTTTGGTGTCCCATGAGTCGAAGGGCGACCTCTCCAAGAACAAATGGCGACAACACACAAATTCCTCAGTGTCGTTGTTTGCACCATGGTGAAAAAAAGAAGAATGGGAGCGACAAGTGAATCTTATATTGCGTAACCGTTTGTCGCCATGATGTCACCATGGCAACACAAATGGCGACATCTTGCCACATCAGATTTTCAAGCAGTTATCAGTACAATCCTAAGGGCCACTATAAATATTCTTCTTCCCCAACTTGATTCAGGATCCAAGCATTACTTGAGCATGAAATTTACAGAGATTAGATCTAGTTTTCTCTCTTCCATACTTCATCTTTCAACTTCCTCCATTCTCTAAACTTGTACTACCTTTTCCATCCAAATCCTCAGCACCAAATCTTGACTACTTCACCCAACCATTCCTTTCTTCCCATTCTCTACACCTCATACCTTTGTCACTCACCATTAGACACCCACCTATCCATACACATCATCTTCTACCACTCTTTACACTAGGAGCATCCAAGGAGAGGAATGAGCAAGCACTAAAGAAGGAGGCCCAAGGGTGATTTCCTTATCTATCACTTCCTTTTTATTTGCTTATGACTATGTGTAACTAAACCCCTAATCTAAGGGATAGATGTAAGGAGCAATTGTTTGTGGGTATTTGCTAAGCTATTTGTAATTGAATCTCTATATTTGTTATATTTCACTTTATATTTAGATCCTATTCACTATATAATTTGCTTTGTATATCACTAGTAGATTATAATCTTGTGTGGGATAACATGTTGTGAAACCAATCTTGGTTTGACACCCTTGATTGGTTAGAAGCATAGTGATTAGGATAGGTTAGTGATGGGAATATCAACCCCATTAATCTAAACCTCAATTTGTAACTAATTGATCCCACCTTGACCCCCTTTCCTTAATCGGCTAGGCATCTTGGTGGGAAGATGCTTAGGGTTCATAGTGATGACCCAAACACACCTTAGAAAACAAATAGTTAACATATAAGAGATTGGTCAATAAAGAGGCTTTGATAGCATTACCCATTCCCATTTGCAACTCCATCTATTTCCTAGCTTCTATCTTAATTGCTTACGTTCATACTCTTATCAAGATTGTTGAGTATTCTATTTGTTTTATCACCTTTTGTATGTTTATTTTGTTTGCATTTTTGGTGTTAATGACACCACACACTTATCCACTTAAAATGATTTATTTTATCGCACTTGAGATTAGTCAATCAATTTAACACATTACTTCATCTCCCTGTGGAATGAATCTTGCTTACCACTTGCTAAGAATTTATATCTTAAAGGATTTTTAAGTGGCTAAAACGTGGTTTTCAAAAGATCAAACTAAAACATTATTTTGTTGAGTACACAATAGTACAAAAAAAATGGTCTTTTCTGACAGCTTTTAGCCGTCAGAAAAGACCATTTCCCGTCGAAAATACGTTTTTCCGACGGGAAAAAGCAGTCGGAGGCCGTCACAAATACGATTGTCAGAAATAACCATTCATTGACAAGCCGTCACAAATACTACCATTTCCAACGGCCATGGCTGTCGAAAAAGATGAAACTGTTGTTGGTAATAGTAATTCAAGGTGGTCAAAATTGCTTGTATTTCCAACGGCTTTACTGCTATTTCCGACAGCTTATTGCCGTTGGAAATAGTCAAATTATAAAAAAAATGGCGCGACTCGACTTGATAGTCACCACGTCACCCAGCAACTTTAATTCCATGAAATTCATATGGTTCGAACCCTTGACTTGGATGAAAGTAAGGGGTTACCCTTACCATTTTGCTATAACTTTATATCTGATATGTTTTGCATACTATTTATATATAAGCTATTAATATGTTTGTATAATATCTAATTAAATATTTTTTTTGTTTACTATTTAAATATAACTATTGAGATATTGTTTTTTAAAATAATATTTTATTAAAATTATTAGAGTTTGTTTAAAAAAATCTAATATAGTAGTGTCACTAAATATAATTAAAAATAACTAAATGTTCTTGTGATTACTAAAAAATAAATTATGAAATTTTTATATACAAAATATTTGAAGCAACTTTATATAAAAATAAAGTTTTGACAATACAATAAAAAATTGGCCTTTTCCGATGGCTAAATGCCGTCGGAAAAGAACATTTACCGTCGAAAATGTGGACTATTTCCGAGGGTAATTAGGCCGTCAAAAATGTTGAATTATTGTTTTCTCATTTCCAATGGAACAACGACTATTTTCGATGGCCATTGGGCTGTCGGAAATAATGTATTAGTTTTACCTTATTTCCAATGGAACAAAGACTATTTCAGACGGCATTTAGGCCGTCGGTAATAATGTATTACTTTTTCCTCATTTCCAATGGAACAAAGACTATTTCCGACAGCATTTAGGCCGTCGGAAAAAATGTATAACTTTTTCCACATTTCCAATGGAACAAAGACTATTTCTGACGGCATTTAGGCCGTCGAAAATAATGTATTATTTTTTCCTCATTTTCGACGGAACAAAGACTATTTCCGATGTCATTTAGGCCGTCGGAAATGTGGTATCATATTTTTACTCACTTTTGACGGCACTGAAATGGCCGTCAGAAATATTACCTTTTCCGACGTCTTCCGACGGCCATTAGCACCGTCGGAAATAGTTCGTCACTGATAGGCCTTTTTTTTTGTAGTGCAACGATGGGCTCATCAAAAATCGGCGCCGCTGCCAAGGAATGGTAGCGATTGTTAATTGATTGACTTTCTTTGTAGTTTACAAAATAAGTAGTTAGTTTATTTTGATTAATAAGTGCTAGATTTTAAGTTTCATTAGAATTCTTTACGTTATGGTGGTATGTTGTTCAAATTTCAGGAGATGGATTCTCTTGCGGCACAAATGGAAAATTTCAATAAGGTAATGGCATCATTTGCCTCAAGAACCTCAAGGGTAATGGAAAGTCAAGTGAGAGAGGCCGAGGAGATACGATTTCAAGAAGGAGACATAGAGGATGAGATGAAGAGGAACCTTCAAGATACACATGCAACCTATGAGAAGCTATTGAATGGGTTTATGGAAGCCAGCCAAGATAGGTTCTCAAAGCTAGAGAAATCGATAAATAGAATTGAAGGGCTCATAGGAAGGATTGCAGACAAGGTGTTAAATAGAGAGATCAAAAGCTCAAATGATTCACTCAAACTGGGTAGTGCTAGAGCCATTTTAAGAAGTGGTAGAATAGTGAACAATGGGATAAATGAGGAAACCACGGACGAGAGCAACAAATCACCTAGGGAAAGAAATGATGAAGAAAGTGGAGTTCTGGTTAGGGGAAACACCGAAGGTGAATGAATTCAAATTCCAGATGAAGTTGAGACACCGAAGGCGAATCCTAACAACAACAAGCTTCCTAGCCCCAGTTTTCCTAAGGTGCCATATCTAGGGAGGTTGAGGAAGGATAAAATGGAGCAATCATTCAAGGATATTTACGATGTGCTCTCTAAAGTGACTATCAACTTACCTCTTTTAGATGCAATTCAGAAGATGTCGCCATATGGGAAGTTCTTCAAGGAGTTGAATAAGGAGAAGTATCGGTTTAGGCCAAAGAATCAAGAAAAGATTGATGAGAATGCAAGTGCAGTCATTCAAAAGAGACTTCCTCCTAAGCTAAAAGACCCTGGAAGTTTTATCATTAGTATAACCATTGGTGGAGAGAGACAAGTGAGGGCTATGCTTGATCTAGGGGCAAGCATCAACTTGATGCCCTTCACAATTTACAAGAAGTTGGGATTGAATGAACTAAGGCCAACAAAAATGTCTCTTATTTTGGCAGATCAATCAGCTAGGCAACCTAGAGGGATAGTTGAAGATGTCCTAATCCAAGTAGATAAGCTAATCATCCTGACGGACTTCGTAGTACTAGATATGGAGGTGGACCCTGATGAGAAAGACTCCTTAATCCTTTTGGGACGTCCTTTCATGGCTATGGCAAAGGCGGTGATAAATGTGCACGAAGGGAAGTTGACTTTGAAGGTCCCTGATGAAGTTGTGGAGTACAAGGTTTTCAAGTCCTTAGCCTACCCAATTGGGGCACATGATTGCTATAGTGTGGACATTATGGAAGGTTTAGTAGAGGAGGCTAATGAAAGGGTATTTTATAAAGACGGTGTGGATGAATTGATCAATGGGGTTGGTAGTATAGAGAATGATTTAGGTTATTCCATGGAAGAATTGATAAGAATGGAGATGAACAACAAGGAAGAGCCTCCCACTCAAAAGTTAGAATTGAAAGAACTCTCTTCAAACCTAAGATATGCATTCCTAGATGACAGTGGAAACTTTCCGGTCATCATTGCGGCAAACCTAAACCAAAGAGAGGAGTAGAGATTGCTTGAAGTCTTGCGAAGATACAATAAGGCAATAGGTTGGACTTTAGATACATCAAGGAGATTAGTCCGACATTGTGCATGCGTAAGATCCTATGGAGGATGACACAAAGCCAACTAGAGAAGTGCAACGTAGGTTAAACCCTATCATGCAAGAGCTAATAAAAAAGGAGGTATTGAAGCTTTTAGATGTAGGCATCATCTATCCAATTTCGGATAGCAAGTGGGTGAGTCCTATACATGTGCCCAAGAAATCCGGAATCATGGTGGTGAAGAATAAGCAGAATGAGTTGATTCCACAGCGTCTCTAAACAGGGTGGAGGGTGTGTATCGACTACAGGAAGTTGAACACAAGCACTCAGAAAGACCACCCACTTCCTTTTATCAACCAAATGTTGGAGCGTCTCGCGGGACATAGCCACTATTGTTTTCTTGATGGCTATTCCGGTTACAACCAAATTGCTATAGCTCCCGAAGATCAAAAGAAAACCACGTTTACATGCCCGTTTGGAACTTATGCTTATAGAAGAATACCCTTCGGGCTTTGATTCTGCAGCGTTTCTAAATAGTGTGGAGGGTGTGTATCGACTACAGGAAATTGAACACAAGCACTCAGAAAGAACATTTCCCGCTTCCTTTTATCGACCAAATGTTGTAGCGTCTCGCGAGACATAGCCATTATTGTTTCCTTGATGGCTATTCTGGTTACAACCAAATTGCTATAGCTCCCGAAGATCAAGAGAAGACCACGTTTACATGCCCGTTTGGAACTTAAGCTTATAAAAGATTACCCTTCGGGCTTTGTAATGCACCGGCCACCTTTCAACGGTGCATGACCTCAATTTTCTCAGATATGGTTGAAGACATTATAGAGATTTTCATGGACGATTTTTCGGTATTTGGGGCTTCATTTGATTTATGTTTGAAGAATTTGACTTTGGTGCTTCAAAGATGTGAAGAGACAAGTCTGGTGTTAAATTGGGAAAAATGCCACTTTATGGTTAAAAGTGGTATAGTCTTAGGACATGTGATATCAGAAAAGGGTATTGAGGTTAATAAAGCAAAAATAGAGGCTATGAAGAGTTTGCCTCCTTCTAGGATGGTAAAAGATATTAGATCATTCCTTGGTCATGTGGGGTTCTATAGGCGGTTCATAAAAGATTTCTCAAAGATCTCAAGGCCTTCGTGCACTCTCCTTCAAAAAGAGGTGGAATTCGAGTTCAACGATAAGTGTGCCACTGCCTTTAGGATTTTGAAGGAAGCACTAACCACAGCTTCCATCATTATTCCACCAAATTGGAGTCTTCCTTTTGAGCTCATGTGTGATGTGTCAGATTATGCAATAAGAGCAGTTTTGGGACAACGAGTAGAGAAGCTCCCTCATGTCATCTATTATGCATCATGTACTCTTAACAATGCTTAGTTGAACTACTCAACAACGGAGAAGGAGCTCTTAGTTATAGTATTTGCCTTGGAGAAATTTAGGCAATACTTGGTTGGTGTAAAGGTTGTAGTATACACGGATCATGTCGCAATCCGATATCTATTGCATAAGAAGGATGCAAAGCCTAGGTTGATTAGATGGATACTACTCTTGTAAGAATTCGACCTCAAAATTAGGGACAAAAAGGGGTGTGAGAATGTAGTGGCGGATCATTTGAGTAGGTTGACTCAAGGGACTATTGAGGAGGAAGATGAACTACCATTAAGAGAAAGCTTCCCCAATGAGCAATTATGGGCGGTGCAAGATAAGGACCCATTGTATGCAAACATAATGAATTATTTGGCATCAAACATGACTCCTTCGGAATTGATCCCACAAGCGAAGAAAAGGTTTATTGCTAGTACTCGATTCTACTTTTGGGATAAGCCTTACCTTTTTAAGAGTGGTCCAGATCAAGTGATTAGAAGATGTGTCTCGGAAAACGAGCAAGGAGAAATTTTTAAATTCTATCATGAGCGTGAGTGTGGAGGTCATTATAGTGGAAGGAAAAAAATGATAAGGATCCTCCAATGCGGGTTCTATTGGACAACTTTGGCAAATGATGCCTATTAGTTTTGCTTGAAGTGTGATAGATGCCAAAGGTCGGGGAATATTGGAAAAAGGGATGAGATGCCATTGAATAGTGAGCATGTTGTTGAATTATTCGATGTATGGGGGATAGACTTTATGGGGCCATGCATCACATCCAAAGATTATAACTTCATTTTGGTAGTCGTAGACTATGTGTCTAAGTGGGTTGAAGTAATCCCTTCAAGGACAAATGATATCCATGTGGTCATTGGGTTCGTTAAAGAGAATATTTTTTCTAGATTTGGGATTCCTAGGCCGATAATAAGCGATGGTGGAAGCCACTTTTGTAATAGAATTTTTAGAGCCTTGTTGAAAAAGTATGGGGTTAGGCATAAGGTGGCAACCCCTTTACCATCCCCAAACTTTGGGACAAATGGAGGTGAGTAACTGACACATCAAACAAATTTTGGAAAAGACAGTCAATGGGAGTAGAAAAGATTGGGCCTCCAAGCTTAGTGATGCATTAGGGGCGTACAGGACGGCTTTTAAAACACCCATAGGAATGAGCCCCTTCCAGTTAGTCTATGGGAAAGCTTGCCATTTGCCGGTAGAAATCAAGTACAACACATTATGGGCCATTCGGAAATTAAATTTAGACCATGACAAAGCCGGTGAGGAAAGGAAGCTCCAACTCAGTGAACTAGAGGAGTTTCGGTTAAAGGCATATGAAAGTGCAAGGCTCTACAAAGAGAAGACTAAGTTCTTCCATGATAAGAGACTTTGAAGAAAAGTATTCCAACCGGGAATGTTTGTTCTACTATTTGAGTCCCATTTGAAATTATTTTTGGGAAAGCTTAAATCAAGATGGACTGGACCTTATAGGGTTGTGCAAGTTTTTGCTCATGGTGCCATTAAGATTGAAAGTTTGAAGAAGGGCGAGAGGTTTAAAGTGAATGGTCACTGTTTGAAAACGTTTGGGGGAGGAGACCCAACTTGGGAGTGTTAGGATTATGCTCAATAGCAAGAGTGTAATATTATTTTTGACAATCTTTTCATATTAATAAAGTGATTTATGGTTTAACAAGTCTTATAGCATTTATAGTTTAATTATTAAAATTATCAAAAGTAAATAATCATAAGGTCAAAAGACTATGAGAAAAGAAGAACTGTTTGTACATCAGGATATATATGAGGTAGACACAATTCTTTAGTTAGTCTTTGTAAGTGCCTCTCTTTTGATTGGCATATTTCGTTGACAAAATCACAATGGGGTTCAATTTGTAAGGGTAGCTTAGGATTGAAGAAATCCTCATCAAGTGCCAAAGGACCTCATTGTGGACTCAAGCACTTCAAGGAAGGTAGATTACTTGACTTAACTCTAAATTGAAGAGATGTAGTTGCACACACTCACAACTCATGGATGTCCTTAATACTTGTTGGTTGTGTGTAAATATTTGTGTGCTTGCATGATTAATTGATTGCATCATTGTTTGATAAATGCCATGTCATGTTAGGCATTAGGATGCATTCAATTGTCACTTCCCACACTTGCACTTCATGTATGTTTGTCTTAATTGTGTGGTAATTCGTTTGCCAAAGTTATTCGGAAACATCCGCGTGTGCACGTTGGTGTGCATGGTGTTGCGCGAAGACCGCCCTTAGAGAATGCCCTTCACTTGTTTTTGATTTCACCACCATTGGTGAATCGACGGTTTGTGATCGGTGGCCTGACCGCCAATTGAAACCACCCTTTTGACCTGATTGATTTTAAAAAAATAGTTCGTAATCGGTGGTTAGGATCGACAGCCTGACCGCCGAATTAAGCGCCATTTGAAACATGGGTCTTCTGTCCCAGTTTTGCGGTTTGCATCAGCAGCCATAATTCGACCGCCGATCCATTCCAGTGGTGATGTTTCGAATTCGACGGTTTGTGATCGGTGGCCTGACCACCGATTGAAACCGTCGATCTCCCGTTTTCAGGCAAACTTTTTAAAATGACGTCACTTCACTTGGATCTCATATATATATATATATATATATCTTGATAGCCTTAGCTCGTTTTTAGGGAGCAAAAATTACATCTTTTGAGAGCCTTTGAATTTCTTCCAAGCCAAGGTATCAAGACTTTTCTTTTATTACTCAAAACACAAAAATCCATCATACTTTCATGTTTCATATATCTTCTAGGTTGTTATAGGTTGATTTTCTTTAGGGTTTCATCTTTGCTCATATGACTTGTAGTTAGAACATCATTTGCATCACTTCAAATGTTCTTTCTCTACAAGATAGCTTTTTTATTATTTGACTTGTCTCAAGATTGCTTCTTTATGACTTGAATAGTTTCAAGATAGTTTCTTTATTGTGTTTTGTGAGTTGTTTGTGGTAGATATTGCATATAGGACTTTGTTTGCTTATTTAGCTATGTTATATGCATGTCATCTAGCAAAATGATATCTAGGAATGTCTAACATGTTCATCCATGCCTAGATAAGCTTAAATGTCTAACCTTGCATTTTAGCATCTTGAATATTGCATATATTTACCTTAGGTTGTTTTATCTCTTTGCTTTAGAGATAAGTATTGTATTTGCCATTTTGTAGTTTGCAAGCATTGGACCAGATTCACTTTTGAAAGCCTGCGGGTAGTAGTGGTAGATTAGTAACCGTGTAAGGTTTGACGTGGTCAACCTAGGTTGTAATTGCCATTACAATTAGTGGATTAAGATTCGTGTGTGGTGCACATAACAACCTGTGGTTTTTCTCGTGTGGATTTCGACGTAAAAACTCAAATGTTATTTATTTTCCGCATTTTACACTTGTTTGTTCTCTTTGACTAGATAGGGGTTGTTCTTTGCAAATTGACTAATCATGAAAATCGGTAATAGTTGGTTAAAATCTATTCATCCCCCCTCTAGATTATATTAGACACGCTTTAAATATATTTTCAGTCTTGAATAATGTTCATAACTTAAGATAAAGGTTGGGCACCTTTATCTTGTTAAAGTTTCTAAGGATTCTCATTTATTGATTAGTTTATTTCGTAGACAAACCACATATTGGGGTTTATATTGTAAGGGTAGTTTAGGTGATTGAGGATCAAGCTCAAAGGCCCTTTCAAGACCTTAAGGGACAAGCACTCCAAATGTATATCCCTAGTGCTTAGTTTTCTTTGAAGAGATTTAGATTGCACACACACACTTAGCATACTAGCATTTGTGTGCATACTCTTCACATGTCACATTTCATACTTGCACTTTGTTGTTATATCTTGCTGTGTGTTTATGTGTCTTGTAATTCATTTTCCAAATATTGTTCGGAAACATCCACACTTGCACAATGTTGTGCTTGGTTTAGCGTGAAGATTGCCTTCGGAGAATGCACTTGGCTTTTCCTTTAGTTTTACCTAATTTGGTGAAACGGCGGTTGTGATCGGCGGCTTGGCCGCCGAATGAAACTGCCGTTTGAGTCCAGAAAGTTCTAGATCAATTCTGTGGTTATGATTGATGGCCACGACCGCCGATCGAAACTGCCGTTCACACCTAATTGATTTTAATCTCTCAGGTTTGATTCTGCGGTTGTGATCGGCGGTTATGAAACCGCCGAATGAAACCGCCGTTGATACCCTGTTCTTCTCGAGTTCAATTCAGCGATTGTGATCGACGGCCTGGCCACCAAATGAAACCACCGATCGTGCGTTTTCATGGGCAAACTTGTCTTTTCACATGCCCTGTTCTTGATGTCTATAAATATACCACTTTCTCATTCTCTGAACTTAGTTCTTTGACTCTTAGAACCCTAAAGATCAAAAGAGAGACACTTGAGAGAAAATCAATCAAGAACTCATTTTTAAACACTCAAAACCATTCTCATATGCATTAAAATATCATCTAGCATTTTCTAGCATAGTTAGGATACTTGCTTGCATGGGTCTTGCTCAGCACACTTCCCTTGGTATGTTCTTCACTATTATCATATATAATTAGTGTTTTATTTACCAAGGCATCTCTTTAATTACTTACATGTTATTAGATTATTTTCTAATATTCAAGATAGAGATTGTTGTGTTGTTTTGATTGAGTGTTGTTTTGTGATAGCTATCTAGGATTATTTAAAATATGTTTAGCTAATTTTTATGACATGTCATTTAGCTCTTGATATCTAGGATTGAATTTATTTTCATATTATTATCCTAGATAAGCATATAGGGATTCCTAGCTCTATTTGCTCTTTGAATATCATTATATATTCACATAGGCATATTATCTCTTCATTGAGAACTAAGTCTTGTGTAGCTTTCGGGATTAGGTTGCGTAAATCACAAGCAATTGGACTAGGTTCACTTATATCGGGATTAGGTAGTGGTGGTGAGTTATATACCGGGATTAAGTTGTAATCACTTTACCATTAGTGGATTCGAGGTTCGAGTGTGGCGCATTTACCAGCCCGTGGTTTTTCCCTGTTTAGGGTTTCCACGTATATTTTTAGTGTTATTTAAATTCTGCACATTATTACACTTGTTATATAAATTGACTAGTTAGGGGTATTTTCGAAAAATTGACTAATAATGAAAATTGGGTAAAAATCGGATAAAATCTATTCACCCCCCATCTAGATTTATATTAGGCACACCTTAATGAACTTTCAAAGTTGTAGATTCTTTTGCTAGCATTTGAGTGGGATCAAATGTGTTATGATGAGTCTAAAATCATTAAAGTGTCTTTGAGTAAAAGAATCTAGTGCACTAGGTGCATTGAATAGGATCACAATGAAATACTTTATCTAGAATCGTCAGTGGATAAAAGTTTTCATTATGAGGACAATCGGAAAGTTTATCTTAATCCTGAGATAAATGATAGACTTATGGTTACAAGTGTTATCATTTGAGCTATCAATGAGTACGATTATATAGCATAGTGTATTCTTGATAGTTTGGTGGTATTCATTTGCTAATCGATAGAGGACTTCATTTATATATATGGACATCGTGGCTCCATTTATTAAATGAGAGTATAATTTTATCATATGGATATTTTGAGGTATTGGATATTAAATCTTAACGTTAAGTTTTCGATAGCGTCTATTGAAACATGACTTCTAGACAAGTCAAAATATCCAAGTTCAAAATGTGGTCATATGATTAAATATGGTAACTAGGAGAGCTATAGGTGGGTTATGAGCTCTTGGCGATTACTGATATTATTCACGAGGATACCCTATCTCCAATAAGATTGTCTAGGGTATGAATAAGAAACATTTACTTATTCTATCTTTATTTAAGAGTTCAATTTTAGTTCTTTAGTGGAATGAGATAAAATTATTAGATCGAACCTAAGTGAATCATTTGTTGATTGTGATTGGGTTATGTCAATTGAAGCTTAAATTTTGTAAGCGCCTCACTTTTGATTGGCATATTTCGTTGACAAAATCACAATGGGGTTCAACTTGTAAGGGTAGCTTAGGATTGAAGAAATCCTCATCAAGTGCCAAAGAACCTCATTGTGGAATCAAGCACTTCAAGGAAGGTAGATTACTTGACTTAACTCTAAATTGAAGAGATGTAATTGCACACACTCACAACCCTTGCAAATCCTTAATACGTGTTTGTTATGTGTAAATATTTGTGTGCATGCATGATTAATTGATTGCATCATTGTTTGATAAATGCCATAACATGTTAGGCATTAGGTCGCATTAAAATGTCACTTCCCACACTTGCAGTTCATGTATGTTTATCTTAAGTGTGTGGTAATTCGTTTGCCAAAGTTATTTGGAAATGTTTGCGTGTGCACATTGGTGTGCATGGTGTTGCGCGAAAACCGCCCTCAAAGAATGCCCTTCGCTTCTCTTTGATTTCACCACCATTGATGAAATGGCAGTTTGTGATCGATGGCCTAACCGCCGATTGAAACCGCCCTTTTTGACATGATTGATTTTTCAAAAATAGTCAGAATTCGACGGTCATGATCGGCGACCTGACCGCCGAATTAACCACCGTTTGGAATATGGGTTTTCTGTCCCAAATTCGGCTGTTTGCATCGACGGCAATAATTCAACTGCCGATCCATTACAATGGTGACGTTTCGAATTCAGCAGTTTGTTATAGGCGGCCTAACCGCCGATCTTGTGTTTTCAGGCAATATTTTCAAAACAACGTCACTTCATCTAGGGCTCCTATATAAGTATCATCTTCTTCCTAGCTCGTTTGAGAGAGCTCAAAATCAGATTCAAGTGAGAGAAACTCAAACCCTAGAGAAAGAAGCTCCCAAGAACTCACATTTACTCAACCAAACCACTTCCCATGAGCATCTAGCATCTTCCTAGCATCATCCAAGCATGGATTTTCTTGATTTCCTTGACTAGGTAATCTCTACTTGTTCTAGATCCTTTTGTTTCATATTTATGACATGTTTGCCTAGGATTAGCATTTAGTTGTTAATTAAATGCATGACTCTATACTTAATATTGCTTATAACATGATTGAGTCTTTGATTTTTGGTTGAGATGAGTTGTTTGTTGATAGCTAGCATTTAGGACCATTTTGCCCTCTAGCTAAGTCCACATGATTTTCATTTAGACATTGATTGTAGGACTCATTGATTGCATTTGTTAATTGCATTTATTGTCCTTGCCATGTTCATTGACAACTTGTGTTGATTGGCTTTTGATTGACAATTCATTGATTGCATTAGTTAATTGCATGTTTTTAGTCCTTGCCATGATTATTGAAAACATGTGTTGAATTGGGTTTGTTTGTTGACAATTAGGTTGCTAGAGTCTCTTTGCATCTAATTGAGTCCTCATGTATGAGCATGTAGGCATTGTTGATAACTAGAGTGTTGATTTGCATTATAACATCTAGTTAAGCATTTAGTGTAGCCTAGCATTATTTGCATTTTGGATATTGCCATATATTCACATAGGTTATTGATCTCTTCATTGAGAGTTAAGTCTTGTGACTACCGGTGTGTAGTGCTCAAGCAAATTGGATTAGGTTCACTTTTAAAGGCCTGTGGGTAGTAGTGGTGGGTTATAGACTGTGAGAGGTTGAGGTCAACCTAGGTTGTAAACACCATTGCAATTAGTGGATTCGAGGTTCGTGTGTGGCACACATAACAGCCCGTGGTTTTTCCCTGTTGAGGGTTTCCTCGTAAAAATCAAGTGTTATTGAATTTCCGCAGTTTTACTTGATTTTTATTGTTTGTCCTAGATAAGTATTTAATATATCCTAGCTCTATTTGCATATTTGGATATCTTGTATATTCACTTAGGGTGTTGATCTCTTTGAAGAATGATTAAGCCAAATTTGGTATGATTTTGTACCTCATTCCCGTCTCTTTATGCTTGATTCTCGGGCATGTCCCCGTATTTAATAGTGTTAAAATGAGAATTTAAGGTTTATTTAGGTATCAAGGGCTTTTGTGAGGAAGATATAAAGTCAATTACAAATAGTTTAGCAAATACCCATATCCACAAATTCCTCAAATCTATCCCTTAAATTAGGGGTTTAGCTACACATAGTTACAAACAAAGAATAGGAAGTAATAGATAAGGAAATCACCCTTAGGCCACCTTCTTTAGAGCTTGCTCATTCCTTTCCCTTGATGCTCCTAGTGTAGAGAGTGGTAGAAGATGAAGTGTCTAGATAGGTGGGTGTTTAATGGTAAATGACAAAGGTATGGAAATGGAGAGAATGGAAAGAGAGGAATGATTTGGGTGAAGGAATCAAGACATTGTGTTGAGGTTTTCGATGGTAGAGATAGTTCAAGATTAGAGAATGGAGGAGGTTGAAAGGTGAGTAATGGATGAGAAACTAGGGTTAGATTTGTAGAAATTTCGTGCTCTCTAAGTATGGTGTGTGGCTCAATTTTGGAAGAAGAGGAATATATATAGTGGCCATGGAAATGTACTGATAACTGCTGGAAAATTTGATGTGGCAAGGTGTCGCCACTTGTCATGGCGACACAAGTGGTGATAGACAGTTATACCTCCTAAGATTCAAGTGTCGCCACAATTCTCATCTTTTTCGCCACATCACAAGTGGCGACGCAAAGTGGCGACATCAAGTGGTGCTTTCAAAAACCTTCTGTCGCCATGGCAACGCTTGTGGCGACAATTTCTTTCCTTCTGTGTCTCCATATGTAGAAGTGGCGACATCTTATGGCGGCGAGACCTGATTGATTTGCCTTGAAATAAGACTTCCTGTCGCCATGGCGACACAAGTGGCGATGCTTGTGGCGACAATGCCCTGTTTTGCCCACTTGTGCACCTTTTTGAACCAAACTTTACATCTTCTTCACAAAAGCCCTTGATACCTAAATAAACCTAAAATGCTCATTTTAACACTATTAAATACGGGGATATACCCAAGAATCAAGCATAAAGAGACGGGAATGAGGTACAAAATCATACCAAATTTGGCTTGATCATTCTTCGAAGAGATCAACACCCTAAGTGAATATACAAGATATTCAAATATGCAAATAGAGCTAGGGTACACTAAATGCTTATCTAGGATTATATGATGACAATAAAATCAATCCTAGATATGAAAATAGCTATATGACATGGCATACAACTTTAGCTATGTAGAGGATAATCAATCCTAGATACAATAGCTATCAAAAACAATCTCAATCATTTTAATGAGATTAATTTAGCCAGATATTAGCATGAAATCCTAGCTACACTACAAGAAAAATAGCCTTTGTTGACAGTTTTTTCTTGACAGTTTTAAAAACTATCAAGAATATGTTATTCTTGACAGTTTTTAACTGTCAAGAAAAAACTGTCAAGAAAGACCATTTTTCTTGACAGTTTTTGGTTCTTGACAGTTAAAAACTGTCAAGGAAGACGTTTTTCTTGACAGTTTTTAACTGTCAAGAAATACAATTTTTATATATTATATTATTATATATAATATATATTATATATATATATTATTAAATATATTATATTATATTAAATAATATATATTATATATTTATATTATATAAATATTATATATATATATATATATATTATTATATGTATTATATATAATATATATGTATTTTATATTATATATTATGAATTTTTTATAAATAGGGGTATTTTGGTCAAAATACATTTAACTCAATTCCATTCCGTGGTTAAACAATATATAATAATATATTTATATAATATATATTATTTAATAAATATATAATATATATTATTTAATATAATAATATAATATATATATATATATATATATTATATCATAATATATAATTTTTTATTTATCTTTAATAATTTTTTAAAACTTTTACTTTCTATTTTCAACACCAAACAAAATCCCGATATGGATTTATTTTACAGTAAGATATCGGTTTTTGTGCAAACCGATATTGGATAAGTAAAATTTGAAATTTAATAAATTTACTTTTAAAAAATTCAAAATTTTTTTTTTTTTTTTTTTAAATTGTTTATTTATTTTTCACCCTTTTGTTTCATACTAAGAAACACATTAATAATCCAATTACCCATATAAATTGGTAATCTAAGTCTTACATTTATTCATTAAATTGCAAAATACATGTTGAGAAATATCTCTCATGTAGTGAGAGTTGTATTTCAAATCATGTTTATTACAATTGATGTCACGAGTCTCATATAGGCCATGATTGGTTATATGAAATGGAATGAAATGAAAAGAAAGTCATTCCATTTGTTTGGTTTGTTAAAATGCAATGGAATGGAGATTCCACAATTTTGGTGGAATGGGCATTCCATCCAAAAACCAATGGAAACCAATTACATTCCAAACTAAAATTTATATTCCATAAATACCCTCATATGCCCCAACTCCATTATAAAAATGTCCTCAACTCCTTTCCAAAAATAATATATTATTATATTATTATATATATTATATATTATTACATATATTATATATAATATTAATATATTATATATATATATATATATAATATAATATATTATTATTATTATATTATATAAAATATATTATATATATTTATATATATATATATATATATTATTATATGTATTATATGTATTATATAATATATATATACATGTATTATATATTATATTATTATATATATTATATATTAATATATTAAATAATATATATTATACATTTATATTATAAAATATATTATTATATATATTGTATAATATATATAATATATTATTATATTAAATAATATATAATTATATATGTAATATACTTTTATATTTTATTATTAGTATCCATAATATATCATGCTATTATACATTCATAATTAGGGGTATTTTAAGCAAAATACAGTTAACTCCATTTCATTATGTTGTTAACAAAACAAAATAATACTGATTTAGAGACTAATTCTAAAGTTCCAACCAAACAAAAAACTTAGTTTTCCTTTCCTTTGCATTCTCATTTTCATTCCCATTACCATTCTACCATATAACCAAACGTGACCATAGAGTATTAACCAATAACTCGACTATTTATATTTTAAAAAATATAATTTTATTAAAAGTTTTAATAAATATTTTTAAATATATGTTTGTCGTGGAAATTAGAATTTTGATTAGTTGAATAAATTTAAATTTATATAATAAGGTTTAATTTCTAACAACTCATATAGTTTATATATAAATATTGTTCAATTGTAAACATATAAGAGTTTTAGTCAAGTGGTAAAGACTTGAACTTAAGGTCTCAAGTTCAACTCCCACTACTAACATTTAATTGTTAATATTTATCACAGGTGGGGCAGCAGCGGAGGGCGGCCGGGGGTCCGGCGACCGTCCGATCGGCCGGCGGTGGTGGCCAGCAAGCGGTCCGGCGGTCGTCCAACCGGCCGGCGGTGGTGGTCCGACAGGCGGTCCGGCGACTAGCCACCGGCCGACGGTGGTGGTTCGACGGTAGGTGGTGTGGCGGTCCGGCGATCGACCGGCGGGGGGTAGGGGGCCAGTGGCCGGATTGTTTGTAAATATTAAAAAAAAAAAAATTTTTAAAAATATTTATTCTTGACAGTTAAAAACTTTCAAGAGCAACTGTCAAGGTAATTCTTGACATTAGCTTCCTTGACAGTTTTTAAAACTGTCAAGGAAGCCTTTCTTGACAGTTTTTAACTCTCAAGAAAGGCATAGTTTTCTTGTAGTGCTATAAAAAACAATCTCAATCATACAATGAGATTAATTAGCTAGATGGCATATAAACATTAAAACCTAAATATCAAAAATAACCCAATCAACACATAATCTCAATCATGTATGTAGAAATTAATCTGAAAGCATACATGTTATAAATGAGATAAATTGACAAGTAAGAACACTAATTATGTAAGATAATAGTAAACAACTTACCATACAATGTGTGTTGAAGAAAACCCATGCATTAGCACATACTAGATGATCCTAGATGATGTCTAGATGATGATTTATGCATGTGGAAATGGGTTTAGAAAATTAAAGATGTAATTTTTAAGCTTTTTCTCTCAAGTCTCTCTAAATATCTCTCTAGGGTTCTTAGAATCCAATACTTATGTTCTGAACTAGAGATAAGGATGTATTTATAGAGACCAAACACAGGGCAGGTGAAAAGTCAAGTTTGCCCTTGAAACGCACCATCGGTGGTTTCAAAACTGCCGTTTCAACTGACAAATTGAAACCCGAGAGCATTGTAGGGAAAAACACGTGCACGCAACGAAAACGAGACTAAAATAGGTTTTAGTATGTTTTAAAATTTTTCCTTAAAATGAACCTTAACCCCTTTATTAATTAACATATAACTAAAAGTATCGTACCTTTGTCGCGTGATCTAATTGATGTTGCGTCGATGGTAATCCGCAAGATCTTCCAATCCAATCACGAACGTGAATCACCAAGGAGTGTGGTCTCCCTTTCTTTGAATTGTGTACCTGAGGATGGATAACAAAAACTTTTTCTTTTTTGTTAGTCAATAAACCTCCAAGAGATAACAAAGAACGTTCTGGTCACTTTTGAATTCTCAATCTAGTGATTGAAACTCGCGTGAACCTTATTCGATGTTGTGAACAAAACCTATTGATGTATAAGCTATTAGTGCACTATCGAAATAAAACGATCTCTTCTCTTTTTCTCTCTTGGCCGAATTCTCACACTAATCTCTAGAGTTGGATTTTATTTTTCTCAAGAAAAAGAAAATAACTCTCAAGCCTAGCAAGTTGTGTGGCTGAATTCCTTGCTCATTAATTTAGGGTTGGCCGAATTCTCTTGATAGTCTTTTAGGTGGTGACCGAAATCCTTTACAAAAAAGGATTTGTGTTTCCACAAAAGACTCCTATCAATCTTTATAGAATTCAAACCCTAATCCAACTCTTTAGTGTATTTGTGACTATATCAAAGACTTCATAATTTGACTAGATAAATAAAATCATTTTATTTATCTTCTTATCAAATAAAGTCTTTTATTCTCATTATACTACCACAATAGTATACTACTAAGAAACATACCTAGTCAGAAAAAGATTTTAATTCTTAATTAAATATTTAATCAATCAATTAATTAATTCCCATTTAATTAAATAATAAAAATAAAACAATATAATAGGCTATTATATTTAGCCTTGCTGCCCAAGTCCATACATGGGCATATATATTGTTTTTCCATTTTATTAAATCCATTGGACCTTAATAAAAGGCCCACATGTGAACTAGACCCATTCTTATTGAAAGAAACAAGTCCACATGCCTTAATACAATTCTAGATGGACCCATAAATTAGTCTGGTAGAATATATCAAGTGATCCATGCAAGTCCGTGTGGATTGGAGATCTTGGCGAGCTATTTAAATTTAAGCTTCAATAGACATAACCTAATCACAATCAACAAATGATTCACTTAGGTTCGATCTATTAATTTTAGTTCATTCCACTAAAGAACTAAAATTGCACTCTTAAATAAAGATAGAATAAGTAAAAGTTCCTCATTCATACCCTAGACAATCTTATTGGAGATAATTAATCCTCGTGAATAATATCAGTAATTGCCAAGAGCTCATAGATCGTCTATAGCTCTCCTAGTTACCATATTTACTCATATGACCACATTTTGAACTTGGATATTCCGACTTGACCAGCAGCCATGTTTTCAATAGATACTATCGAAAACTCAACGTTGAGATTTAATATCCAATACCTCAAAACATCCATATGATGATATTATACTCTCATTTAATAAATGGAGCCACAATGTTCATATCTATAAATGAAGTCCTCTATCAATTAGCAAATGAATACCACCAAACTATCGAGGATAGACTATGCTATATAATCGTACTCATAGATAGCTCAAATGATAACACTTGTAACCATAAGTCCATCATTTATCTCATGATTAAGATAGACTCTCCGATTGTCCTCATAATAAAAAGACTTTTATCTATTGACGGTTATAGATAAAGTATTTCATTGTGATCCTATTCAATGCACCTAGTGCACTAGATTCTTTTACTCAAAACCACTTTGATGATTTAGACTCATCATAACACATTTGATCCCACTCAAATGTTAGCAAAAGAATCTACAACTTTAACAAGATAAAGGTGCCTAACCTTTACCTTAAGCTGTGAATATTTATTCAAGACTAACTAAAGAATTATGGGCTACCTCATACATATCCAGATGTACGAACAATTCTTTTTTTCTCATAGTCTTTTGACCTTATGATTATTTACTTTGACAATTATAATATTCAAACTATAAATGCTATAAGATTTGTTAAAACAGAAATCTATCACTTTATTAATATGATAAGACTGTCAAAAACAATATTACACTCTTGCTATTGAGCATAATACTAACAAGCATCAGGTAACATCAGCGCTTCATTCAACGGTTTCATAATCGCCAATCACAACTGCCGTTTTGGACCCAAGATATTTTAAATCAATCAGGTCTTAAAGGGCAATTTCAATCGGCGGGCTAGCCGCCGATCTGAACCGCTGTTTCACCAAAAGTGGTGAAACCAAAGGAGAAGCCAAGGGCATCTCCAACGGTGATCATCACACAAAACAATGCACAACAACGTGCATGCGTGGACGTTTCCAAACATACTTCGGGAAATGAATTACACCTCACTTAAGACTAACATACATGAAGTGCAAGTGTGGGAAGTGAATGCATCCTAATGCCTAAACATGTCATGGCATTTCAATGAACTATATGTAATCAAATAATCATGCATGAAGAGATATTCAACAATCATGAATGCACACATATAAAAACACACAGCATACAAGTATTAGAGATATGCATGAGTTGTGAGTGTGCGCAACTAGATCTCTTCAAAGCAAGTAAGCACTAGAATATACCTTTGGTGCTTCTTCTCTTAAGGTCTTGAGAGGGCCTTAATTGTGCAAATCACCAACCATCAAACACCTAAGCTACCCTTACATCAAGCCCCACATGTGGTTTGTCCACAAAATAAGCCAATCAAAATATGAGACCTTACAATCTCCCCCTTTGGCTATTTTGTGACAAAACCATCACTCACATTGATCCTCACAACAAAAATAGAAACTAAAGGGATTTTCTACATTACAAAGAGATAATTAAAAGCTATATCTTCAAGTCTTTAATCTCTTGTAGAACAATCAACCCTTTAAAACAAGGTTTCTATACTTTCCAATACAAGTATATGTGAGATTAATCAAGTGAGACAAAACAAGCATTTGCAATAAAGAATATCACATTAAAGAAAACATGCAACATCATGTAATGAATGTGCAATGCAAATGCTCCCCCTCAACGGGTTACTCTCCCTCAATAGGTAAACTCCCCAATCATGCGAATGCTACAACAATTTAGCAATTAGCATTCTCCCCCTAACTACATACTAAATTGAAACTAATAATGCACGATGTGTATCAAACTATCTAAAGGGGGATTGAATAGATTTTAAACGATTATTACCAATTTTTGTGATTAGTCAATATTACGAAAATACCCCAATCTAGTCAAAGCAATAAATCAAGTGTAAGGTGAGGAAACTAAATAACACTTGATTTTTACATGGAAACCCAAACTAGGAAAAACCACGGGCTGTTATGTGCGCCACACACGAACCTCGAATCCACTAATTGCAATGGTGTTTACAACTTAATCGCGGTCTATAACCCACCACCACTACCCGTAGGCCTGTAAAAGTGAACCTAGTCCAATTTGCTTACTGCCTAAGCAACCTCAACCACAAGACTTAGTTCTCACTAAAGAGATTAAACAACCTAAGTGAATATGCAAAGATATCCAAATATGTACTTAGTGCTAGGTCACACTAAATACTTATCTATGATTATAAGATGACAATTAAATCAATCCTAGATATTGATCGAATCAAAATTGTTATGATTTTGGCCCTCAATTCTGTATCCTTTAGCTTGTTTTCGATTGTATTTTGGTGTTTAATGGCTCATTTCTAGTCAATTACAAGCATTTAGTGCATTTCGGGCAAGACATGAGATTTTGTGGCAAAAGAGGTTGAAATTGTAAAAAGTGTGTGCAGATTATCCAACTTCAAAGCGGAATATCTCTCTTCTTAGATTGAACCACATTTTGGTTTACATATATTCGGAAAGCTCCGGAAGTCTACATTCCAGAAGTTTTTACGGATTGTAATTCTAAGTCTTCTATAGAAAGTTATTCCCATTTTATGAACCGCTACGCAGAAATCGCGAACTACCCACGAACCACCCACGAACTACCCGTGAATTGCACTCTCCAACTCAATAAAAGGGGCGTCTTCAAGCCATTTTAGAGGTTTAATGTTGTCCTTTCATGCCTATTTCAAACCCTAGCCTCTCAAACCTATAAATACATCATTTTCTTAAAGACCCAATTAACTCTCAATCGATCAACCTAGACACAACCTCTCTACAGTTCATCTACTTCACCACAAAAAAGAGAGAGACCTTCAAAGGCATCCATGGAGGATTTTCCTCCATGGGTGCCTAACCATCACCACCTTCCACTTACAACCATCCATCTTTGGAGGAGATTCATGAGAAAAGAGCCATTCTCTCTTGTCTATGAGGAGGAGGAGCTTCAATGGAGCTTGGAGATCCGAGATTGACACCTTGGGTTTCCTCTTTTTACTCTTCACTTGTATTTTCTTTATTTGATATGTATCCCCATTAGGGAAATATGTAAACCTAACACTAGTTCCATTTATTTGATTAACTTGTATTTAATATTTTCAAGCATTGTCTCATTCAATTGCTTTATATTAATTCTTGACTTGTGTTGAGTAGGCTTGACAAACCTTCTAGATGCATGTTTAGGGATATCTCTTGTCTTTACATTCATGGCATGTAGGGTAGAAATTGATATGTGTTCATGATTGGGATTATGAGTAGATTAATGTAATTTAGGAGTAGTTTAATTAAACATCCCATGATTGTGTGTGTGTTGATTGATAATCCAAAGTGCATGTTTTGGATTGATTTGAGTGTTTGAGAATTAGGGCTAGGTAGGTTTATCAACTCTTGGCCTTGATTATGCTCTCAATTGTTTAGGCAAAATTCATGATTAGTATATACCATGCCATTGTGGTGAGTAGCGATCGATGGTTGATCAGTTCATATTTATCTTGTACTTAAAGAGGAAATTCTCTCATAAACCAACCTTGTAGTTATGTAGTAGAGAGTTTAGTGATTGAGGAGATTCTCTCATAAACCAACCTTGTAGTTGTGTAGTAGAGAGTTTGGCTTAATCCACACGCAAAGGTTGAACCTAATCTTAGGTGTTTTATGCGGTTGGTTATTGTAGGTGGCACGAATGTTTTGGTGGTCATGAGTACTTTGTGTGTACATTGTTTACATCTCTCCTAGCCACTTATTTTTGTCACTTAGGGCGTTTGCCTTTAGGAGTAGATTAATTTAATTAGGAGTAGCTTAATTTAGAAAGGCAAGCACCCGGTCACATTTATCCATTTAATCACCATTCTCACCCCTCCATCTTCTCTTATCTTTCTATCTCATCCCCATGCTCATAGACACACACACACGAACATGCTTACACTTCACACACATCACTCACACCCTTGCTATGTTCCCATTTACATTGCTTTCAATAATCACTAAAACGTGAAACGATCGACGGATGACACCTCCCTGTGGACTATACCCTCGCTTACCGCTTTACTTGTTTTTAAACTTTAGAGCACATTGCGTAGGAATTTCTTATAAATATCTTTTGAATTCACAATTTGATAACGACACAAAAAGCATGTTCAGATATCAATAGCTAAATGACATGGCATAAAGCTTAGCTAACATAGATTAAACAATTCTAAGTTTAGCTATCACAAAACAACACTCAATCAAAACAACACAACAATATCTATCTTGTATATAAGAATATAATCTAAGAACATACAAGTAATTAAAGAGATGCCTTGTTAAGTAAAACACTAAGAATAGATGAAATTAGTGAAGAACTTACCAAAGCAAGTGTGTTGAGTAAGACACATGCAAGCAAGCATCCTAGATATGCTAGAAGATGCTAAAAGATGCTAGATGAAATTTAATGCATATAAAAATGGTTTGGACTGTTTAAATGAGCAATCTTGATTGTCTTTTCTCTCACAAATCTCTCTATTGAATTTAGGGTTCTTGTATTGAAAGAGTTATGTTCAGAGAGATGAGAAAGTGATGTATTTATAGACATCAAAAACAGGGCATGTGAAAAGACAAGTTTGCCCCTGAATTGCACGATCGGCGGTTTTGAAACCGTCGATTCAACTGTCAAATTGAATCTAGAGAGAATAAGGGATCATCGGCGGTTTCAATCAGCGGTTTCATAACCGCCGATCACAACCGCAGAAATGGACCCGAGAGATTAAATAGACCAGGTCTAATCGGCGGTTTCGAATGGCGGTCGTGGCCGCTTATCATAATCGTAGAAATGGTCCAAAACCTTCTGGTCATAAACGGCAGTTTCATTCGACGGTCAAGGCCGCCAATCAAACCGCCGTTTTACCACTTTTGGTAAAACGAAAGGAGAAGCCAAGGGCATTCTCTGAAGGCGATCATCGCGCTAACCAAGCACACCAATGTGCATGCGCGGACGTTTCCGAACAACATTTGGGAAACGAATTACTAGACACACTAACACACAAGAAAATACAACAACAAAGTGCAAGTGTGAAAGGTGACATGTGAAGAGGATGCACACAAAAGAAAAGCATACATATGCAAACGTTACAAGTGTGTGTGTGCAACTAAATATCTTCAATGAAAACTAAGCACTAGATATAAACCTTTGGAGTGCTTACCATCTTGAGGTCTTGATAAGGCCTTTGAGCTTGATCATCATTCACCTAAGCTACCCTTACAATTTAAACCCCAATTGTGGTTTGTCATCGAAATAAGCCAATCAAACATTGAGGAGCTTACAATCTCCCCCTTTGGCTATTTTGTGACAAAACCACCACTCATATTGATCCTCACAACAAAATAGAAACTAAAGGGATAGTAATGATTTCTACATTACAAAAAGATATTAAAAAGATAAAACTTCATGACTTCAATCTCTTGTAGAACATCAACCCTTCAAAATAAAGTTTCTATACTTTCCAATACAAGCGCAAGGTAAGATGATCAAGAGAAATTAAATCAAGCATTTGCATTTGAAGAATTTATGTACACCATCATGCAATGTATGTGTAATGCAATGTTCCCCATCAACGAGTTACTCCCCCTCAATTAGGAAATCCCCAATAAGCGAAGATGATACTACAATTTTCTCTTTACATATTACTCCCCCTTTTTGTCATGATATAGACAAATGAGTATCCCCAACTGGGTCAATTTAGCAAAGAGGGATAGTAGCATACTAGACATTTCCATAATCATATAAGCCACTTTATGCTACTCAATTAATTGGAGAGAAACAAGGAGATTTATTTTATGAAAAAAAAAATGTGTGATTAAGATGCTTTGCATGCAAGACATGTTGCATTCAAATCCAAAAATCAATGGTATTTGGCAAAGCAAATGACAAAGGTTTCCTATAGAATTCAAACCAATTTCACCATTTGTTATGAGTAATGCAAGGATATAGAGTTATCAATTTTCAATTTTAATGAGCAACTATATCCAACCTTATAAGCAAAACATGGCATGAGCGACTATTTGCACCCTATTTGATTTTTCCGGGTATGAAACCCGTATGACAGTAGCCATGTTCAACTAATAAAGAAAGAGAGACATTTGGATTTTAATATCCTTTGAATGGATACAAGATCCTTTATTCATTTTGAGTCTAATAAGCTTTTCACACATAATTTTGCATTTAAGAATTACAATCATCCATTCATGCTTTTCAATTTTATTTTATTTTTTAAGCAAGACATAAGAATTCATGCTTTTTCATTTTGAGCATGTTTTTTAAAGAATCATCATGTCATGGAGATCATTGTAGATCATTCAAAAAGTACTTCCTATGAATATCTCCTAGTCCAAAAAATGCATGTTTAAACATAAATATGACATGGATTGCAATCAAATCAAGGTTCACACTTATTGAATAAAATATCATATAAACATATGTGCAACTAAGATATTCAAGAAATTAATAAAGAAACATAAGATTTTTCAAATTTTTGAATGCAACAAGTATGCAATTGCTCTCTTTGCTTGAGTTCCCCTTATGGGTCAATATCCAAACCACATCAAGTCACAAGACATATCCCAATAGATCTACTAAGTGCATGAAACCTAGTTGCATCTAAGGGTTTAGTAAATAAGCCCGCTAATTGGTCATTTGTACCTACATGTTCAAGTACAATGCATCTGTTCTCAACTAGTTCTCTTATGAAATGATGACGGATATCAGTATGCTTAGTCCTAGAGTGTTGTACCGGAATCTTGGAAATATTAGTGGCACTCATATTATCACAAAAGAGGGTTAGAGTACCTTAATTGAATCTGTAGTCGACTAGCATTTGCTTCATCCATAGGAGTTGTGTTCGTCCATTCCCCACGGCTATGTACTCCGCTTCGGCTGTGGACAAGGAAATCGAATTTTACTTTTTGCAAAACCAAGACACTAAGTTGTTCCCTAGGAAGAAGCAACCGCCCGATGTGCTCTTCCTATCATCGCAATTTCCTGCCCAATCTGTATCACTAAAGCCAACTAAACTAGCATTAGTATCAAAAGAGTACTAAATCCCATAATTGGATGTCCCATTCACATAGCGAATGATTCTCTTAACGGAAGAGAGACAAGACTTCTTAGGATCCGCTTGGTACCTAACACACCCACCCACCCACATTAAAAGATATATCGGGCCTACTTGCGGTCAAATAAGGTAAGCTACCAATCATGCTTCGATATAGAGTTTGTTCCACACTTTTACCACTAGCATCCTTGCTTAGCTTCAAAGTGGTACTCATGAGTGTATCACAATGTTTGGGATTTTCTAGACCAAACTTATTCGCTAGGTTTTTAGCATATTTAGCTTGGGTTATAAAAATCCCATCATTTAATTGCCTAATTTGTAAACCTAGAAAGTAACTTAGCTCACCAATAAGACAAATCAAAAACTCATGAGACATAACATCAACAAATTGTTGGACCTTGTGTTGTTGGTAGAGCCAAACACACATCATCAATATATATTTGAGCTATAAAGAGCTCATCATTGTCTTTCTTGATGAATAAAGTATTGTCAACACTACCCCTTGAGTAGTTATTGTCAACAAGAAATTGAGTAAGGTGCTCATACCAAGCCCTCGGTGCTTGTTTCAACCCATATAGAGCCTTCTTGAGGCAATAGACATGGTTAGGGTGGTATGCATCCACAAACCCCTTGGGTTGTTCAACAAACACTTTCTCTTGCAAGAAGCCATTAAGGAAGGCACTCTTCACATCCATTTGGTGCAATTTGAACTTGTGCACACAAGAAATGGAAAAGAGAAGCCTAATGGACTATAAATGGGCAACGGGAGAAAATGTCCCCTCAAAGTCAATACCCTCAATTAGAGAGTACCCTTATGCAACAAGTCTAGCCTTGTTACGCACTATGTTGCCATCCTCATCGGATTTGTTCCTATATATCCATTTGGTGCCTATGACATTAGTGGTCTTAGGCCTAGGAACTAGTGTCTAAACCTCATTCCTTTCGAATTGGTTTACCTCTTCTTGCATGGCAAAAACCTAGAATTCATCATTTAAGGCTTCATCAACCTTTTTGGGTTCTATTTGAGAGGTGTAGCATGTATAGCTAATAAGATTAGCTATTTGACGCCTAGTCCTAACACCCTTATACACTTCTCCAATGATGTCATCTTAATCATGGAGTTTCCTAACCCATGGAGCGGGTTCATTAGAGTTCAAAAGAGGAACTCTATTAAAAGGTTGTGTGTCCTCTTTATCTAGGTTAGACATCCCAACAATAAGAGTTTCCACAACCTTCTCAAAGGGAGAGTCATCATCTAAAGCAACCTCCTCCTTATGGTCAATAGTCTTAAGCCTAGTATTATCAATGATAACATTAGATGATTCCATGATGGTTCGAGTCTTCAAGTTGAAAACTCTATAGGCTCTACTATTCAAGGCATAGCCAATAAAGATACCCTTATCACTCTTAGCATCAAATTTTCCAAGTTGATCACGGTCATTTAAAATGTAGCATTTGCTTCCAAAAGAGTGGAAGTAACTAACATTTAGCTTTCTACCTCTCCATAACTCATAGGAGGTTTGCCTAGTGCCGAGCCTTAGGAAGAATCTATTTCCTATATAGCAAGTCATATTGATGGCTTTAGTCCAAAGATTCCTAGGGACCATGTTTCTAAGCAACATCAATCGGGCCATCTCTTGAAGGACCCTATTTTTCCTCTAAACAACTCCATTTTGTTGAGGTGTCCTAGGAGCCAAAAACTCATGGGAGATGCTTAAGCTATTGCAATAGCTTTCAAAGTAGGCATTCTCAAATACTCTCCCATGGTCACTTCTAATCCGTTTAATGCTTTTAATGTTATAGTCTTTTTCATTTTCAAGTTTATTACAAAGTATTTTAAACTTATCAAAAGTTTTGGATTTTTCTCTAATAAAATATGTCCACGTGAACCTAGAGAAATCATCAACACAAACTAAAATGTATCTCTTTCCACCTAAACTCTCAGTTTGCAAGGGACCCATAAGATCCATGTGGAGAAGCTCTAGGGGCTCCTTGGTGGAGAGATACTTGCCTTTTTTGTGCATGCTTTTGGTTTGTTTTCCTTGTTGGCAAGGTCTTCACCAAGAGCATGAACAAAAAGGGCAAATATCTCTCCACCAAGGAGCCCCTAGAGCTTCTCCACATGGATCTTATGGGTCCCATGCAAACCGAGAGTTTAGGTGGAAAGAGATACATTTTTGTTTGTGTAGATGATTTCTATAGGTTCACATGGACATATTTCCTTAGAGAAAAATCCAAAACTTTTGACAAGTTTAAAATGCTTTGTACTAAAGTTCAAAATGATATGAATTCAAACATTAAAAGCATTAAACGGATTAGAAGAGACCATGGGAGTGAGTTTGAGAATGCCTACTTTGAAAGCTATTGCAATAGCTTAGGCATCTCCCATGAGTTTTCGGCTTCTAGGACACCTCAACAAAATGAAGTTGTTGAGAGGAAGAATAGGGTCCTTCAAGAGATGGCCTATGTGATGTTGCTTAGCAACAATGTCCCTAGGAACCTATAGGCTGAAGCCGTCAATACGACTTGCTATATAGGAAATAGAGTTTTCCTAAGGCCTGGTACTAGGCAAACCTCCTATGAGTTATGGAGAAGTAGAAAGCCAAATGTTATCAACTTCCACTCTTTTGAAAGCAAGTGCTACATTTTAAATGACCGTGATCAACTTGGCAAGTTTGATGCTAAGAGTGATGAGGGTATCTTTATTGGCTATTGAAAATATATATAAAACGTGTCTGATATAATCTAGAGGGGGGGGGGGGGGGGTGAATAGATTTAAATCAACTATTACCAATTTTCGTGATTAGTCAATTTTTAATGAACAACCCCTAACTAGTTAAAGAGAACAAACAAGTGTAAAATGCGGAAAATAAATAACACTTGAGTTTTTACATGGAAACCCACACGGGAAAAACCACGGGTTGTTATGTGCACCACACACGAACCTCAATCCACTAATTGTAATGGCAATTAAACCTAGGTTGACCACGTCAAACCTTACACGGTTACTAATCTACCAATACTACCCATAGGCCTTCAAAAGTGAACCTAGTCCAATGCTTGCAATCTACCAATGGCAAATACAAGACTTGTCTCTAAAGTGAAGAGATAACATAACCTATGGTGAATTTATGCAATATTCAAGATGCTAAAATGCAAGGTTAGACATTCAAGCTTATCTAGGCATGGATGAGCATGTTAGACATTCCTAGATATCATTTTGCTAGATGACATGCATATAACATAGCTAAATTAGCAAACAAGGTCCTATATGGCTATATGCAATATCTACCACAATACAACTCACAAAACACAATAAAAAAGCTATCTTGAAACTATTCAAGTCATAAATAAGCAATCTTGAGACAAGTCATGAAATAAAAATGTAATCTTGTAAAGCAAGAACATGTGAGATGATGCAAGTAATGTTCTAGCTACAAGTCATGTAAGTAAAGATGAAACCCTAAAGAAAATCAACCTAGAACATCCTAGATGACATATGAACCATGACAGTATGAAGGGTTTTTGTGTTTTGAGTAATAAAGATGAAGTCTTGATACCTTGGCTTGGAAGAAATTCAAAAGCTCTCCAAAGATGTAATTTTTTCTCTCAAAAAATGAGTTATGGCTATCAAGACATATATATTTGAGATCCAAGTGAAGTTACGTCGTTTTGAAAAAATTTGCCTGAAAGCGTGCAATCGGCGGTTTCAATTGGCTGTCAGGCCGCCGAACGAAACCGTAGAATTCCAACCGTTACCACTGGAATGGATCAGCGATTGAATTATGCTCGCTGATTCAACCCGTCGAATTTGGGACAGAAACCCAAGATCACTTCGGCGGTTTCAATTCGGCTGTCAGGCCGCGATTGAAACCGTAGATTTCCAATCATGTTACTGGAATCATTCAGCGGTCGAATTATGGCCGCTGATGCAAACCGCCAAATTTGGGACATAAACCCCATATTCCAATCAGCGGTCAGGCTGCCGATCATGACCGCCGATTTCTGATCATTTTGAAAAAACAATCAGGTCTGAAAGGGCGGTTTCAATCGGTGGTCAGGCTGCCGATCACAAACCGCCGTTTCACCACTGCTGGTGAAATCAAGGATAAGCAAAGAGCATTCTCCGAGGGCGGTCTTCACGCATCACCATGCACACCAATGTGCAAGCGCGGACGTTTCCGAATAACTTCGGCAAACGAATTACCACACACTTAAGACAAACATACATGAAGTGCAAGTGTGGAAAGTGACAATTGAATGCATCCTAATGCTTAACATGTCATGGCATTTATCAAACAATGATGCAATCAAATAATCATGCAAGCACACAAATATTTACACACAACAAACAAGTAATAAGGACATGCATGGGTTGTGAGTGTGTGCAACTACATCTCTTCAAATTAGAGTTAAGTCAAGTAATCTACCTTCCTTAAAGCACTTGATTCCACAATGAGGTCCTTCGGCACTAAAAGCTACCCTTACAAATTTAACCCCATTGTGATTTTGTTAACGAAATTTGCCAATCAAAAGTGAGGCACTTACAGCTATGCCTTGAATAGTAGAGCCTATAGAGTTTTCAATTTGAAGACTCGAACCGTCATGGAATCATCTAATGTTGTCATTGATGATACTAGGCTTAAGTCAAATGACCATGAGGAGGAGATTGCTATAGATGATGACTCTCACTTGGAGAAGGTTGTGGAGACTCATAATGTTAGGACGTCTAACTTTGATAAAGAGGACACTCAACCTCTTGATAGAGTTCCTCTCTTGAACTCTAATGAACCCGCTCCATGGATTAGGAAACTCCATGATAAAGATAACATCATTGGAGAAGTGAATGAGAGTGTTAAGACTAGGCGTCAAATAGCTAATCTCATTAGCTATACATGCTACACCTCTCAAATAGAACCCATAAAGGTTGATGAAGTCTTAAATGATGAATTTTGGGTTCTTGCCATGCAAGAAGAGCTAAACCAATTCGAAAGAAATAAGGTTTGGACTCTAGTTCCTAGGCCTAAGACCACTAATGTCATAAGCACCAAATGGATATATAGGAACAAATCCGATGAGGATGGCAACATAGTGCATAACAAAGCTAGACTTGTTACAAAAGGGTACTCTCAAATTTAGGGTATTGACTTTGAGGAGACATTTGTAGGGAAAAATACCGTAGTACACGCAGCGGAAGCGAGACTAAAAATAGATTTAGTATGTTTTAAAATTTTTCCTTTTTATGAACCTTAACCCTTTAATTAATTAACTATACATATCAAGTAACAAAAGTAGAATACCTTTTGTCGCATGATCCGATTGACTTACGTCGATGGTAATCCGCAAGATCTTCAATCCTAGCACGAACGTGAATCACCTAGGAGCGTGGTCTCCCTTTTCTTTGAATTGCAAACCTGAGAATGGACAAACAAACTTTTCTTTTTCTTTTGTTAGTCACAAAACAATCAAAAGAATACAAAGATTATTCCGGTCACTTTTGAGTTCTCAATCTAATGATCGAAACTCGCGTGAACCTAATTCGATGTTGTACACACAAGCTTATTGATGAACAAGCAATTAGTGTACCATCAAAAGAATAATCTCTTCTCTCTTTTTGTCTTGGTAGAATAATCAAATACTTGTCTATGAGTTTAGAAGAAGAAGAAAATTGAATCCATCAACCATTAGAGGTGGCCGAACCCTATCATATGAAATATATAGGGTGGCCGAATTTTGCTTCCTCTTTTATTTAGGGTTGCTGAAATCTTCCTATAATGCTATTAGGGTTGCCGCAAATCCCATACAAAAAAAAGGTTTGTGTTGCACCCTAATACACATCAACTTTTAGACTTCTAACCCTAATCCAACTCATTAGTATTTTTATTCTTTTATTGACTAAAATAAAAAGACTTCTTATTTGATTAAATAAATAAACTTAATTATTTATTTTCTTACCAAACAAGTCTTTTATTTTTAATATACATATAGTATACCTCTAGGAAACATATTTCCTAATCAGAAAAAGATTTTGTTTCTTAATTAAATAATTAATTAATAAATTAATTAATTCTCATTTAATCAAACAATGAAACAAAATAATATATTAGGCTAATATTTTAACCTTGCCGCCCCACTTGAATAAAATGGGCCATATATTATTTTCTTATTTCATTTAATCCATTTGGACTTTAAATAAAAAGCCCACATGTGAACCAGACCCATTCTTATTAAAAGAAACAAGCCCACATGTCTTTCATTAATATATTAATATAATTGAGCAGCCCATTAAATAAATAATGTGCAAATTATATTCTTAATATATTAAATGCAATTCTAGATGGACCCATAAATTGGTTCGGTAGAATATATCAAGTGATCCATGCAAGTCCGTGTGGATTGGGATCTTGGCGGGCTATCTAAATTTAAGCTTCAATAGACATAACCTAATTACAATCAACAAATGATTCACTTAGGTCCGATCCATTAACTTTAACTCATTCCACTAAAGAGCTAAAATTGAACTCTTAAATAAAGATAGAATAAGAAGATGTTCCTCATTCATACCCTAGACAATCTTATTAGAGATAGTGTATCCTCGTGATTAATATCAGTAATCGCCAAGAGTTCATAGACCGCCTATAACTCTCCAAGTTACCATATTTACCCATATGACCACGTTTTGAATTTGGATATTTTGACTTATCCAGAAGCCATGTTTTCAATAGTCACTATCAAAAACTCAACGTTGAGATTTAATATCCAATTACCTCAAAACATCCATATGATGATATTATACTCTCATTTAATAAATGGAGCCACGATGTCCATATCTATAAATGAAGTCCTCTATCGATTAACAAATGAATATCACCAAACTATCGAGGATAGACTATGCTATATAATCGTACTCATTGATAACTCAAATGATATCACTTGCAACCATAAGTCCATCATTTATCTCAGGATTAAGAAAGACTCTCCGATTGTCCTGATAATGAAAAGACTATTATCTATTGATGGTTATAGATAAAGCTTTTCATTGTTATCCAGTTCAATGCACCCAGTACACTAGATTCTTTTACTCGAAGACACTCCAATGATTTTAGACTCATCACATCTCATTTGATCTCACTCAAATGCTAGCAAAAGAATTCTACAACTTTAACAAGATAAAGGTGCCCAACCTTTAACTTAAGTTGTGAACATTATTCAAGACTAACTAAAGAATTGTGTCTACCTCATACATATCCAGATGTACGAACAATTCTTCTTTTCTCATAGTCTTTAGACCTTATGATTATTTACTTTGACAATTATAATATTGAATGTACACAAACGAAGTTAAATTACTTAAAGCATACCTAGAGGGGGGGGGGGGGTGAATAGGTTTTTACACCTTTTTTCAAACCCTTGAACAAACATCCGTTTGTCCCTCAAGGTAGCCTTACACACAACACAATAAGCCAAGGTAGACATACATAGACAATACAATGACACAATCATAAGAGAAATGTCTAAGTATATCAACAAGTCATGTGAGGTAAAATATCAAACAAACATAACAACAAAATAAGCTTGTATTTCATAAGATGTTCAATGTGTTACAAGAGTGAGCAAAATGTCACTAAACAAATATTACAATATACAAAAGAATCAAAGATACAAATTGATCTATAGAATGAATACACTAATCACACTATACAAAGACTTGGTTCACAATACATCACAAGTGAATATTATGAATCAAGACAATAAAATATACAATTAAAATATAAGAGAAGAGATAGAAAGAATTAACACAAGGGATTTTTTAACGTGGTAAAACCTCCAAGGAGGAAACATCCACGGGTTGAACTACAACCATTGGGTACTATATTATTGGAAAGTAAACATAGAACATTCACAAAGTGACCAATCTTTAGCTCACCCAACCTAGTGAAGTCTAAGCCTACCCAACCCTATTGGAAAGTATGAAATCCCTCAATGATGCGGAACCACCATATATTGGACAACACACTCAACCAACATCGATGGAAGATTAGAAATTCCTCAAGAGTGCATACACATCCCGTGTACCCCGCTCTATCGGAGTCTATGTCTAACCATACGCCTAGGCCTACCAATATGTTAGCCAACTCCCTATCCAAGGCACTCTTGCCTCTAGGGAGCCTCCCATGCATGACTATTCGAGTCCTCCCGACTCTAGCCATGACTTCTTGCTTACCTATCCGAGTCATCCCGACTCTAGGCAAGACTTCTTGCTTGGCTATCCGAGTCATCCCGACTCTAACCAAGACTTCATGCCTTTTACAAGGACTTCCTAGTGTGATCATGTGAATGCAAATGATGCAAACATTCATTTCAACATAGAACATGTGATCAATACATTCTATGGCACAAATAGACCTAAACATGTGAAAACACAATTAATCAAGTCTAGATGCAAAAATACATGAATAGAAACCTAAGCATGTGAAACACCTAACACATATACTCAAAGTCTCATTCACACACATAACACTTGAATCACAAAATGTTCATTAAGTCCTAATTCAAGATGCTATCAATATACAATCAAAGACTAGATATATGAGATTAAAATCAATCAATATACTGGACAAAAATATAGAGCAAGGTTTTGAGATTTACATCAATCAAAACCTATATTCTCTAAATCACAAACAAATACACAAATCCTTGATTTCTTCAATCAAAGGACCAAATCAAATCTCAAAGTCATTTTAACACAAAATTAATTCAATTAAGTATCAAACAACCTAAGATGCCATTCTAATCACAATACAACTCACAAACAAATGTAAAACCTAGAATCATAAAATCTAGTCAACATAAGTCCATAAATTGAATTTCAATTGGAATGATAATCAAGCTACCTTTTCAAATAGCTTTCATAAAACAATAACATAGATATAGAAGAAGAAACCCCAAGCATTTGGAAGGTCAAATAACAAGAAATCCCTAAGATGAGACCATTACCTCGGATTATGAAGCTGGTTCGGAATTCAGTAGTCAACCACTGGAAATCACGATCAAACAGCTACCAAACCACTTGGAGATGTTAGAGGACTCAAATACGAACACTCTCCAACTTGAATCACTCAAATCCGACTCCGGATGAGGAAGATATGGTGTTTTGAAGTTTGGAAAAATTGGAGAGAATGCCTTACGGGATGACCAGAATTTTTCTTCTTGAAAATTCAAAATGAGAGAGAGAGGGAAGAAATAGGAGGAGAGAGCAGCAATTTTTCGACCAATCACGTGGTGCCACGTCACCCCCAGGCTGTGGGGGGCGCGTGGCCCACACGGGAGCAGAAGGTGCTCCAGGCCGTGGGGCCCACGGCCTCAACCACGGCCAGCCCATGTGGCCCACGGCCTGGGCTGTCCTCTCCCGCGCACCCTCGGTTCTTCGGCCCGTATCTCGAGCGTCCAAACTCTGAATTCGAATCCGTTTTCGGATTACGAACCGTGACTCTCTCACGCACGAAAAAGACTATACAACTTTGAAAAACGGTTGAGAAATCATCTCAGAAATCATCGATGAAGTCAACACAACGTAAGAGAACGTAAAGTGGCATAGTCAACACGTTTGGACTCGAAACCTTATGAATGAGTAACCGAAACGACCGGAACTCAATAAGGCATTGAATAAGAACATGTTCAAGTCCTAAACACAAAATACAGAAACATACGAACACAAATACACACACATATGCTAGTTTCCGGACATAGTCCTAGAAAATGCAAAACACAAAGTTTATTAACTAAATGTGAATGCATGAGCATATTTTGCCAAGTGTGTGAAAGTGAAATGTAAATGAAATAAAATCATGAAGGGACACACAAGAATGATATGTGTGAGTGTGTGCCTAGCCTTGTAAGAGATAAGAGGTCATGTATACCTTTGTAGACCGATAATGTCCGAAACTCTTAAAAGCCGGCAACTTGAACGAATAATGGTTGAGACGTCCTTCGTCTTCGAAATCCTTCATTTACTAACCACTAAACATTACAAGTAAAACACGTTTTGATATGGAATTAATGCCAACACTAATTATCAACCTAACAAATATTAAACTATAAATGCTATAAGATTTGTTAAACCAAAAATCACTTTATTAATATGAAAAAGATTGTCAATTACAACATTACACTCTTGCTATTGAGCATAATCCTAACAACATTTGCTCATGTTGCCCGTTTAGAGTCCATTAGGCTTCTCTTGTCCATTTCTTATGTGCACAAGTTCAAATTGCACCAAATGGATGTGAAGAGTGCCTTCCTCAATAGCTTCTTACATGAGGAAGTGTTTGTTGAACAACCCAAGGGGTTTGTGGATGTACACCACCCCAACCATGTCTATCACCTCAAGAAGGCTCTCTATGGGTTGAAACAAGCACCGAGGGCTTGGTATGAGCGCCTCACTCAATTTCTTGTTGACAATAACTACACAAGGGGTAGTGTTGACAAAACTCTATTCATCAAGAAAGACAATGATGAGCTCTTTATAGCTCAAATATATGTTGATGATATATTGTTTAGCTCCACCAACAACACCAAGGTCCAACAATTTATTGATGTCATGTCTCATGAGTTTGAGATGAGTCTTGTTGGTGAGCTAAGTTACTTCCTAGGTTTATAAATTAAGCAATTGAATGATAGGATTTTTATAACCCAAGCTAAATATGCTAAAAACCTAATGAAGAAGTTTGATTTAGAAAATGCCAAACATTGTGATATACCCATGAATACCACTTTGAAGCTTAGCAAGGATGCTAATAGTAAAAGTGTGGAACAAAATCTATATTGGGGCATGATTGGTAGCTTGTTTTATTTGACTGCAAGTAGGCCTGATTTATCTTTTAGTGTGGGTGTGTGTGCTGGACACCAATCGGACCCTAAGGAGTCCCATCTCTCTTCCATTAAGAGAATTATTCGCTATATGAATGGGACATCCAACTATGTGATTTGGAACTCTTTTGGCACTTATGCTAGTTTAGTTGGCTTTAGTGATGCGGATTTGGTAGGAAATTACGATGATAGGAAGAGCACATCAGGCTGTTGCTTTTTCCTAAGGAACTGAAACAAATTAAGGTGTGTTCAATATTAATCTAGAGGGGGTGAATAGATTTTATCTAATTTTACCAAATTTTGGTGGTTGGTCAAGATTACAAAAATACCCCTAACTAGTCAAAATAAAATAGCAAGTGTAATATGTGCAGAATATTAAATAACACTTGATATTTACGTGGAAACCCTCACGAGAAAAACCACGGGCTGTTTTGTGAGCCACACATGAACCTCGAATCCACTAAGTGTGATAACGATTACAACCTAATCTCGGTATATAATCACACACCTACCTAATCCTGGTATAAGTGAACCTAGTCCAATTGCTTGTGATTTATGCAACCTAATCCCGGAAGCTACACAAGTCTTATTTCTCAATGAAGGGATAAAATGTCCTATGTGAATTGTACAAGATGATATTCAAAGAGTAAACAAAGCTAGGGAACCTTAGATGTTTATTTGGGATGCTAAAATGACAATTAATACAATCCTAGATATCAATAACTAAATGATATGTCAAATAGCTTAGCTAAACATAGATTACGAAAACCTAGATAGCTATCACAATACAACACTCAATCAATTCATCACAAACAATTCTCTATTCTTGTATCTAGCATATGATCTAAAACATACAAGTGAATAAAGAGATGGCTTGTTAAGAAAGTCACTAAAATTAGATGAAGTTAGTAAAAATCTTACCAAGCAAGTTACGATGATGCAAAACCATGCATGAATGATGCAAGATGTTCTTTGATGCACAAAGGAATGTCTTTGAGTGTTTAAAGGAGAGTTCTTGAGAATTTTTCACTTGAAAAATATTCCAAGGGAAAAATATGATTTTTGGGCTCTTAAGAATGACCTCAAATGAAAGAGGCACATATATAAGGTGTCAACATGAAGTGACAACATTTTGAAAAGTTTATAAAAAATATGCCTTGACCGCTGTTCACCTACTCTACGTAGGGCGGGTGTACAGCGGTCCACCTGGGAAATGAAGAACAATGTTCTTCGTGACCGCCATACGTAGGGCGAAAACCAAGCGACCTAGGGGCGGTTGCTCTCGGGTTTAGAAATCAACCAGTGGCACCGCTGTTCACCTGCTCTATGTAAGGCGGGTGTACAGCAGGTAAGAGCAAATTTTGCTCAACCCCTTAGCTGGCCATTGTACGAAGAGCGACCCAAGGGCGGGTGTACAGCAGTCCAATTTATGCAATGCATCCTAAGACTAAACATGACATGGTATTTGATACACAAGATGCAATCAATAAAATATGCAAGGAGATATTTAAAAACATGAATGCCACATATAGGAAAACACACAACATACAAGAATAGGAATTATGCAAGAGTTGTGGGTGTGTGTAACTATATCTCTTTAAAGCAAAACTAAGCACTTAGAAATTTACCTTTAGTGCTTCTTCTCTTAAGGCCTTGAGAGCCTAAGCTACCCTTACAACAACCCCAAATGTGGTTTGTCCACGAAATAAGCCAATCAATAAATGGGAACCTTACAGGAACAACTTGGTGTCTTGGTTTTGCAAGAAGCAAAATTCGATTTCTTTGTCCACGGCTGAGGCCAAGTACATAGCCATGGGGAGTGGATGCACACAACTCCTATGGATGAAGCAAATGCTAATCGACTACGGATTCAATCAAGATACTCTAACCCTATTTTGTGATAATATGAGTGCTATTAATATTTCCAAGAATCCGGTACAACACTCTAGGACTAAGCATATTGACATCCGTCATCATTTCATAAGAGGACTAGTTGAGAACAAATGCATTGTACTTGAACATGTAGGTACAAATGATCAACTAGAGGACTTATTTACTAAACCCTTAGATGCAACTAGGTTTCATGAACTTAGTAGATCTATTGGGATATGTCTTGTGACTTGATGTGGTTTGGAAATTGACCCCATAAGGGGAACTCAAGCAAAGAGAGCAATTGCATACTTGTCACAAGCAAAAATTTGAAAAATCTTATGCTTCTTTATTAATTGCTTAAGTATCTTGGTTGCGCATATGTTTATATGATATTTTCATCAATAAGTGTGAACCTTGCTTTGATTGCAATCCATGTCATATTTATGTTCAAACATACATTTTTTGGATTAGGAGATATTCATAGGAAGTACTTTTTGAATGACCTACAATAATCTCCATGACATGATGATTCTTTAAATAACATGCTCAAAATGAAGAAGTATGAAATTCTTATGTCTTGCTTAAAATGAAAAGCATGAATTGATGATTGCAATTCTTAAATGAATAATTATGTGTGAAAAGCTTATGAGACTCAAAATGAATAAAGGATCTTATATCTGTTCAAAGGATGTTAAAATCCAAATGTCTCTCTTTCTTTATTAGTTGAACATGGCTACTATCATACGGGTTTCATACCTGGAAAAATCAAATAGGGTGCAAATAGTCGCTCATACCATGTTTTACTTATAAGGTTGGATTTAGTTGCTCATTAAAATTGAAAATTGATAACTCTATATCCTTGCTTTTCTCATGACAAATGGTGAAATTGGTTTGAATTCTATAGGAAACCTTTGTCATTTGCTTTGCCAAATACTATTGATTTTTGGATTTGAATACAACATGTCTTGCATGTAGAGCATCTTAATCACACATTTTACATAAAATAAATCCCCATGTTTCTCTCCAATTAATTAAGTAGCATAAAGTGGCTTATATGATTATGCAAATGTCTAGTATACTATTATCTCTCTTTGCTAAATTGACCCGATTGGGGATACTCCTTTGCCTATATCATGACAAAAAAGGGGAGTAGTATGTAGAAGGAATTGTAGTAGCAAATTCTCTTATTGGGGAGTTTACTAATTGAGGGGGAGTAACCCATTGAGAGGGAGCATTGCATTACACATACATTGCATGATGTTATGCTTAAATTCTTTAAATGCAAATGATTGTTTTCAATTTCTCTTGATCATCTCACATTGTGCTTGTATTGGAAAGTATAGAAACTTTATTTTGAAGGTTTGATATTCTACAAGAGATTGAAGACTTGAAGTTTTATCTTTTTAATATATATTTGTAATGTAGAAATCATTGTTGACCTTTAGTTTCTAATTTGTTGTGAGGATCAATGTGAGTGGTGGTTTTGTCACGAAATAGCCAAATGGGGAGATCGTAAGTTCCTCAAAGTTTGATTGGCTTATTTCGGTGACAAACCACAATTGGGGTATGTATTGTAAAGGTAGCTTAGGTGATTGATGATCAAGCTCAAAGCCCTCTCAAGACCTCAAGATGATAAGCACTCCAAAGGTATATCTCTAGTGCTTAGTTTTCTTTGAAGAGATTTAGTTGCACACACACACTTGTAATGTTTGCATATGTATGCTTTACTTTTGTGTGCATCCTCTTCACATGTCATCTTTCACACTTTAAAATTTCCCTTAAGTAGTAGTGTAAAATATACCTAGAGGGGGAGGGGGGGGGGGGGGGGGGGGGGGGGGGGGGGTGAATAGGTATAGGCTCAAATTCTTCCAATATTAAAAATAATGCAGAATATGACAAAGAAAATGCACACTTGAAGAGATTCAACATGTAAATTGATTTAACTAAAGTAAGAGTAAATCAATACACAAGATATGCAATTCAATGTAAGATATGGAAGATAAAGAAAAATAAAGCAAAAATTGACACAAGGATTTTTACGTGGTAAAACCTCAAAGAGGAAACATCCACGGGTTGATACCACAACCACCGACAAAGCAATCCACTATATGAAAAAGGACTTACACACTCAAGCTACCAACTCATGATATCCGCTCAAGCTATCAACTCCTAATCTACCCTCGGGCTAGTGAATCACAAAGCCTACTACCTATCCAAGGTGTGTCCTACACCTCTAGGTGGCAACATCCTATCTAAAGCTCTCAAGCTTCTAGGATGATTTCTTACTTAGCTATCCGAAGTTTCCTACTCCTAGCTAAGTCTTCTTGCTTGACTATCCGAGTCTTCCCGACTCTAGTCAAGACTTCCTTGCTCTATCCACAAAGCTTCACTCACTTTGCTAGAGACTTCAACCTAATGCAAGGCTATGATCTAAGTGATGCAAATGATGCAAACACAATCAAATAAAGCTAGATGATCAATCAAGCTAAATGTACATGTTCAATGATAATCTAGAATATGCTTTCAACAAACAATCACAAATGTATCTAGAAATCAAGACATGTAAATCAATAAGAACAAGGTATGAATATTCAATATATCACACTAAAAACCTAGTTCTTAGATCATGAAATTAAACCTAGAAAATAACAGGAGACACATCATATATACCATTTCTAGAATCAATTTCAAGTTGAATCAAGTTTAGCAAATATATGTTCAAGAGAAATCACAAAGCTAAAACTCAATTAACAAATGATCAACCACCCCTAGCATATGATCTAACATCCTTCTTAACATATTTCATCAATCAAATAGTATGAATAAAAGAGATGATCAAAAATGAAATGAAAAAGAAGAAGTTAAACATACAAAGTTGACCACGTACTGAAAATCAGGCCACTGGGAAAAATGACGAAGTCAGCTGCCTCTAGAAATGCTTGGGGTTTGTAGCTCTCATCAAGACCAACAATTTTGGTTTTTCGATCAATCAATTTCAAATTCGTATGAGAAAGTTATGATCAAAATATGAAAACTAAAATGTGAAGAATTCTAGAGAAATTTCTTTTCAAAATGTTCTTCAAGTTCTAAGTTTGGAGGGAAGGAGAGGTGTTTAAATGGAGGAGAGAGAGAGGATTTTTGGCCAACCAGAAGAAGCCAACTCAACCTAGACCCGTGTGGGGCGCGTGGCCCACACGGGACCAGAGGGCTGGTCTATCCGTGGGCCCCACGGCCTCCACACATGGTGGCCAAGGCTTGGCCTTTGGCCACGCAAGCCCCTCTCGCGCATCCTCACGTTCTTTAGCCGTATCTTGGGCATCCGAACTCCGATTTCGAATTCGTTTTTGGATTACAAACCATGACTTCCTCACGCATGACGAAGACTAAGAAACTTTGACAAAAGGTTGAGAAATCATCTCAGAAAATGACAATGAAGTCAACTCAATGAATGAGAACACAAAGTAGCCTAGCTAAGTCGTTTGGACTCGAAACCTTATGAATGAGTAACCGAAATGATCGAAACTCAATAAGGAATCAAATAAGAACATATTCAAGTCGAAAATATAAAACACATAAACAAACAAACACAAATTCACACAAACATGCCATATCAAAGAGATAGTCATAAAGCATGCAATTCTACAATGTTTGTCTATAAGAGACCAATGCATGTGCATACTAAGAAGTGTGTGAATGTGTTATACCGAATGTTTGAACTATGATGCAGGGACACACATGTATGAATTGTGTGTGTGTGTGCTAATGCCTTGCAAGAGGATAGAAGTCGAAGTATACCTTTGACGCTTTCACCTCTTGAAGACCACATTTGCACTAGACGTTGCTCTTCACCTTTTAAGCTTCTTTTCTTCCAAGAACATCCTAAGCAACAATTAATACAAATATAGAGCGTTTTGCAATGGAATCAAGCCAATACAAATCATGAACCTTATAATCTCCCCATTTGGCTATTCCATGGCAAAACCTCATCCTCACCATACAATGTTTCACTCCAATAAACTCAAGTTGATAGCATACTCTCATCCTTACATTACAAAGAGATTCCTAGACTAACAAGTCTTCAAGTCTTCAAGAGTTCCTCTTTTGGTCTTCAAAGTACCTATGAGAGAAAAATAGCAAACCAAACAAGAGATCTTCTACTAAAGAAGAATGGTGAGTTATTTATACCAAAAACAAATATAGAAGACATCCCTTATCTCATACAAAAATGCATTATCTCAAGTGAATAAAATATTTTCATATTAAAGCATTCCCTTAGTTTCCCAATTCCTAAGGACCAACCATCCTTAACATTATCAAGAAAGAATTCTTTCTCCCCCTTAAGACAAGAATTCTCCCCCTTAAGACAAAGTCACAATTAAGCATAAAGAGGAATATGATTCACACAATTGGAACATTTTTCCACACAAGGTGTGAAGTATACAAAATCTCCCTAATATCAAACATGGTGAGGTATACATTTTCTCCCCCTTTTTGTCAAGGAATAGACAAGGGACACGAGATAAAGAACGAGATATTAAGCAAACAAATCGTATAGAAAGCGAAGTTGAATAAACTAAAGCTCCCCCTTAACATATGCTCCACATATTATCACCAAGTAGATTTGTTCACAAAAGACATCACACAATCACACAATCAAGCAATAAGAAAAAATATTTCATTACTTGTCAAAGACCAAGAGAGAATCATAGATTTTCATTAATATCTCAAAAATATTCTCACATTGCTAATGAATCAAGCACATAAGCAAAAATGTGTGTGTGTGTGTGAATGCTTCTCAAATATATAGAACGAGTAATTGTGATATCAACATGCAAACTCTATCCACATCTATCCATCTAAAGCATTTCCAAAAATAGGTCAAACCGATATTCATCCGGATTTTTTATTTTTAAAAAGAATAGATATCAACATATGAGCGTGTGTGTGCATGTGGCTCGTTTTCCCGTTTCTGTTTGTCAACCCGAGCTTTTTCACAATTCTTAACTATACACCATAAGCCTTTTTGTTTTGTTTTAGGCTTGAATCAAAGATTTTTTTTTTTTTTTTTATGATTCATTTCAACACTTCTTTGATTTTACTAACAAAAACATATACTCCTCATGGCGGCTTTCACTCATCACAATGGCGTAGCCCTTTCCTACATTGGGTGGCTACACAACCAAGGTGTGTAGCCCTTTCCATGAGGGTGCTCGTTGATTACTATGTAGTGCCGAAGCAAAATGGATACATACCATAGGTCATCTATCATGTACTTAGCAATAAACTTCTAGATGCATCCATTATCTACACATATTCAACCACAAAAACTCAAAACTAAAACATATAAGAGAAGCATTAGTGCACTTTTCAAAAATAAGATTTTCAAGCTCCAGTGCATAATCTAGAAACAATAAGAGATATTTGTTTAAGATCACTACTTCTCAAGTGAGTAGCTCTCAAAGATATTGATATTCAAATAATGTTTTGCTTATCAAGCCACTCACAATCACACAAAGACATCAATAAACACAAATCATGCCAATGGACATTCCAAGAGTTTTAAACCTCTCTTTGCCCAAGGGCTTAGTGAACAAGTCTGCAAGTTGATTTTTAGTAGGCAAATGCTCTAAAGTAACAATAGAATGTTCAACTAGGTCTCTAATAAAATGATGTCTAATGTCTATGTGCTTTGTGCGGGAGTGTTGAACCAGATTTTTAGAGATGTTAATGGCACTTAAGTTATCACAATAAAGTGTCATTTTTCCTTGTTCTATCTCATAATCCTTAAGGATTTGTTTCATCCAAAGTAATTGTGTGCAAGCACTTCCGGCCGCAATGTATTCGGCTTCGGAAGAAGAAAAGGAAACCGAATTTTGTTTCTTACTTGACTAAGAAACCAAGTTATTGCCAACGTAAAAGCAACCGCCCGATGTGCTTTTACGGTTATCTATGTTTCTCGCCCAATACGCATCACAATAGCCTACAAGGATACCATTGGTATCAAATGAATAGAATAGACCAAGACTATGAGTTCCTTTGATGTACCTAATGATCCTCTTGACGGCTTTTAAGTGAGATTCCTTGGGATTGGCTTGGAATCTAGCACACAAGCCTACACTAAAGCAAATGTCGGGTCTACTAGCTATTAGGTATAGTAGACTACCTATCATGCTTCTATAAAGGCTTTGGTCAACACTTTTCCCTTTTTCATCTTTGTCAAGTTTTAAAGTGGTGCTCATGGGAGTTTCAAAATCTTTTCCATTTTCTAGGCCAAATCTCTTAATAAGATTTTTAGCATATTTAGATTGATTCAACATTATGCCCATGCTAGTTTGCTTTACTTGCATTCCTAGAAAATAATTCAACTCACTCACCATGCTCATTTCAAATTCACTTGACATAACATTTACAAATTCATCAACATTGGTTTTATTAGTAAACCCAAAAACAATGTTATCAACATATATTTGTGCAACAAAAATATCATGATCATGATGTTTGATAAACAAAGTTCTATCAATGCCACCTCTCCTATATTGGTTGTCAATAAGGTATTGAGTCAACCTATCATACCAAGCTCTTGGAGCTTGTTTAAGACCATAAAGAGTCTTTTTCAATTTAAACACATGATTAGGAGAGTGTGGGTCTACAAAACCCTTAAGTTGTTCAACATACACTTCTTCTTGAAGGTATCCATTGAGGAAAGCACTTCTGACATCCATTTGAAATAATTTGAACTTTTTAATGCATGCAATGGACAACAAAAGTCTAATGGATTCGAGACGAACAACCGGGGCAAACGTCTCATCAAAGTCTACACCTTCCACTTGAGTGTAACCTTGAGCCACTAGTCTAGCTTTATTCCTCACAATCTTGCCACTTTCATCGGTTTTATTCCTATAAACCCATTTAGTGCCAATTACATTTATGCCTTTAGGTCTAGGAACTAAGGACCAAACTTCATTCCTCTCAAATTGATTAAGTTCTTCTTGCATAGCCCCAACCCAATGTTCATCAACAATTGCTTCATTAATATTTTTGGGTTCAATTTGAGAAGTGTAGCAAGCATAAGAAATTTGGTTAGCAATTTGATTTCTTGTTCTAACCCCTTCATTTAAATCACTTATGATGTCTTCTTGATAGTGTAAGTTTCTAAGTCTTGGGTGAGAATGTTCAACAACTTGGTCATTTTGTTGATTATCATTTAAAGCATTTTCCAACCCTTGACTTTCAACTTCAATATGACTATCATTTTCATCATCTTGACTAGAAACACTACTAGCCACATCAATAGGTGTTTTAGTGTCATTCAACATGTTTTCTTTAGGTTCATTGATACCATTATCATCACACAAATTAAGCATGCTAAGATCATCTATCTTCACATTGATAGACTCCATGATAGTCTTAGTAGTCAAGTTAAAGACTTTATATGCATGACTATTAATAGCATACCCAAGAAAGAGACCAACATTACTTTTAGCATCAAACTTTCCTAAGTGATCTCTATTATTCAAAATATAATATTTACTCCCAAAAGTGTGGTAGTAACTCACATTGGGCTTCTTACCCTTCCATAGCTCATAGGACGTTTGTTTTGTGCCGAGCCTCCTAAAAACACGATTAGACACATAACAAGCGGTATTGACCGCCTCGGCCCATAGGTTTCTAAGGACTTTCTTGCTATTGAGCATGACCCTAGCCATCTCTTGCAAGACACGGTTTTTCCTCTCAACAACACCATTTTGTTTAGGAGTTCTAGGTGCGGAGAACTCATGAGAAATCCCTAAACTATCACAAAACTCACTAAATTTTGCATTTTCAAATTTCGTCCCATGATCACTCCTAATGCGACATATTTTCTTGATACCAAGACCTTTTTCATTTTGAACTTGATTACAAAACTTTTTAAAGTAATCAAAAGCCTCGGTCTTATTTCTAAGAAAATAAACCCAAATAAACCTAGAGAAATCATCAACGCATACAAAAATGTACTTTTTGCCATTGATGCTCTCGGTTTGAATTGGCCCCATTAGGTCCATGTGCACAAGTTCTAAAGGTCTCTTGGTAGCTATGTAAGAATTCTTCTTATGAGACACTTTGATTTGCTTACCTAATTGGCAAGGTTCACAAACCATCTCAAGCTTTTTACCAAGATTAGGAAGACCTCTAATAATGCCATGTTTTTCAAGCTTTTTCAAATCTTAAAATTCATGTGACCCAAACGTTGATGCCACATATCAAGCTTGTTGCACTCATGTGCCATGTTCCAAGTTAGAGGATCTATCTGAAGACAATAGCAATTGTCTATAGACCTTTTAACTCTTAGAACAACATTACCCTTTTTATCAATTATAGTAAACATATCTTTGTTAAAACTAACTTTTTTAAAAATTTCACACAAGTGAGTAATGCTTATCAAGTTAGCTTGTAACCCATCAACAAACAAAGTATTGTGAAGTTTAGGCAATCCGGGAATACAAATTGTTCCCTTGCCAAGAACTTGCTTTTTAGTACCATCACCAAAAGTGACCTAACCTCCATCCTTTAAAACAAGATTCTTAAAGAACTCTTTGTTCCTGGTCATGTTCCTAGTGCAACCGCTATCTAGGTACCAAGAATAGGAGGAGTTGGCACGTAAAGCATATTGTGCAACATGACATTTAGATGTGTCTTTTCTAATCCACATATTTTTCACAACATGCCTCTCACTCTTACTTCTAACATGCTTTGACTCAATGTTAGGCTTTTTAATATGCACCTTGACCTCATTGGTCACATTTTCAAAAATATCAAACAAAGCATTATCAACTTTCTTATGCATAGTAGAGTGAGGCACAGCACAAGATTTAGCAAGCAAGTCATCAACAACATTCTTCACAACATGCTCTTCCAAGGTCTTCCTAGGTCTATTTCTATATCCATACATGGATGATTGCCTAGGTCCATTCAAAGACATATCATGAAAAGCATGATCAAGTTTACAATTTCAAATATACTCAAAACATCTAGGTCAAATATGTCCTACCATATTACAATGATGACAAATAGGAATAAATTTGAGAAATTTACCATTTGCATTTGCTTCCAACTCCTTTGGACTTCTCATAATTTTTCTTCTTTGATGTGCAACCCTTGATGCTCCACCTCTTACATTTGAGGTTGTTGCTCCTTGATGTTTATGTTGTTGAGTTCTTCCATTGAACATCCTTGTTGATGAAGAGACACCTCCGGTAGCTTTCATAGCTTTACCTTGAGTGAGTATACCTACATTTGTTTCAATGATTGCTTTGATAAAAGTAGATTTGTTAGATGAAGGAGTCCCCTTCTCATTGATATAACCCAAACCTCTTTTGTCACATGGATGCTTTCCACTTTTAATGAGGGTTTCAACTTTGTTAGAGCTAGATGACATCTTGCTAATCAACCTATTAGCCTCATCAAGTTTCTCACGAAACATCCTAATTTTAATGGCATATTTTTTTCGCAATATCATCACTAAAAATAACATCTTTACATGATTTATCTAGCCATTGTTCATACTTTTTCTCTTGAGTTAAGTGCTCACTAATTTTGGCTTTAAGCATGTTTTCTAGCCTTTTAGCACTAACAAGAGAAATATCCCTTTGCTCAATTTCTTGCTTCAAGATGCCAAGTCTATCATTACTATCTTTTAGATTCAATTCTAGACTTTGGATCTTATCGTTAAGTTCATTGAATTCTTTTGAGTCAAGAGCATGATTCTCTAGCTTCTTGTTGAGGGACATATGACTTTGGATAAACATTCATTTTCAAAATAAGATCATTGATCTTTTTCTCATCTAAGTCAATATGTTCAACAAAAGAAGCCACATAGGAACACACTTCCTTAATCATGATTGTCACAAACAAAACACAAACTCTACAAACAAAGGATCTATCTAAGTGCGTTTAGACACCCGCTCTGATACCAAATGAAATTTTCCTTAAGTAGTAGTGTAAAATATACCTAAAGGGGGGGGGGGGGGGGGGGGGTGAATAGGTATAGACTCAAATTCTTCCAATACTAAAAATAATGCGGAATATGACAAAGAAAATGCACACTTGAAGAGATTCAACACGCAAATTGATTTAACTAAAGCAAGAGTAAATCAATATACAAGATATGCAATTCAATGTAAGATATGGAAGATAAATAAAAATAAAGCAAAAATTGACACAAGGATTTTTACATGGTAAAACCTCAAAAAGGAAACATCCACGGGTTGATACCACAACCACCGACAAAGCAATCCACTATATGAAAAAGGACTTACACACTCAAGCTACCAACTCATGATATCCGCTCAAGCTATCAACTCCTAATCTACCCTCGAGCTAGTGAATCAAAAAGCCTACTACATATCCAAGGTGTGTCCTACACCTCTAGGTAGTAACATCCTATCCAAAGCTCTCAAGCTTCTAGGATGATTTCTTGCTTAGCTATCCGGAGTTTCCTACTCTTAGCTAAGTCTTCTTGCTTGACTATCCGAGTCTTCCCGACTCTAGTCAAGACTTCCTTGCTCTATCCACAAAGCTTCACTCACTTTGCTAGAGACTTCAACCTAATGCAAGGCTATGATCTAAGTGATGTAAATGATGCAAACACAATCAAATAAAGCTAGATGATCAATCAAGCTAAATGTACATGTTCAATGATAATCTAGAATATGCTTTCAACAAACAATCATAAATGTATCTAGAAATCAAAACATGTAAATCAATAAGAACAAGGTATGAATATTCAGTATATCACACTAAAAACCTAGTTCTTAGATCATGAAATTAAACCTAGAAAATAATATGAGGCACATCATATATACCATTTCTAGAATCAATTTCAAGTTGAATCAAGTTTAGCAAATATATGTTCAAGAGAAATCACAAAGCTAAAACTCAATTAACAAATGATCAAACACCCCTAGCATATGATCTAACATCCTTCTTAACATATTTCATCAATCAAATAGTATGAATAAAAGAGATGATCAAAGATGAAATGAAAAAGAAGAAGTTGAACATACAAAGTTGACCACGTACTGAAAATCAAGCCACTGGGAAAAATGAAGAAGTCAACTACCTCTGGGAAATACTTGGGGTTTGTAGCTCTCATCAAGACCAACAATTTTGGTTTTTGGATCAATCAATTTCTAGTTCGTATGAGCAAGTTATGATCAAAATACGAAAACTAAAATGTGAAGAATTCTGGAGAAATTTCTTTTCAAAATGTTCTTCAAGTTCTAAGTTTGGAGGGAAGGAGAGGTGTTTAAATGGAAGAGAGAGAGAGGATTTTTGGCCAACCAAAAGAAGCCAACTCAGCCTAGGCCCATGTGGGGCATGTGGGCCGAGACTAGAGGGCTGGTCTGGCCGTGGGCCCCACGGCCTCCACACGTGGTGGCCAAGGCTTGGCCTTTGGCCACGCACGCCCCTCTCGCGCACCCTCATGTTCTTCAGCCGTATCTTGGGCATCCGAACTCCGATTTCAAATTCGTTTTTGGATTACGAACCTTGACTTACTCACGCATGACGAAGACTAAGAAACTTTGCAAAAGGTTAAGAAATCATCTCAAAAAACGACAATGAAGTCAACTCAACGAATGAGAACGCAAAGTAGCCTAGCTAAGTCGTTTGGACTCGAAACCTTATGAATGAGTAACCGAAACAACCGAAACTCAAAAAGGAATCAAATAAGATCATATTCAAGTCCAAAATACAAAACACATAAACAAACAAACACAAATTCACACAAGCATGCCATATCAAAGAGATAGTCACAAAGCATGCAATTCTACAATGTTTGTCTATAAGAGACCAATGCATGTGCATACTAAGAAGTGTGTGAATGTGTTATACCGAATGTTTGAACTACGATGCAGGGACAGACATGTATGAATTGTGTGTGTGTACGCTAACGCCTTGCAAGAGGATAGAAGTCGAAGTATAGCTTTGACGCTTTCACCTCTTGAAGATGACATTTGCACTAGACGTTGCTCTTCACCTTTTAAGCTTCTTTTCTTCCAAGAATATCCTAAGCAACAACTAATACAAATATAGAGCATTTTGCAATGGAATCAAGCCAATACAAATCATGAACCTTACACACTTGCACTTTGTTATTGTATTTTGTTGCTTGTTAGTGTGTCTAGTAATTCGTTTCCCGAACATAGTTCGGAAATGTCCACACATGCAGAATGGTGTACTTGGTTAGCGTGAGGATTGCCTTCGGATAATGTTCTTGGCTTCTCCTTTGGTTTCACCAAAAGTGGTGAAACAGTAGTTTGATCGGCGGTCATGGCCGCCGAATGAAACCGCCATTTAGACCTGATCGATTTAAATCTCTCGGGTCTATTTTTACGGTTGTGATCGGCAATTATGAAACCACCGATTGAAGCCGTCGATTATCCCCTATTCTCTCAAGATTCAATTCGACGGTTTCGAAACTGTCGAATGAAACCGCTGATCATGCTTTTCAGGGGCAAACTTGTCTTTTCACATGCCCTGTTCTTGATGTCTATAAATAAATCACTTTCTCATCTCTCTAAACCTAACTCTTTCAATGCAAGAACCCTAAATTCAATAAAGAGATTTGTGAGAGAAAAGGCAATCAAGATTGCTCATTTAAACACTCAAAGCCATTTTTATATGCATTAAACTTCATCTAGCATCTTCTGGCATATCTAGGATGCTTGCTTGCATGGGGTCTTACTTAACACGCTTGCTTTGGTAAGTTCTTCACTAATTTCATCTAATCTTAGTGTTTACTTAACAAGTCATCTCTTTATTTACTTGTATGCTCTTAGATTATATTCTTATATACAAGATAGAGATCATTTTGTTGTTTTGATTGAGTGTTGCTTTGTGATAGCTAAACTTAGGATTATTTAATCTATGTTAGCTAAGCTTTATGTCATGTCATTTAGCTATTGATATCTAGGATTGATTTAATTGTCATCTTATAATCCTAGATAAGTATTTAGTGTGACCTAGCACTAAGTACATATTTGGATATCTTTGCATATTCACTTAGGTTGTTTAATCTCTTTAGTGAGAACTAAGTCTTGTGGCTAAGGTTGCTTAGGTCGCAAGCAAATTGGACTAGGTCCACTTTTACAGGCCTACGGATAGTGGTGGTGGGTTATAGACCTGGACTAGGTTAAAAACACCATTGCAATTAGTGGATTCAAGGTTCGTTTGTGGCTCACATAACAGCCCGTGGTTTTTCCTAGTTTGGGTTCCCACGTAAAAATCAAGTGTTACTTCAATTCTACACTTTACACTTTACAATCGTTTAAAATCTATTAACCCACCCCCACCCACCTACCCACCCACCATCTAGATAGTTTTATATGTTAGGATTATGCTCAATAGCAAGAGTGTAATATTGTAATTAACAATCTTTTTTCATATTAATAAAGTGATTTCTGGTTTAACAAATCGTATAGCATTTATAGTTTAAATATTATAATTGTCAAAGTAAATAATCATAAGGTCTAAAGACTATGAGAAAAGAAGAATTGTTCGTACATCTGGATATGTATGTGGTAGATACAATTCTTTAGTTAGTCTTGAATAATGTTCACAACTTAAGTTAAAGGTTGGGCACATTTATCTTGTTAAAGTTGTAGAATTCTTTTACTAGCATTTGAGTGGGATCAAATGAGATATGATGAGTCTAAAATCATCGGAGTGTCTTCGAGTAAAAGAATCCCTTTGCAATTAGTGTTGAGAAGAGATGAGGAAGATTCAAGCATTCTAATAGTGGGTTTACATATTGGATTGAGTGAAATGAATTGGTTGATATGGGTTTTATTGGTCCACAATATACCTGGATGACCAAAAGGGGAATTGGAGAGAAAATTTGGGAGAGACTTGATAGAGCTCTTTACTCGATGGATTGGAGGATTCACTTTGCGGAGGGTTTTGTGAGGCATTTGCCTAGAATTTTTTTTCTGATCATTGCCCTATTCTCATTCAACTCCACAGTAGACATATTCCTAATAACAGCAACAAAGCTTTTAGATTTGAAGCAATGTGGTTGAAACATAAGGAATTTGATTATTTGGTCATGAGGAGTTGGCATTCTTCTGATTCTACGGTGGGTGAGAAAATTCTTCATATTACTGACATTTTTAAGAGTTGGAATATGAACACCTTTGGGAACATTTTTCATAATAAAAGACGAATCATTGCAAGAATTCATGGTATCCAAAAGCGCCTTAGTGTAAGACATCACCTGTATCTTTCTAAGCTTGAGGAGACTCTCTTGAAAGAATATCAGGAGATTCTTGAATAGGAAGAAGTTTTTTGGCTGCAAAAATCTAGAAACAGTTGTGAAACTAATAATATATGCCATGGTGTGTTCTAAAAATATAATCTAGAGAGGGAGATGGTGAATAGATTTTAACCCTTATTACCAAATTTTCGCGTTTAGTCAATTTTATGAAAATAACCTTAATCTAGTCAATTTAATAAATCAAGCAGAATAGTGCGGAAATTAAAAGACACTTGATTTTTATGTGGAAACCCTCAACAGGGAAAAACCACGGGCTGTTATGTGCACCACACACGAACCTCGAATCCACTAATTGCAATGGTGTTTATAACCTAATCCCAGTCTATAACCCACCACTACTACCCGCAGATCTGTAAAAGTGAACCTAGTCCAATTGCTTGTGCACCAAGCCACCTTAGCCACATAAGACTTATTTCTCAATGAAGAGATCAAATAGCCTATGTGAATATATATGATATTCAAAATGCAAATAGAGCTAAGGAACACTAAATGCTTATCTAGGATTATAAGATGACAATTAAATCAATCATAGATATCAAATGGTAAATGACATGTCATAAAGCTTAGCTAACTTAGATTAAACAATCTTATGTATAGCTATCACAATACATCACTCAATCAAGGCAACACAAACAATCTCTATCTTGTATCTAGAATATGTTCTAAGAGCATACAAGTAATAAATGAGAAGGCTTGATAAGAAAAACACTAAGATTAGATGAAATTAGTGAAAACCTTACCAAGCAAGATGTGTTGTTGAAAACTCATGAATGAATGCATCATATATGGTCATAAATGATGCAAAATGGATCTCTGATGCACAAGGGAAATACGTTAAGTGAGAAAGGTAAGTTCTTTGTAAATTTTTCTCACTTGAAAAATATCCTAAGTGAAAAATTAGTTTTTGGACTCTTGAACACGACCTAAGGATGAAGGGGCATATATATAGGGTGCCAAAATGAAACCACGTCGTTTTGGAAAAGTACCCATAAAATGGGCAATTATGCGCCCTCATTCTACGCCCTTGCCCACCGAACAGGGGCGCAAAATTACAATCAAACCCACTGGTCTGATTTCTACGACCATGTTATGCTGCCTCTTAACACCAAACCAAGGGCAGCGCAAACCAAGGGCAGCGAAAAGACACCAGATCAACTGGTCTCAATTCGACAGCCTGATTCTATGGCCACCGACCACCGAACCAGGGCACCAAAATCTCTTGGCTTTGCATCCTAATGCCTAAACATAACATGGCATTTCAAAGAACAAGATGCAATCAATTAAACATTCATGAAGAGATATTCAAGAACATGAATGCACACAAATAAAACACATAATATACAATAAGTATGGTTATGCATGAGTTGTGTGTGTGTGCAACTAGATCTCTTCAAAGCAAGTAAGCACAAGAATATACCTTCGGTGCTTCTTCTCTTGAGGTCTTGAAAGGGCCTTGGTTGTGCAAATCACCAACCATCAAAAGCCTAAGCTACCCTTACATCAAGCCCCACATGTGGTTTGTCACCGAAACAAGCCAATCAAACTTGAGGAACTTACAAGTTGGCTCAAAGATAGGGATAGAAATACAAAATTTTTCCATATCTCCACTATTATCAGACATAGAAGAAATAAGATTAAGGGTTTCAAGACTGAGGATGGTATCTGGATTGAGAATATTGGGGAGATGAAGAATGAAGTTGTCGGGTATTTCCTTAATCTTTTTTAGAGGAAGCATAGTCATGGTGAGTACTCTCAATTACCTAAGTTGTTTCCCAGATTGTCTGAGAGTGATATCGCTCATTTGTGTTCCATTGTTTGTGATAATGATATCAAAATGAGCCTGTTTAATATTGGTGGGATTAAAGCTCCTAGCCCAGACGGTTTGCCTGCGATTTTTTTTCCAAAAATTTTGAAATAACTACAAAACTAACCTGATTAAGATGGTGTCTGATTGTTTTACCACGGGAAGTGTCCCAAGAGATATAAACCAGACACTCATATCTTTGATACCTAAAGTTCCCAATCCCACTAATATGGCACACTTTACATTGATCACTTTATGTAACACTTCTTACAAGATCTTGAGCAAAATCTTGGTGCAGAGGCTTAGAGTGTTGCTTCTTGATCTTGTTAGTCCTAATCAGGTTGCTTTTGTGTTTGGTAGGCAAATCCAAGACAATATCATCATCGCTCAAGAAGTTCTACATAAGTTCAGAAATGTTAAAGGTAAAATGGGGTTCATTGCTTGGAAAATTGATCTTGCTAAGACATATGATAAACTGCAATGGGATTTTATTAAGCAAGTTTTAAAGGAAGTAGGCATTGTTGGGAAACTGAATGATCTTATTATGACCTGCATTACCAATGTGAACTACAAGGTGGTTGTGAATGGTGAGTTGACTAAGTGGTTCACCCATAATTGTGGTATCAGATAAGGTGACCTCTTGTCTCCATATATTTTTATGTTATGTATGGAAAAGCTTTTGCATATTATTAAGCATAAACTTTCTGAGAAGTCCTGGAATTCGATGAAGGTCTCTAAAGGAGGGCTTGATATCTCCCACCTTTTCTTCGCTGATGATCTCATTCTTTTTGGGAAGGCTAGTCCTCAGCAAGCTCAAGTCATGAGAGACTGTCTTTATATTTTCTGTGATCTTTAGGGTCAACAAGTCAGCTCCCCTAAATCTCGTGTTTACTACTCTAGTAACATTGGTTCTGGTAATGCTAAAATTTTAGCTGAATTATGTGGCTCTCCCATTACTAAGAACTTGGGTTCTTATCTTGGTGTTCTGCTTATCCATGGTCATATTATGAGAGATACGTATAAAGAAATCCTTGAGAAAACCCAAAAGAGGCTGGCTACTTGGAAGAGTGCTTCTCTCTCGTTTGTTGGTAGATGTACTCTTATTAAAGTTGTCACTTTTGCTATTCCTGTTTATGTCATGCAGCCTATCAAGCTTCCTTCGACAATTTATAAGAACCTTGATAAAATCAACAAAGATTTTTATGGGGGAGTACCGCTGACAGAAAAACAAAATCCATCCTGTCAACTAGGACACTATGTGCTTGCCGAAGTATCTAGGTGGATTAGGCATTAGAAAAACAAAATTGATGAATCAAGCTTTGCTTGCCAAAGTGGGGTGGCGGTTGGCTCAAGCGGACCCAGGTTTATGAGGTAGTCTTCTCAAAAGAAAATACCTTAAAGGTAGCAATCTGACTGATGTTGATAATTTGAACTTTAAGAACTGCTCGAGTACTTGGAGAGGTGTTCTCTTTTGGGCTAATCTCCTTCTGAATGGTATGACTTGGAGAGTGGGTAATGGTAGTAGAATTAGCTTCTGATTTGATGATTGGGTGCCTACATTTGGTAAGCTCCATCGTTATACTTCTATCCAGCCTTCAGAGGCTCTGTTTCATGAGAAGGTTTGTGATTATTTTGTTGACAATGATTGGGATGTGCAGAAGCTTACCTTTGTCCTTCCTTGGCAGGTTGTCTCTCGCATTGTTAGTATCCATGTTGATAGCAACACTAATTGTAAGGATACGGCTGTTTGGGGTTTAACTAAGAATGGAATTTTTTCTGTAAAAAGTGCCTATGATGGTCAGTTTAGTTACGATGATCATGTTAATTGGAAATGGAATTTTATTTTGAAGCTTAAGCTTCCTCCCAGAGTTTTATATTTTATTTGGACTCTTCTCCATAAGAAGCTTTTGACTAATTGTTAGCAGGTTACTAGGGGAATTACTTCTGACACTATATGCTTAAGGTGTAATAGGAGTTGTGAAGATGTTGATCATGTCTTTAGAGGATGCTCTGACTCTATTCCAATATAGGACTATATCTGCAAAGGTAGAACTAGAAATAGCTCTTTTCAGGTTGATTGGGATGAGTGGTTGTGTAGTAATCTCAAATGCAATACCCTGATTGTGGGAAAAATTCCTAGTTTTCTTCTCTTTGGTGTGACTCTCTGGTTTATTTGGAAGTCGAGACGTAGCAATGTCTTTAACCCTGAATTCGTTTCTCCTTCTTGTCCTGGTCAGTTCATTTGGAAGTATGCTGAAGATTGGTGGAAAGCTAATAATGTTGTTGACAGAGCTGATGCTATGAACAATTGCTTAATTTCGTGGTGTCCTCCTGCGATTGATTGGGTTAAGCTCAATGTTGATGGTAGTATGAACTCTGATGAGAATTCCATTTCTACTGGTGGTGTGGTTAGGGATCACAAGAAGAATTGGTGTTTGGTTTTGCGTTGAACAAAGGCACGGGCTGTGTCCTTGAAGCTGAATTGTGGGGTTTATTGAAAGGGTTGAAGTTGGTTTGGTTGAATGGCTATCGAAAGGTGATTGTAGAATATGATTCCAAATTGGCGATGGATCTTCTGAACAATGCTACTCCGCCTTGTCATCCCCTGATTAACATCGTTTAGGCCTGCAAGTCTCTTATGAATAATGACTGGAGTTGTCACATTCAACATGTTTACAGAGAAAGCAACAGAGTGGCGGATAGGCTGGCTTTTCTTGGTCATTCTTACTTTGGGTACTACTATCTATGATTCTCCTCCTCCTCTAGTGTCTGATAGCCTGAAGGATGATTTCAATGGTGTTGCTTTTGCTAGGCTTTGTCCTATTTCTTAGTTTTTCTATTTTTGTGCTGGGCTTTTGGCGCCACCCCACCCGTTATCAAAGAAAAAAAAAAAAAAAAAGAAGTAAAAATACTCATTTACATTTATATATGTAATAGAAATTCCTATTTTTCTTTATAAAAATAAATAAATAAATAAAACTTCCTATTTAACTCTTAACCAAATTCAAGAAACCAAAATTTAATTTTCATTCACCAAAATCATTTTTGAACCAAACCATCACCACCATCACCACCAAACAAGATTCACAACAAAAAATATCAAGAAAATGATGAAATTTTCTTTTAAAAAAAACATATCTTCATCACTACCATCAAACTGTCATCATACCAAATTCAAAGCAAAATACAAATCAAGATTAAAGAGTAAAAATAAAAATAAAACACCGTCGTCATCACCATCTCCACACACAAACCGATCCAAATCCACAAACACCCATTCAAATGCAATCACAAACCAATCCAAATCCAATCATAAAGACACAAATAAATCAAAATGAAAAATTCCAAGTTCTAAGTTCTAACAAATATCAACAAGTTAACAACATTCAAAATATAATTTATAAAACAAGAAATGAAAAAACTATCTAAGTTTCTAAGTCTTTGTCTTCTCCTCCAAGGATATCGGCACGCTCTTCATCGGACTCAAACTGAACTTCAATTTCCTCATCCGTATCACCATCCGCTCCTGAACCCACCTCTACTTCTTCATCACCCTTATCAACAATAAAAGTGTAAAACACTAAAACATAAAACTGAAATCAAAATATTGAATAATAAATTTTGTATTTTTCCAATTAATCGGTGACTAGCACCGATTAATCGTTCCTCTCCTAGCCTATTTGATCGATTAATCGTTCCCCACCTAATATGGCCTTTTCAACATGGCGAAGCACCGCCTAGAGGAATTCCATTGATTAATCGGCCGCCTAAACCAATTTTTCAAACACCGGTATGTCCATTTATGTAATTTATTTTATGGACATTGTAGTAATTAAAAAGTTTATTGAAAAGTGGGTGTAAGGAACTATTTTTGAGTGGTAGTGTGTGAGAGAGTGATAACCCAATTATTTATTTATTTATTTTGTGTGGATTGGATTTTGATTGGTAATTTGGCATTTGTGAATTTAGAATGAATTTTGTTTAGATTTGACCATTAGAATTTGTTTGTGATTGGATTTTTATGTAGGAAAAAAAAAAACAAAATCGCCGGCCGATTAATCGCCAACTAATCGGTCTTGGCACTAGACGCTGGGTCTCCGCCCGACTAACGTTCAGTGTTTACTAGAACATTGATAAAAGTAAAAGAAAAGAAAGATACTTATTAACATTCACTTACTTTTCTTGATCTCTAGACAAAAAAAAAAAAAAAAAAAAAGTTTCACACAAAATTATAAGCACATGGTTTAAGCGTATCTACCATGAACATCCAAACTAAAGTTATATGTAAGAAAAATCATCCAAATTGCTCCAAATGCTATGTTTAGTTGTTAGCTATAACATAAGAGAACGGCAAAAGTTTCCAAATTAAACACAATTTGACTTCAAACAAAGTGGAAGGAATGAGGCATCATATTCAATTTGCTTATAATACAGCGGATGAGACAACTTCAAAAGATTCTACTTCAAAAGAGGTTTGTATATATCATATGAATTAGATTTGTGAGAATTATTTCAGTGTTAGTTGAATAATGAATTGGGTGTAAAGAGAAACAATCTAATTATAATGATGATTAATATTCAAAGTTACTTTTCTGGGGGTTTTAAATGGGTGTATAGAATAAATAATTAATTGTTTAAATTTCAATGATGGGTAAGAAAAGTAAATAGTTGTTGAGAGAATATTTTTGGATGTCAATCGAGCAATATTTTAGGTGTTGAGAGAATATGTAAATTCATCCGGTAGAATTTTGTCATGCGTAAATATAATATATTATCTAATTATTTTTTACTTCTTTTTTTTAAAGTATTATAACTATTACAATTAGACCGTTGGAATTTACTAAGATCAAACAATAGATATACAGTCCGAATAATTATTATCATAAATCGGAAAAAAAAAACTCCACACACATATTCATAAAACGCATAATAAAACTCGAATCCATTATCACCATTTAGAAGGAAGGTGCACTACCATAATACGCTGTCTAATTCTATTGAAGGGTTATACATAATCAAGATAATGATGTGAGTGTTGTAGATCATTTATCACATCATTTTTGATAAAATTTGGTAATATTGTTTAGAAGTGAACTAAAATAAGAATGAGAATAAGAAGAGCATAGCCGGCCCTAATATTTGATAATTGATGATTGATAATGGGAAGATTGAATTTGATGAAGGAAACGGGGGACCAAGGAATGGAGATTGGAGGTGACAGTTAGCAAAAAGACAAAACAATCAAATTCATTTCAGTGAATAAAACAGGTGCACGTGGACAGGAGTAACCACACGTGCACTCAATCATTATTCTTTTCACTCTCTACTCTTTTAAAAAGATGTCAAGAACATCAAGACAAAACAACTGACATTCTTTTATTTATCTTCCTTCTCTGTCTCTGTGAATTGTGAATCAAATTCAAAGGGGTCCTGTCCTCTGCTCTTCTTCTGTTTCTTCACTCTTCAATGTCTTCAACTTCAATTTCATTTTTTTATTCTTCTTTTTGAAGTTGTCAACTGACCAAATTCAGATTGCTACTTTCAAGACCCTCCATCATTTAATTTGTCATGTCTTTTTACTTTTTCTTCTTCTTAAATAATTAAATTTCCAAATTATAAACATTAACATATATTACAAATTGTTTATAAAGTTTGTCATCTTACCGCTCAACAACTTCAGTAGTATATTTTTTAAAAGAGTGTCCAAATTTGGTGCCCAAATAATGTGGCAACACTTTAGACCATTCATTTAAATTGTAATAGATTTGCATGATTTAAATTAATGGTCTAAATTGTTGCCACATCATTTGGGCACCAGATTTGGACACCAAATTTGGACAATATATCATTACTCTTTTTAAAAAATATGTTAAAGATCACATTGCATCCCGTAAACATTTTGTATTTGTTGTTTTTCAAAAATAAAAACTATGTTTTTTATTTCAGTTTCGAAAACCAAAAATGCCTCTGGTAATATATATGGAAAACAGTATTCTAAAAATAAAAACATGTTCGGTAAGTTAACTAAAAATTTCAAAATTTGAAATATCATATTTTAATTTTAAGTAATGTTACTTTGCCTAAATTTGGTGTCCAAATCTGGTGCTCAAATGATGTGTCATCAATATAATCTATTCATTTAAATCATACAAATATAATATAATTAAATAAATGGATTACATTGATGCCACATCATTTAAGCATCAAATTTGGACACCAAATTTGAGCAAAGTAGTATTATTATTTCATTTTATTTCACATTTTTTTTAAAGCATTTTATTTCACATTATGACCTAAAAACAATTTAGTTAAACAATTTATTTAACATTATTTATTTTCAAAGAAAATCACATTAATTATAAATTTTTTATTAAATATAAATTATATGGAAAAGATTTAAAATCTTTCAAAAAGAAAATATATATATATATAAACATGAGAACCGTGGATCTTCTCTTGAAGTAGCAGATCCACATCTCAAATGCCGGAGGAGGATCTCATCTCCTCCGGCGTTAGCTGCTCCAAATTTTTTATGAAGAAGAAAAAAAAGAAGAGTAGGCGAATGAAGAAGAAGAAAAAAAAAAAAATAGGTAAGGGTTTTTTTTTTTTTTTTTTTTTAAGTGAAAAACAAGGAAAACATGTAAAATATGTAAAATATGTTTTCTGTGTTTTTTAGTTTTAACATTGGGTTTTTTTTTTTTTTTTTTTTTTTTTTTTTTTTTTTGAAAACAAACTAAAAAACTGTTAACGAATGAGTTTTCGAAATTGTTTTTGAAAAACAAAAACAAAAACAGCCCCAAAATATTCTACGGACAACCCCTAAAGGATTCAAAAGATGAATAAGAAAATCAATGATTGCACAAACGTCCCTCGAGTTTAGGTATATTGGCGGAAGAGAAAATCCCTCCTCCATCCATCACTGAAATGTTCTCTACAATGGAAAATATCCATCACCGGTCATCGATAATGGAGTTCTTTTTTAATTTTTTTTTTTAAATAGATGCATCCATTTTAGAGGATATCAAATCTCCTCCTTTATTATTTTTTTTTATTTTTAAAGTATTTAATAATATAAAGTGTTCTATTTTAACCCTTTAACCCTATTATCCTTGTCTTCTTACCGTTGACCACTAACGATGGCCAAGGGGAGATGTTTGTATAAGTTTTAGTAAATGGTCTATATACATGGAATTAGGTCTAAACTCAAGGGTGTTTATGCAATTAGTAAAAAATATATTTATTTTTTTAAGAAACATGAAGTTTTGTCTTCATATATAGAAAATTAAAAATGAATTGTTTATTTAATTTTTGAGTTGTTATTATGTGCCCTTAGGAACACACATGTTAACATGATCCATAAAACAAATACCATGAGTTGGTGCCATAAACATTAAAATAAAAAAAAAAATAAAAAAAATAGGATTCTTAATATAAATTTTATGTCAATCTCCAAAACTTTTCAATTAATAATTGAACAAATTGTAGATCCTAAAATTCTGAATAATTAAATATGCATATAACACATGTTACTTTCAATATTTGTTGATTATATATGTTAGATGTAATTTCAATACTTTTTTCTTAATAAATTGCATCAATAATCATGAGGAAAAAAAAAACATCTTAAAAGACCAGCATCTCAACTGGTTGGCACCCCAAAAGCCTCTCATCCCACATCCCTGAACCCCTCAAGATGACAACTATTTTTTATAGGAAAAATTCGAAAAATTGAATACATTCGGATAATATGAATTGCTGGTTTAGAACTTTTGATATTGGATGTCTCTTATGACACATGTTATGTATACATCATTACATTAAACATTTAATGGTTGAGTAATAGTTGGAACTGTCAATGTAAACACGTGTGCACATAAAACACCAAACGTAATATATGATATATCTACTATCACACGTGCACGAGACACACGTGTGGGTATGGTGAGAGATGTGCAATAATTAGAGGAAATAATGGTGATAGCTATGGGGGAATGAGAGGCACCAAATTCTGGCAGAAAAAAAAAAAAGCACAAAAGAACAAAAAAGAGGCCCTCGTGCAACCTATACGTTTTAAATGTACATCACAACTTTATAAATTTTAATATATATTTATATAGACATTAATAATTGAATCAAAAATATTGATAGCAAAACAAAAAACAGAAAATGGGAATATATGATGAATGAGGTGCATGTGTGCTTGTTGATTGAGTAGACATTCTTTTTTCTCTCTTGTGTGCCCCCACCTTCTCTCCCTTTCCAGCTACTCAACTTACGTATTCTATTCTTTCATCACCCACCTACATGTACATCTCTATCTCTTTCCCTTTCCCTTTCTCTTCTTTTTGCCTTTTTCTTCAATTTATTTTAATTATTAATATCACCCTTTTATATATATATATATATATATATATATATATATATCTCTCTCTACACCCAACCCAATTAGTTGTCAAGAAAAAAAATCTAACTATTGTCGGTAATACTTCTCTCAAATAATTATTGTCATCGATCTTAAAATCCATACATGTATACTTCGATATATTGTCAAATTATTAACAGTAATAGGTGTTTATTGTGCCAATTGTCATATCCTCGTAATCCCACAAGACCTTCTATATTATACCTTCTTCATATTTAGTTCTCAATGTTTAATATCTCAATAATTTATCGGTATAAATTTATTTAAAAAATTAAAAAAAAAAAAGAAACTCCCAAACATACTTAAGAGGAAGAAATCCACAGACCTATCTCAATACTTAAATAATCACAAATTAACATAATTTTTATTCATCTTATAAGATCTATATTATAGATTTTTGTCAATCTAAAAGTAATGATATTTGGATCATTTCTTGATTTATGCAATCATTTGAGGAATTAAAAAGTCTGGTTTATTGGTTAGTTAAAAACTTAAAAATGAAAAGATATGGAAAAATGGGGAAATATTGCAATCTTTAATGTCAAATCCTTTTCTAAGGATCTTTCCATGGATCCACAATTTGCTTCAAGTCACCATCCAATCAAACTTTAGTTGACACATCAGGACAAGATATCAATTTCATAACAAGTCAAAAAATACAACAAAAACAAAATTGCGATAATAAAAAAAATTACAAGACAAGCTGTCTTTCTTCTTTCTTTCTTTCAATTACTTTCAAATTAAATCATATAACATGTTGATTAGACTCATGCATGATCATCATGTACACACCTATTTTACGGATTTGAACCAATTGGTCAAATTACCCCACAAAAAGGATCACAAGTTTTTATGGCCATCCCCTCCTCTTATGTTATGAGAGAGGTACATTTCTCAATTGTCTGTCTTACATACAGCAAGGTGTAAGCTTATCACCACCAAAAAATTTGTCAAGTCAAACACCAATGGAAAAACCGAAAAAGGAAACCAATTTTATCATAAGTTAGAATCTAACAAAACTTTTTTTCTTTTAATGTAGTTGTATCTTTTGGACTAAAAAAGCTTATTTGACTATTTACATTTTACCAATAATTTTGTCATTACCATCGCCCTATAAATCATAAGATGATTTGGGGTTAATTGTACTTTATTGAATCAAGTAAGATTTTAAAAAGATTCTTTAAATTAACACAAACACCCTTGTCATCAAGTCATCCGTTAACTTTAACGATCGACTAACTTTGACCTATAGAAAATCTATCATCCTAAACATAAAATATTTTTTAATTAAAAATTGAAAAGAAAAAAAAAAGATAATATATCGATGGCCTATAGGAACATCCTCGATACGCGGAGTAGCCTTCTCTACGAACTGTAGTAGGTCAATCTCCGAGATCAGCAAAGATCTCTTCCAGTAAGTAGGAGATCGTCAAAGATCTCTTCCAGTAAGTAGGAGATCGTCAAAGATCTCACCCTTTTTTTTTTCTTATCAATGAATGGATCTCTTTACTTATATGACTTAGATCTTGTTTCCTTCTACGATGAAGCTCCACTGCAGTTAGATTATATATATATATATATATAAAATAAAAAATTTCAATTTTAATTAAAAAAATATTTTAAATTTGATATGATGTGGCAAACTGGCAATGGTTTATTTGGCTTTCCAATTGTCAAAGTTAATCAACCGTTAAAGTTAACGGATTAACTTGATAACATAGAGTGTTTGCATTAATTTAGGTCATATTTTTGAACTCTTGCTAGATTTAGTAAATTAAGAGTAAGTTAGTGAACACACATTAATTGGTACTTATCTCTCTTACATATGTATTCACTCACCAATTAATGTATGTACACTCACCAAGTGACACTCAGCTGTCACGTTTGTTGTGATGAAAATGGTGGGATTGTAGGTGCGATGTGTAGCATTACCGATATACATACTAGTATTACATATTACCAATTTCATATAAATATATTTCAAAATCTACGATATAAAGATGTTAATTATTATAGTTATTGCATTATGAACAAAATAAATTATATATTTTAAATTAAAAAAAAAATTCAAGATGTTATATACGTACAGTGTTTTTGTAATCAACTTTATTTCATTATTATTCCTTAGTTTAGTAAACAATAAAAAGGTAATAAATTTGATTACAGGTGTTCAAAAAATCGTGTACTGAACCAATCAGACTAATCCAATCCAAACTTTATGGGTTGTCATTGAACAAACCGGCCAAAGATTGGTTCGGTTTGAGTTGCTTAAAATAAAATTCATGTAATCCAAACCGACCAATATATTCAATAAAAGTCAAACCTGTTAATTTTATTATTGACACTTTTACTTGATTTTATTTTTATTTTTAGTCAGATTATGTTTTATTTTTTATTTGTCTGTTAATTCAATAATATTTTTTAAAAATTTCAAAATAATTAAATAACACCTATGTTTAATATTTTTATATTTAAACAATTTTTTTATAATAAAAAAATGATTTGGGTTAAAATTTAAACCGATAAATCTATTCAAACCAACCTGACCTTTTTTGATTTGATATGAATCGGGTTTGGCAAATTACATTGGTTTGGTTTGAGTTGACACATAGTCAAACTAATACATATTAATTTAGTTTGATATTGACCTTGAACCCAAGCCAAACTAAAAAGCACACCCTATATTTGATTCTATTTCTAATTTCTAAAAATTTAGTGTTTAACCCTATATTTGATTCTATTTCTAATTTCTAAGAATTTAGTAAACACTAGAATAAACACTAGAATTTAGTAAACATTAGAATAAAATTTAGTAACTTAATTTTGATTCTCCTTCATTTCATTTTTAGTGGAATTTGATTTTGATATTTCTTCATTATTGATTTACAATTTAAAATTGTGAATTATGCATATTATAAGAATTTCAAAATTTAACCGTTAAAATTGTAAATTGTGTATAAATAATGGAAAAGTAGCTTAAAAATTCCCTGAGAAAGACATTATTTCAAAGACATGGTAAGATTATGTTTATTGTTAAAACAAGAAGCAATGATAATCCAAATAACAAAACAGAGATAATTTCCGTTGAAATTTTGGGTGTGTAAGACCGTAAGACTTAAGAGGAGGTTACTCTTTTGAGACCGACCAACCCACGTGTCAGTAGTAAATAAATTACCATTATTGTGTCATTTTACCGAACAATAATGCTAAACAGCCAACAGGATGTAACTTAGATGAACGAGTTTAAGGCTTGGACAAATGACTCTCAGGTCAGCTAAAGATATACATTTTCTCCCGGATCCCCGGATCCCCAAATCCCCAAGTCCCCATCCCTATTCGGGGAAAAGAATTTTGAGAAAAATGGGAAAAATTGAAGGGGGGGATGGGGATGAAAATCATCCCCAAATTGAAATGGGGAAGGGGATGGGGAGACACTCCCCCATCCCCATTTCCCCCATAAATATATTGAAATGGGGATGGGGGTAGCCATTTCTCCATTTCTCTTAAAACATATATAAATATAATTATATATATATATATATATATATTAATATATATTTTTTAATTTTTTTTATTCCTTAAAAACCCTAACTATATAAACTCATTTGAAACACTTTACTTTTGTAATGGATTTTATTTTGTATTTGTAATGCACTAATGGATTTTATTTGGTATTTGTAATGGAATATTTGTTTGTTTGTTTGTTTGTTTGTTTGTTTTATTTTTTTTTTAGTCTTTATTTTTTTTAATTTACTTTGTAATTTTTAGTCAAATATGGAAATAGAGAAACAGGGGAATGGGGAAAACGGGGAAAATGGGTAATTGGGGTTGGGGATGGAGATACCTCCCCCCAAAATTCCTCATTCCCATTTTCCCCAAATGGGGAAATGGATGGGGATGGGGGAAGAGTCTAGGAAGTGGGGATGGGGATGGGGATGGGGATGGGGGGACCTATATCCATCCCCATTTCCCCGATGTGCATCTCTAAGGTCAGCGGCTCGAATCGTACCAATGACGAAAGCATTTAAAAAAAATTCCTGGTCCTGAATTAATAGATATTGTCAATAAAAAAAAAAAAAAAAATTAAATAATGTTAAACATCCCACCTACAATCCTACTATTTTCATCCCAACACACGTGACAGTTAAGGTGTCATTTGGTGAGTGAACACACATTAATTGGTTTGTTGTGATGAAAATGGTGGGATTATAGGTGAGATGTTTAGCATTACTGTATGTATAAATACACAACCTTAATGTTACTAAACATAGGCACTGGACGGGCTTTTTTTTTTTTTTGTCACATGTATACTTTCTCCCACCTTTTTTTTTTCCCTTAATATCTTGTGTGTTTTTGCCCAAATTTATATTGATTGTGTTCTTTATTCTTAGAAAATTGAAATGATAAATGTTGAAATTGCAGATAGTTTAGAGTTGGAGCTACCTCCACATTGGAAGAAAAATTTATGTGGGATAGTCTTATTGTCCGGGCGGTGAGACACTAAAAACCTTTTAATGAAATGGAGATATACATAACATCATTTATATTTCCAATACAAACTATTCATATATATCTCATTTTCATTGGACGGTCTCACCACCACATGGTGAGACCATCCCATACAAGATTTTCTCCCGAAAGAAAAACTTATGTGGGACGGTCTAACTACTCAGGTGGTGAGGACAATCTAATAAAATTGAATCATACATAAAATCATTTGAGTTCATTTTTGCTCACTCCCTTAAAAAAGGGTGAGCATTCACTATAAGAAAAACTGTCTTTGTTGACAGTTTTTTCTTGACAATTTTCAAGAATTGCAAGTTCTTGACAGTTTTTGAAAACTGTCAAGAACTTACAATTTTTGACAGTTTTTGAAAACAGACTAATTTTATAAATGTCCCCTAAGTTTAGGCATAATTGCACGCATATGGAACTTTTACCCATAATTGCACAAACGTACCATGCTGTTAGTTGACATCCGTTAACTCTAACCATTGACCACAATTTTAACCCACAACGACTAAAGTGCCCCTATTTACCTATTTTATTATTTAAATTAATAATTAAAAAACGAAACAGAAAAGACAAAGAAAACAAAAAAAAAAAAAAACAAAACAAAAAAAAAAAAAAAAAATCAATCATTTTTTTTTCTTTTTCATTTTCTCAACCCCTAAACGGCTAAACACAATCCAAAAAATAATTTGGATAAGTAAAATTTTTAATTTAATAAATTTACTTTTAAATTATTTACTTATAAAAAATTCAAAAATATTTTTTTTTTTTAAAATTGCTGATTTATTTTGCACCCACTACACGTTAATAATTCAATTACCCATATAAAGTAGTAATCTGAGTCTTACATTTGTTCATTAAATTGCAAGATGCATGTTGAGAAATATCTCCTATGTAGTGAGAGTTGTATTCCAAGTCATGCTTATTAGAATTGATGTCACAAGTCTTCTATAGGCCATGTTTGGTTGGATGGAATGGAATGGAAAGAAAGCCATTCCATTCGTTTGGTTTGTTAAAATGCAATAAAATGGTGATTCCATTAGAATGGGGATTCCACCATTTTGGTTGAATGGGCATTCCTCCAAAAACCAATGGAATGCCCTTCCATTCCAAACTAAAATTTATATTTCATAAATACCCTCATATGCCCCAACTCCATTCCAAAATACCCTCCTTTCCAAAAATAATATATTATTATTATATATTATATTAATGATATATATATACTATATATTATATATACTATATATTATATTATTATATATATTATATATTAATATATTAAATAATATATATTATATATTTATATTATATAAATATATTATATAATATATAGATTTTCTATTATCATTTCGTCTTGACAATAAATATATTAGGACAAAGAATGTGGACCACTAGATTTACATACTTTGACTCAAAGTGTATGCACTTGTCAAAACTTCTTCATAATCTGTGATCCACATTCTTTGTCCTAATATATTTATTGTCAAGACGAATTGACAATAGAAAGATTGATATAATATAATATATATATATATATTATTATATATAATATATATTATATATTTATATATATATATATATATATTATTATATGTATTATATAATATATATATATATATATATGTATTATATATTAATATATATATTACATATTAATATATTAAATTATATATGTTATATATTTATATTATATAAATATATTATAATATATATTATTTTATGTATTATATATATATAATATATATGTGTTATATATAATATATTATTATATTAAATAATATATAATTATATATATATATATATATATATATATATAATATACTTTTATATTTTACTAGTGTGTCAACCCCGTACGATGTACGAGCTTTGTTAAAAAAATCTAATCTTATGCTTTTATAATTCACTTTTTCAAAACCAGATCTATAATGAATTTTTAGGAAAAACAATAGGACTTTTTTAAGAAAAAAAATTTGTTGGCAATTTTTTGAACAGTTTTGGAATTTTAAGGTGGTTTTTGTCAAAAACAGTTGAAAATAAAAGCTTGAAAAATGTATCTCATATATATATATATATATATTGAAACAAAAATTTTATTATTACATCTATTTATGAAGATCATGTAATCATCCTATATTTCATGTAATCAACCTATAGTTCAACATATCTGAATCCCATTCGAAGAAAGTTTTAAGTAATTAAATGACTAACAAACTAAAGAAACCAACAAATTAAACAAAATCACAGCTTTTACTTAAAAGAGAATCAAATATGATGTATAATGTTGCTTGAGCTTTATACAATTTAACTTGTTATGTCACTTACTAATATTGAAACATAAGAGGTAAAAGAAAGTAATAAATCAAGCTCTAGGCTAACATCCAAAACATAAACTTCATACACCATAATTGAAGATATTTTTTTAAAAAAAATTGAAGATATTTTTTTTTATTAGTTTATTTAAGTTAGTAGACCATTTCCTGATTCCCTTGTATAATATGATAATGATGTTCTTCGTTGCTCACATGAATCGTCTTGTCTATGAGATTCTTCCTTTGTTGTGCATTTGATACATGGCATACAATTCCGATTACTTCAATTCCTTTAGCTTTCAGTTCCTCATCCACATTTTTCTGTAATAAATTAACCAAAATCAACTGTGACTCATTCAATTTACATCACATAAAATAAATTTGATTTTACAATAAAATATACAATTTTGAGGAGAATTTTGATCAATCTAGATAAATTCAAATCAAACCCAATACAATCATGGCTCGAATTGGAAGAAATCAAGACAAAAATAAAAAATGAGATACATATAAACCTGCTTTCAAGAAGAAATGATGAAAGCTTCTTCAAAGCCGAGCAGCTCGGTGATGCTAAGGCTAATGCCCTAAGACGAAGCATAAACCAAAATGTTATTGATGACAATTAATCTTCTCCTTCTCATGCTCTTTTTATAACTATCGGGTCCGTGGCATCTGCTAATTTTCTTTTACAATATATCTCTATAAATAGGTCTCATATAGAGCAGTGGAAATGGAAAAGTCTTGTTTATTAATAGCATTGTAAAACTAAGAGTTTCCTTAACATATTCAAATAATAACTATCCCATTGGAAACTTTAGAGTTTCCTTAACTGATACATGAACAAAAATTAAATTAAGGCATTTATCTTTTCAAAAAAAAAAAGAAAAAAAGAAAGAAGCAATTATAATGAAATATATTATATATGTTTATCTTTTTAGAAAATAAATAAAAACTAATATATAGAATTTAATACCGAAGTTCCCTCATGGAGACATGTGGCGCTGTGAAAGTCTATTGTTATTATTATTATTATTATTATTATTATCCATAATATATGAATGTTTTATAATTAGGGGTATTTTGGTCAAAATACAGTTAACTCCATTCCATTCCGTTGTTAACCAAACAAAATAATATTGATTCAAAGACTAATTCTAAAGTTCCAACCAAACAAAAAACTTAGTTTTCCTTTCTTTTCCATTTTCATTCTCATTCCGATTACCATTTCATTATGTAACCAAACGTGACCATACAGTATTAACCAATAACTCGGCTATATATAAAATATAATTTTATTAAAAGTTTCAATAAATATTTTTTAATATATGTCTGTCGTAGAAATTAGAATTTTGATTAGTTGAATACATTTAAATTTATCTAATAAGGTTTTTTTATTTATTTTTAACAACTCATATAGGTTATATATAAATATTGTTCAATTATTAACACATATAATCTTGTAGTCAAGTGGTTAAGGTTTACAATTTTTGACTTGAGGTCTCAAGTTCGATTCCTAATTTAATTGTCATTATTATCAAAAGTGGGTCGCCGGACTGGGGGGCAGCACCAGTGGCTGGACGGCGGGTGGCGCGACGACAGTGGCAGCTGTGGCCGAATGGGGGAGGGGGGCGGGGCGGTGGTTGGAATGGAGGTGGGCGGCGTCGATTGTGTATAAATATATAAAATAATAATAATAATAATAATGTTATTCATGACAGTTTTGGAAACCTTTCTTGACAATTTTTAACTGTCAAGAAAGACGTTATTTTCTTGTAGTGATTGGCTCCCTCCTCACATGATGACAAGTGTCCCAAAAATTAACTAGAGTTAACAACTTCACTATCATATATTTTACATATCATTCTATCAATTTTAGGGTTAATTGCACTAACTTACCCTTAGTTTATTAAATCTATCAATATTTCAAAAAGATGTCCTAAATTAACAAAAATACCCCTTTCATCAAGTCAATCCATTAACTTCAAAGTTGACTAACATAGACAATTGGAATGCCAAATATATCCTTGCCGCATAATCTTAAACATAATTTTTTTATTTTATTTAAAATTGAAAAATCAATTTTTTTTTCTTTTATAATCTATCTGCGGTGGAGCTTCACCACCGAAGGAAATAAGAGATCTTTGACAATCTCCTACTTAATAGAAGAGATCTTTGCCGATCTCAGAGATCGACCTCCTTCAGTTTGCAGAGGAGGCTTCTCCGCGAATTGAGGATGTTTCCGTAGGCGTCCAATATATATTATTTATTTATTTATTTACTTATTTTCAATTTTAATTAAAAATTATTTTATGTTTGGGATATATTTGATTTTCCATAGGTCAAGATCAGTCAACCGTTTAAGTTAACCGATTGAATTGATAGCAATGGGTGATTGTGTTCATTTATGGCATCTTTTTAAAATCTTGCTAGATTCAATAAAGTAAGGGTAAGTTAGTGTAATTAACTCCCAATTTTACCCTTATTTCTGTACAAGAAAAAAATATTCAAAAGCTAGTAAATCAAAACAATAAAACATTTCCAACACAAACATTAAACATCAATATCCATTGTAAACACAAAAAATAAAAAATAAAAAATAAAAAATAAAATAATAATAATCAAAAACCCAACATAAACACCCATTTTCACTAGAAAAGTCAATAAATAAAAAATCAAATCACACCAAAAAAAAAAACAAAAAAAAAAAAAAATCAAAACATAAGAACATAAAAACCCAACCCAGAAAATACTCACTACCACATAAACCCTAACCCTAACCCACCATAACCAACACCAATCACCACTCAAAAATTAAAATTTTTACTGAGGGGTGGCAGCCTAAACAACCAGTAGCCACCACTATGTAAACCTTTTTTTTATTTATAAACACCTAACCGAAGCCGAGCTTCAATCCACAACAAACCCAAATCCAACCATCACCTTGTGAGGAGATTAGTCACAGATGGTCTATTTTTCGACTTGGAGTTCATCGTGCTAGACGAAATTGAAGTAGAAGAAGACGACAAAAGATTGCTGGAAAGAGAAGACGATGAGAAGATCTAGTTTTTGTTTTTTATTTTTATTTTTTAATATTTGTTAAAAAAATTGATTTTAAGTTCTTAACAAATTTACCTATTTACCCTTATTTATTTAATGAATTTCTAACTGTTGAGATATTTGTTAACCATTGGTTAATTTTGGGACATGAGTCATCAAGTGAGGAGGGGGGGTAATGCTCACCTCTTCTAAGGGGGTGAGCAAAAATGAATTCAAATAATTTATCTTTCCAATGCAAACTGGTCATATATATCTCATTTTCTTTGGACGGTCTCACCGCCCAAGTGGTGAGACCATCCATTGAACTTGAGACATACATAACATCATTTATGTTTTTAATGCAAACCGTTAATATATATCTTATTTTCATTAGACGGTCTCACCGTCGGTCTCACCGTCAAGCGATAAGACTGTCCCACACATGATTTTCTCTCAGAAGAAAAACTATTGTGGATAGTCTCACTTCCCTTGTCAACTGACTTTTTTTATACCGTTTATCAGAGTGCACGCATTAAGTTGGTCCACCGACAAACCGACCAAATTGTATTGTTTACACCTCCAACTTAATTAATTAAATAGCAAAGAAAAAAAAAAAAACCTTTTAAATTATGCACACATACCAATGAACTTCCATCACTTTGATCTCTTCAACCACAGAGATTAATGTCTTTTAGTTTCTCTTACAACAATGCCACCTTCCTCTGCCCCTTCAATAAATATGCCATCCAATTAAAGAGATATTATACCAAGGGAGATTGCTTTACATTAAAAAGGTGTTTAATAAACTTTTAAAAACCAGTTTCATAAGCTTTGCTAGAAGTTACTTTTGAAAGCTAATTATCAGAAAAGCTAATCTATTAGAGCATCTCAAATATAAATATGAATTTATAGAAAATTGAGTGCGACATTAGATAGATAGATAAAAAGTTAGAAAAATCTTCTCCAATACAATTATCTAACTTTAATATAGAGATGATATGCCAAAAATAAAAAATAAAAAAGTTAAAAACTATGGAGTAAAGTTTCTAATTCTGTAAACTCTCTTAGAAATGCTGACTAGAATTTCTAACTTTTTCTACTAATAATATTAGAACTCATTTAAAAAAAAAAGGAGAGAGTGAAATAATTGTTTTATGAGTAATGCTAAATATCACAACTAAAATCACAACTATTCCAACACAACAGTGGCACATGAGGTGTCAATTGGTGAATGGATACATGGATAGGTGAGAAAAATCATTATTAATGTGTATCCACTCATCAATTGACACATCATGTGCCACATGTGTTGTGATGGAATAGTTGTGATTTTAGTTGTGATATCTAGCATTATTCTTGTTTTATTATGATTGATCATAAAATGGATGCATATTAGATTTTAGATCATTGTATTGAAGATTTGAATATGCATTTCTCTAAATATTTTTTTAAGTGGGTCCATAATGAATAGAAATGCTGATGTGACACTATTTAGAAACTTAAAAATACATATTTGTATTGGAAATTCTCTTAGAGCATTCAAATACAACTATGTGTTGTGAAAATTTTGGATGCTAAATAAGATAAATAGGCAATGAGTTCAATCAGTCATCACTGCTCAATGTCAAGCCAAGGTGGCATAAAAAAAACCCTAACTCAATCGTTCAAAAAAATCCTCAAGCAATCAATATTACACTCATAATCTACTACCAGCAATCCAATCGACTAAAGAAAATGAAACTATTAAGGTATGTCTAAATATACCTAGAGCGGGTGAATATGTATTAATCAAGTTAATTATCGATTTTTCTTGATTAGTCAATATTCAATAAAATACACAATCCAAGCAAAATACAATCAACTAAATCTATGTGAGGAAAATAATAAATTGCACGTTGATTGATTTACGTGAGAAACCCACGACTGGGAAAAACTCACGAGCTAATATGCTAGCCACATATGGTCCTCAAATTCATTACTTGAATGAAAGTTTACAACCTAGGTTGACCTCAACCATTCTTGGTCACTAACCCTTCCACTCTACCCAATGGGCCTTTAATAACGATTCTAGACCTACTTGCTTGTGCACCAAGCTACTTAGTCATAAGGCTTTGATCACAATGAAGAGAACACAACCTATGTGAATATCAAGTGCATAAATGCTAGGTTAACACATTTAATGCTTGTAAAATCATGCATGATCATGTCAATCAATCCTAAATATCGTGTGGGTACATGTCATATAAAACTTAGCTATATAAGATTAAAAACAATCCTAGATGCAATAGCTATAACAATACAACAACTCAATCAATCAACATAAAAATCTCAATCTTGTATATAAAATCTAATCTAGATGCATACAAGTAATAAATGAGATTTCTTGCTAAGTAAGAACACTAAAATGGATTAAGATGGTGTTCAACTTACCAAGTCATATATGTTGAAAAGGACCTATGCAAGAGCACATCTTAGATGAGGCTAGATGATGCTAGATAATGTTTGATGCATATGAGAATGAGTTTGAATGATCAAATGTGAGTTCTTGGATGATTTTCTCTCTTGGAAAATGCTATCTCTCAAAAATATGATTTTTAACTCTAAAATACGACCTAGAGAGAAAGTGACAAATATATATGAGGTTAACATGAAACTACAGCATTTTGATCATTTTCAAAACTAAAACCGTCACAACCGCTGTGCGTCCCACGGTACAGACAGGGTGTCTACACCGCAGTACACAAAGCGTGTAGGCTCTGAAAATTTTCACAGTGGGGGACTGCTCCAGAGGCAAGGTGCACCCATCGCGGCACGACGAAAATCATCAGAGGTTGCACCTGACACGAACCGTGGTGCATGCATGTGATCCGGCAGCGGTACCCACAACGGTACTGACCGCGACAAAGAGAAAAGTTCTATTTTTCAAGGTAACAAATCACACTTAGTCTATATGCAAGTTGTGCAAGTGTGAAGTGTGAAGAGAATGTACATCAAAGGCAATGAACAGATATGCATACAAGAGAGGTGTGTGTGTGCAACTATTCTCTTCAATGTAAATAAGCACAAGTGATATACCTTTGAAGTGTTTATCATCTTGAGGTCTTGAGAGAACCTTTGAGATTGATCGCCAACAATTAAGCACCTTAACTACCCTTACATCATAACCCCAAATGTGGTTTGCCAACGAAATTAGCCAGTAAAAAATGAGGAACTTACAAAGAAAAAAAAAGTATCTAATAAAGATGGTTTCACCTTGAAATAAGAAGAAAAAACAAGTCCTACAAATAGATGTAAGAAAGTTGTATATAAAGATTAGAAATGATGTGTATTTTAATTTATTTTTATTTTTTTGAAAAGGATATTGGGTGTATTAAGTTTGAAAAATAAGTAAAAGGGTAATCCTGGAAATAAATCAAAAAAATTAATAAAACCATTTAATTTTATATAATTAAATCAAAATTTTAAAAAGTAGAGCATAAGTAGTTCAGTAGTAGGGGGCGCCAATAGCACCACTCTTAAATCTTGCATCTAAAATAAAAATACTCCTCTCAGATTTGACGATTAAAGACAAAACAAAATTAGGGCTCAATCTTGATCTTTTCTATACACAGATTTCATACAGGAGAATGTGGTGTGATTTCTAGTTTAATAAAAAAAATAATCCACAGAAAATCTCTGAAACAATCATTGCAAGTTTTATTGAGTAATTTTATCAAACAATTGATATGTAAGCCTATTCATATATATTAATTGAATTTATATTTATATTAACCATAAAAAAATAACCTCAAAAAAAAAAAAAATCTCATTAACAAAGAAGAAATAGTTGAAGAATCAAATCATGATAATTAAATTTATAACTTACAATATTCGAAATCAATAAAAGATATTACGAAAAAAAAAAAAAAAAACCCTAGAAAATAGTATACAAAACAAGGATTCAATGAACAAATTAAAATAATGAAATATAAAAATTAAACTTACTAGATGAGTTTGATTGGGAGAATCAGATGTTTTGTATTTCGTTGTTGAAAGTGGCAGCGGTTTCAATGGTTAAGAATTGTTTAGTAAAATAATAAAATAATAAAATAACTTGACGTGTCATTAAAAATATGTCTTAAACGTGAAGCATTATAAACTAAATTTTGAATTGGTTGTCTGTCAAGTATATCTTTATGACACATAAGAAGCAAGTATCTTGACAACGATGACATGTCATTAATTATTTAAATTATTTAAATGTAAATCACTGCTGTATTGAAGATGCTCTTACTTTTGGAATGTCCATAATACATTCACCATTTTAATAAAATGACAATTATGTTTACATGTTTAATAGTAATATTTTCAAACTAAGAAAAAAAAAAACATTCACAAACAAATGAAGGTTGTTGATTGGTCTTTTGCAAGTACCAAAAATTCCATACTTGGAATACACAAATCGGAGTGAAATGTATAATGACAAGCAGGATCGTTCCTCAAGGAAATGGAGGATACTTGGCTATATCTAAGATATTTATACTAATTTAAACTATGTGCGGAAAGATAAAATTCATTTTTGGTTTTGAAGATTGTTTTGAAAACTAAACTAAATTAAAGCAATAATCAAAGAGCAAGTAATTACAGTTAAGTGAATGTGAATGTATGGGAATGGATATTGGGGAATTGAGTTAACAACTAAAAGATTTCCTAATATAATGAACTAGTCCAATTAAATCCTTCAGTCCAACTCAAGGGTTGTTCTAAAATTGATGTAAATTGTTTATAGTCCAAATCCAAACCGTAACCCAAGTAAGCCCTACTATGAGTCTTGGCAAGAACATAAATTCAAGTTCCTACTCAAGTGAGCCCCGCTATGAGTATTAACCCAAACAAGATTCTCAAGAACAAATTTAAAGTCTCATCATATAAGAAATTCAAACATACATATTCCAATTCATAGATGCTAAAGGTTGGAGAGTGAGTTGAAAGCCCTTCAAACTCTAAACCACAACCAACACATGTGAACCATTTTATAACAAGCTAAATTGAGCCTCAATGTTAACTTAGTAAAATAAAATGGCAACTTCAAGGCAATGAAAAGGGAATATACCAAGAGAGGATTTATAATAACATATGACTAGTTCAAATACATGGAATTATCATATAAGTTGTCTCATCAATTCCCCAATATGAGGGTTTAGTTACACATAATGGAAATGTAAGAAAAAAGAGAAAGGTTGCAGAGAGAACCCATGAAAGCCTTCAAAAAGTCCTCTTGATCTTTAATGCACTTGAGATTCCCTTGGTCTAGGTGAATCTCCTCTTCTCTCTTCAATTAATTCCCAAAATGTGGGTGGATGTTGGTGGGAAGGTTAAGTTTATGATTATGGTAGAGATTTTGGTTAGTAGGAGGTTAGAGAGAGGTTAGGGTTTCAAGAATGGTAAGGGTTAGTGTAGAGAATGGGCAAAAGGGATATTTATATGGGAATCACACAAGATAGGGTTGAAATCTCGGTTTGTTGACGTGGCATTGAATCGGCGGTTTCAATCGGCGGCTAGGCTGTCGAATGGTAACTGTCGAATTGGAGTTGTGGACCGCTGTAATGGATTAGCTGTTTGGAACTACGGTTACACTATGGCCTCCGAATTGCACCTCACATCTCTGGAGACAAACGGCGGTTTCAATCTACGGCCAAGCCGTCGATATGAACCGCCGAATGCTACTTCTCTTGTAGAATGACCATTTTGCCCCAAAAAGCTCTCATTTTATCGCCTTTAGTCCAAAATCACCGAGTTTCTTCAATGATCAACCCTGAATCCCAAAAGTACCTGTACAATCAAAATCAAGCCATAAAATACATGAGTATAATCGAAAATCGAACATAAGCATCGGAAATAGGGGGTGTACTCTTATGTATGTAATGGCTCGATCAGTTGTCCTCCAACGTCGAAGGAGGTTCTATATCTTCCTTCTGACGACAAAAGAGGCAAGAAAACTCGCCAAGTTATACTAAACAACCTAGAGGGGGTGGATAGATTGACACTCTATTTTTTAAAACTCTTTCGATGATTTTTTCAAAACCTTGGTGAGTATACAAATTAACCTTTAATATGATTGTTATGAGAAAACAATAATCACATGTATGCTTGATTCACCACCCTTAGTCTACATAACATATAACAAGAGACAATGTATCTTGTATATAAGAATGTTCAATGCAAAGGAAATTCCACAAGATGTACTTAGAATATTATAATGTAAGTTCACAAATAGAAATTTAAAACTTGATATAGAATATCACAAGATACAATGTTAAAAACTTATAAAGATATTGTCAATATGAGTACATGTACGATCAATTTGATTTGCATAAACAAATATCAAAGAGATAAGGAAAGAGAAACTTGACACACGATATTTTTAATGTGGTAAACCTCCGAAGAGGAAGCGTCCATGGGTTGAATCCACAACCATCGACAAAATGTTTTTCACTAGTTAAATAAGAGTACATCCTCAAATGTGACCAACTCTTATGTAACACAATCTATTGGATATCCCTCCTATCTATTCCCACTAGAGAGAAACTTGCCTACTCTCTAACCGAGACACATCGCATGCCTCTAGAGGATATCCTTGCTCAGACTTACTAGAGGCCTCACACCTCGCGCTAAGACTTCCCTTGCTCTATGTTGAAGAATCACTCAACAACAAGGGACTTTTCTTGCTCGGACTTATAGGAGCCTCACACCCCTTCCCAAGACTTCCCTTGCTTGTCTAACTGGAGCCTCACACCCCTTGACAAGACTTAGCTCGGACTTACTTAGAGGCCTCACACCTCTTAGCCAAAACTTCCCTTGCTTGGACTTATTTAAAGCCTCACGCTCTTAGCTAAGGCTTCCACCTTTTACAAGGCAAGTGATCTATGTGATACAAATGATGCAAGCATAATCAACATAGGACATATGATCAATATGAGCTATGGAAACTAGAATTAGACAATGAGCACACTATGTATGATATTCTAGTTTACAATCCAAGAGATGCAATCACACAAGATGATGCATGAACATATGAAATGTATGGATCATGTACACTTCATGTAGACATAGACTTAGTCTTGTGAGCATACAAGTCAAAAATTGTCTAGTCATAAAAACATGAATCGAAACGTAAAGCATGTGAAACACCTAGCACATGTGATTCCTAGTTTCATTCACAAAGCTAATACTTAAATAAATCATATACATGAAGCACATATTCAAGATATTACAAACATACACCAAAAAAGCTAAAATCACAAAATATGATCAATGAATATTCTAGCAAGCATTTAAAGCAATGATATAATTAATAATCAATTAAATCCTAGATAGCTCTAAACACAAAATCAAATGTACTAATCCTAGATTTGTTAAATTAAAGTATCCAAGCACAAGCCAAGGTTATTAATCATATAATAAGTCAATCAAGTCACAAATAACCCTAGATATCAAGCTAAGCACAATACAACTCTCAAACATGTGAAATACTAGAATCATAGAAAACTAGTTCACATTTGTCTCTAATTAGACTTAATTAGCTTTGATTTGAAGCTATCCTTCTCAATAGCTTTCATCATACATACACATACATATAGAAGAAGAAAACCCAAGGTAATTGAAGATCATAAAAGATGAAATCACAAAGTTTAGTTCAATACCTAAGAATCCCGAGCTGGTTCGGTTTTGAGTGAATAGCCACCATAAAACTCAATCAAACAGCTACAAACCCTTTTAGAGAAGGTAGGGGACTTGATTATAAAGATTCTCTAAATTGAATACTAAATTCGGAGTCCGAATGAGAAAGTTATGGTGTTTGGAAGATGAGAAAGTTAGAGAGAAAATTTCAGCTCAATGTTTCAAATTTTCTTCTTGGAAATGAACAAGTAAGAGAGAGAGAGTATTTAAAAGAGATTGAGAGTGAAAACCAAAAGGACTGGGACCCACTTGGGAGGGCCTCTCTTGGCTGTCCTTGTGGTGGCCAAGCGCATCCATGGGAAGCCTCCCAAGTGAGGCCTTCTCACTTTGGTTCTTCTCCTCACGTACCCTTGCGTTCTTCGACCGTACTTTGGCCTCTGAACTCAAAAATCAAATTTGTTTCCGGATTATGAACCGTAACTCACTAAAACACAAGGAAGACTATGAAACTTTAACAATTGGATGTGAACTTGACTCAATATACGAAGATGAAGACAACGCATTGTAAAGGAACGTAAAGTTTCGTAACTTCCTAGTTTGAACTCGAAATCTAATGAGTGAGTATCCGAAACGGTCGGAACTCAAAAAGGAATCATTTAAGAACATTTTCAAGTCCAAATCACTTACACTCAAACAAATAAACACAAGATCACACAAGTATGCAATTTCTTAGACATAGTCCTAGTATATGCATTTCTACAATATATGACAATATGAGATCAATGCATAAGCATACTAAAACATGTGAATGTGTTATACTAATTTGGCATTACGATGTAGGGACACTTATGAACGAATTGTGTGTGTGCGTGCCTAAGCCTTGTAAAAAGAAAGAGGTCTTATTACCTTTGTAGTCAATAGTGCTTTCCTCGTACGAAAGCATCACTTTGCTTGAACCGTTGTCCATCTTCTTTGAAGCTTGATAAACCACACAACTAGGATGACAAAATAATACAAAACAAATAACGTTTTGATATAGAATAATGCCAACTAAACTTAAAATCCTAACAGATAACATCACGAATAATCACCAAGCATGTGACACACAAAATATGCAAGATATGAAAATGCAAGAGTGTGATAATGAAACATAAATGAACACAACAAGAGAAACACAAATGCAATCATTGAAATGCAATATGAAAATGTTGTGTGTGCAACTAAGTCTCTTTAAGAGTCAAGTCAAGTGATTTACCTTTCGCTCTTGCTCTTTGAAGACACGAAGATGCTTGGAAACTTTCCATCGAGGACCTAAACTACTAATTACAAACTCATCCTCAAATGTGATTTGTCATGAAATAAGTCAATCAAAATCGAGGAACTTACAATCTCCCCATTTGGCTATTTCATAACAAAACAACCACTCACAAAACAAAAATAAAGTTATTGGTCAACATATGTAAATTCTACGTTATAATGAGGGAAACCTAAGAATCTAAGTCTTCAAGGTCTTCAATCTCTTTGTAGATCATCATACCTATACACAATAGCAAGAAAGCACCTTCCAAGAACAAGTGCATGTAAGGTGAACTAATATAAAAAGCATTTGCACTCAATAAAACAATACAAATTAATGCATGTGCAATGCTCCCCCTAAAAGGTTACTGTCTCTCAAGGCTTCTCCCCTAAAGCATACACAATGCTCTCCTTATATTTCTCAAGTCTCCCCATTTTTGTCATGAGATAGGCAAAGGAGCTTCCCCTATCAGATTGCTTTAGCAAAGAGAGCTAGTAGCACAAAAGGCATTTGCATAATCATATAAACGAATTTTATGCAACTCAAGTAATTGAGAGAGATTTAAGGAGTTTTATTTAAAGAAAAAATGTGTTACAAAGATGATTTGCATGCAAGACATGTTGCATTCAAGTCCAAAATCAATGGTATTTGGCAAAACAAACATCAAAAGGGTTTCCAAGAGAATTCAAACCAATTTGTACCCTTTTGTCATAAACATGCAAGATATAGTTTTTTCAAAAGATATTTTTGAGCTAAGAGCAAATATATCAATCCTTAAAGGCAAACCAAGACATGGATTCAAAGATGAAACTAATTATTGCACGGTGTGTATAAAACTATCTAGAGGGGGGTGAATAGATTTTAAGCTTATTACCCAATTTTTCATATTAAGTCAAAATTACGAAATTACCCCTAAATAGATAAAGCAATAAATCAAGTATAAAATGCGGAAATTAAATAAGACTTGATTTTTACGTGGAAACCCTCACGGGAAAAACCACGGGCTAGTAAGTAAGTCACACTCGAACCTCGAATTCACTAAATGTGTAAAACGATTACAACCTAATCCCGGAAGTAATCACACACCTACCTAATCCCGGTATGAGTGAACCTAGTCCAATTTGCTTGCGATCTAAGCAACCTAATCCCGGATGCTACACACAAGACTTACTTTCTCTATGAAGAGAATAACACCCTAAGTGAATATATGAATATCCAAATGCAACATAGAGCAAAGGAAACCCTATATGCTTATCTAAGACGATTAATATGCAATTAGAACAATCCTAGATATCAAAACTAAATGACATGTCAAATAGTTTAGCTAATCAAGATTAAGCACAAAACCTAATTAGCTATCACAATACAACTTCTCAAACATACATCATACTCATCTCAAACTTGTATTCAAAGTATATAAAATAACATACGAGTAATTAATTGAGATTGCTTGTTAAGAGAAACACAAAATATGTAAGATATTAGTGAAAAGCTTACCAAGCAAAGTATGATGAAGAATCCATGCAAGAAGACATCTAGATGATCTAAGATGATGCTAGATGATGATTGATGATCATGAAAAAGTGTTTGAGTTAATAAAAATGAGTTCTTGGAATTTTTCTTCTCTTTGAAAAATATCCTAAGTATGAAATCTGAATATGAACTCTTGTAATTGACCTAAAGTCAAAGTGGCATATATAGGGGGTCAAATCAAAGTGTGGTCGTTTTGATAAGTTGGCCTCATATTTGCCTTGGGCGCTGTACGTAGGGCGCTTCTGTACAGCGCCTGTACAGCGCCCCTGCTCTGTTCTCACGAGAAAACAGAGGGGCGCTCTACGTAGAGCGCCCTGTACAGCGCTCGTACAGCGACCGAATTAAATCGATCAGGTCTGTACAGCGCTCAACGGGGGCTGTTCGTACAGCGCTTTTGTAGAGCGCTTTTGGGAGCACCCAATGTAAAAATGCAATCCTAAGTCTAAGCATGACAAGGCAATTGGATATGCAAGATGCAATCAAACTAACATGCAAGAAGAGATGTTAATGAACATTAAAGCACACAAATAAGACACACAACATGTAAGAATTAAACATATGCATGAGTTGTGAGTGTGTGCAACTATCTCTTCAAGACAAGTAAGCACATAGAAAATTACCTTCGGTGCTTATCAAGAATGAGGTCTTCAAAGGGCCTTAGCAATAACACCTACACTTAAGCTACCCTTACAAAGAATCCCCAACATGTGGTTTGTCCACGAAATGAGCCAATCAACAAATGGGAGCCTTACAATCTCCCCCTTTGGCTATTTCGTGACAAAACCACCACTCACATTGATTCCTCACAAAAAATAGAAACTACGGGACTACAATGATTATCTACATTACAAAGAGATAAGAAAATAAAACTTCAAGTCTTCAATCTCTTGTAGAACAATCAACCCCTGAAATTAAAGTTTCTAACATTTCCAAAACAAGTAAAGTGTGAGATTAATCATGTGATATCAAAACAAGCTTTTGCATTTAAAAAAATAGGCACAACATTATGCAATGTATGTGTATGCAATGCTCCCCCTCAACGGGTTACTCCCCTTCAATGTAAGTTCTCCCCAAAGTGCACAATTGCTTCTATATTTTGCAACTCCCCTTACCATATCCTACTCCCTCTTTTTGTCATGATATAGGCAAAGGAGTAGTCCCCAACCGGGTTACTCATAGCAACGAGAGATAGAAGCATGCAAGATATTTGCATATTATATAAGTCACTTTATGCATCTCAATTAATTGAAGAGAAACAAGGAGATTTATTTGTAGAAAATGTGTGAATCCAACATGCTTTGCATACAAGACATATAGCATTCAAGTCCAAAAACAATGGTATTTGGCAAAGCAAATGACAAAGGTTTCTAATTAGAAGTCAAACCAATTTCACCAATGTCATGGGAAAAGCAAGGATATAGAGATTATTGATTTCAATTTAAGAGCAACTATATCCAACTTTATAAGCGAAACATGGCATGAGCGACTTTGCACCCTATTTGATTTTTCCGGATAAGATATCCGTATGATAGTAGCCATGTTCAATTAATAAAGAAAGAGAGACATTTGGAATATAAATTCCTTTGAACGGATACAAGATCCTTTATTCATTTTGAGTCTCATAGGCTTTCACACAAGTTTTGCATTTTAAGAGTATTCAATCATCAATTCATGCTTTTCATGTGAGTATGTTATATGAATTTCATGCTTTTTCATTTGACATTATCATGTTATAAAAGAATCATCATGTCATGGAGATAACTATAGGTCATTCACATCATACCTCCTATGTAAATCTCCTAGTCCAAAAATGCATGTTTGAACATAAATATGACATGGATTGTAAACAAGCAAGGTTCACACTTATAGAATTTGAAAGCATATATACATATGTACAACCAAGCTTACTCAAGCAATCAAAAGAAGAGGCATAAATTATTTCAAATTTGTTGCAAGCTACAAGAATGCAAAATAGCTCTCTTTGCTTGAGTTCCCCATATGGGGTCAATCATAGAACACATCACTCCACAAGACATATCCCAATAGATCTACTAAGAGTTTTAAATCGAGTAGCATCTATGGGTTTAGTAAATAGGTCCGCAAGTTGATCATTAGTACCTACATGTTCAAGTACTATGCATTTATTTTCAACAAGCTCTCTAATGAAGTGATGGCGGATGTCAATATGCTTAGTTCTAGAATGTTGCACCGGATTCTTGGAAATATTAATAGCACTCATGTTATCACAAAAGAGAGTGAGAGTACATTGGTTGAATCCGTAGTCTACTAGCATTTGCTTCATCCATAGGAGTTGTGTGCATCCACTCCCCGCGGCTATGTACTCGGCCTCGGCGGTGGACAAGGAAATCGAGTTTTCCTTCTTACAAAACCAAGACACCAAGTTGTTGCCTAGAAAGAAGCAACCGCCCGATGTGCTCTTCCTATCATCATAATTTTCCTGCCTAATCCGCATCACTATATCCTACAAGACTAGGATTAGTGTCAAATGAGTACCAAATCCCATAATTAGAAGTCCCATTCACATAGTGAATGATCCTCTTTACGGAAGAGAGGTGGGACTCCTTAGGATCCGCTTGGTACCTAGCACACACACCCACACTAAAGGAGATATCGGGCCTACTTGCGGTCAAATAAAGCAAGCTTCCTATCATGCCACGATATAACGTTTGTTCCACACTTTTACCACTAGCATCCTTGCTTAGCTTCAAAGTGGTACTCATGGGTGTATCACAATGTTTGGCTTTCTCTAAACCAAACTTCTTCACTAGGTTCTTAGCATATTTGGCTTGGGTTATAAAATCCCATCATTCATTTGCCTAATTTGCAAACCTAGGAAGTAACTAAGCTCACCAACAAAACTCATCTCAAATTCATGAGACATAACATTAACAAATTGTTAGACCTTGGTGTTGTTAGTGGAGCCAAACACTATATCATCAACATATATTTGAGCTATGAAAAGCTCATCATTGTTTCTTTTGATGAATAATGTCTTGTCAACACTACCACGTGTGTAGTCATTGTCAACAAGAAATTGAGTGAGGCGCTCATACCAAGCCCTCGGTGCTTGTTTCAACCCATATAGTGCCTTCTTGAGACGATAACATGGTTGGGGTGGTTTGCATCCACAAACCCCTTGGGTTGTTCAACAAACACTTCCTCTTGCAAGAAGCCATTGAGGAAGGCACTATTGACGTCCATTTGGTGCAATTTGAACTTGTGCACGCAAGAAATGGACAAGAGAAGCCTAATAGACTCTAAGCGGGCAACGGAAGCAAAAGTCTCCTCAAAGTCGATACCCTCAATTTGAGAGTACCCTTGTGCTACAAGTCTAGCCTTGTTCCGTACTATGTTGCCCTTCTCATCGGATTTATTCCTAAAAATCCACTTAGTTCCTATCACATGAGAGCTTTTAGGCCTAGGAACTAGAGTCCAAACCTCATTCCTTTCGAATTGGTTTAGCTCTTCTTGCATGGCAAGAACCCAAAATTCATCATTCAATGCTTCATCAACCTTTTTGGGTTCTATTTGAGAGGTGTAGCATGTAAAGCTAATGAGATTAGCTATTTGACGCCTAGTCCTAACACCCTCATTCACATCTCCAATAACATCCTCTTTGTTATGGAGTCTTCTAACCCATGGAGCGGGTTCATTAGAGTCCAATAGAGGGACTCTAGTACTAGGTTGTGTGACCTCATTATTGTCATTGGACGTCCCAACATTGGGAGTCACCACAACCCTCTCCAAAGGAGAGTCATCCTCTAAAACATCCTCATCCTCTAAAACATCCTCCTCCTCATGGTCATTAGACTTGAGCCTTGTATCATCAATGACAACATTAGATGATTCCATGACGGTTCGAGTCTTCAAGTTGAAAACTCTATAGGCTCTACTATTCAAGGCATAGCCAATAAAAATACCCTCATCACTCTTAGCATCAAACTTGCCAAGTTGATCACGGTCATTTAAAATGTAGCATTTGCTCCCAAATGTGTGGAAGTAGCTAACATTTGGCTTCCTACCCTTCCATAACTCATAGGAGGTGTTTCTAGATCCGGGCCTTAGGAAAACTCTATTCCCTATATAGCAAGCCGTATTGACGGCTTCGGTCCATAAGTTCCTAGGGACATTGTTGCTAAGCAACATCACTCGGGCCATCTCTTGGAGGACCCTATTCTTCCTCTCAACAACTCCCTTTTGTTGAGGTGTCCTAGGAGCCGAAAACTCATGGGAGATGCCTAAGCTATCACAATAGCTTTCAAAATAGGCATTCTCAAACTCCCTCCCATGGTCACTTCTAATTCGTTTAATGCTTCTAATGTAGAATTCATTTCATTTTGTAATTTAGTACAAAGCATTTTAAACTTATCAAAAGTTTCGGATTTTTCTCTAAGAAAATATGTCCATGTAAATCTAGAGAAATCATCAACACAAACAAAAATGTATCTCTTTCCACCTAAACTCTCGGTTTGCATAGGACCCATAAGATCCATGTGGAGAAGCTCTAGGGGCTCCTTGGTGGAGAGATACTTGCCCTTTTTGTGCATGCTTTTGGTTTGTTTTCCTTGTTGGCAAGGTCCACAAATACCATTGGCTTTCTTCCCAAGCTTAGGGAGGCCACGCACACACTCGAACTTTCCAAGGGTTCTTAAATCCCTAAAGTTCATGTGGCCAAGTCTTTCATGCCACAACTCTATTTGCTCATCCATGGACACATTGTTTGAGACTATTCTAGCTTCAAGACAATAGCAATTGTCACTAGCAATTGTCGCTAGATCTCATACCTTTCAACAAGGTTTGTCCATCGAGCTTTAGGATTGAGCAATTATCTTTACAAAACAGGACGGAATATCCTTCATCACTTAGATGTGAAATGCTTATTAAATTGGCTTTCAAGCTATCAACAAATAAAGCATCGGATAAGGAGGGTAAACCGGGAACGGAAATGGTTCCTTTCCTTACAACTTTCTTTTTGGATCCATCACCAAAAGTGACATATCCACCTTCCTCCATAACAAGAGTCTAGAAGAAACTCTTGTTTCCCGTCATGTGCCTAGAGCACCCACTATCTAAATACCAAAAATTAGAAGAATTTGCCTTCAAGGCTATTTGAGCAACATGGCAAACAATTTCATTCTTTCTAATCCACCTAGAAACAATCTTAGCTTTCTTAGTGGTCTTTGGTACATGGGTTCTAGATGTTCTAGGATCATGCATAATAATATTATCATTCCTAGGAACATGCATCATGGCTCTTTTCTTTTTCTTCTCTATCATGCTTCTAGTTTTGCACATTTTAATATATCGAAAGCAATGTGGTCTAATATGACCATCAAATCCACAAAAGTGACAAATATGAGTAAAATAAGGAATCATACCTTGTCCTTGTCTTTGTGGATGAATGGGTTCAATCCGTCTTCGTTGTTGAACCGGTCTAGATTGCTTCCTAGCTTGAGGTTGCATGATAGGTCTCTTTCCATTGTGAGCCATTTGTGGAGGAATGTTGGCTTGAGGGACCCTAGGGGGTTGAGCTTGAGGTTTCCTTCTTGGCCCCATCTTCACTTGAGCATTTGAACTTTGTCCTATTTCTAACTTCTTCCTAGGAATTTGCACAAATGAAGTTTCTTCGTTCTTCAAGCTCTTGACAAACACGGTCTTGTTAGAGGTTGAGATCTTCTTGCCATCTTCATACCCAAGACCCCTCTTGTCACATGGACTCTTTCCAACACCAAGCATATGGTCAAGCTTCTTGGTGCTAGAATCCATCCTAGTCATAGATTCTCTAACTTCTTCAAGCTCCCTCTTTAGACTATCTTCATTCCTCCTAGATAAGACTAACTCCTCTCTTAGCTTATCTTCCATCTTCTTGAATCTTTCCACTTGTTCACATAAGTGGTCATTTTGAGATGCAAGCTCAAGATTTTCTTCTCTCAACATCTTGATCTTTCTTGTGCTCTTGATTGCTAAATCATTAAACTCGGCATGATATTTAGCAAGCACCTTTTTCTCCACAAATCCATTTATGGAGTTAAAGGAGGAATCACTTTCTTCTCCACTTGAGTCATTTTCCTCTTGACTCATTTCCTCTCTCTCACTAGCACTTTTGCTTTTATGGGAGGAGGCAAAAGCTAGGAGATTAGCCATGAGCTCTTCATCATCCGAAGACTCATCTCCCTCATAGGAGTCATCACTACTTCCACTCCAAGTGGCGGCCATCACTTTCCCCTTTTTCTTCTCAACATGATTTGCACAATCGGGGGCAAAATGACCTATGCCACCACACTCGAAACAACGGACCCCTTTCCTTTCGGTCCTTTCTTGCCTAGGTTCAAACTTCTTGAAAGAGCCTTTTTTCTTCAAATCTTGACCTTTTGATCCAAAGCCCTTTCTTCTAAACTTTATAACCTTGTTGAACCTTTTTACAAACAAGGCAAGGTCTTCATCCGAGTCAATCTTCTTTGCCTCCTTTTCATCCTTGGAGGTCTTCAAAGCAATTCCTTTTTGCTTTTTAGGAGGTGTGGAGATAGGACCTCTTCCTAGACTCATAAGCTAGAAGTCTCCCAATCACCTCACTCGGCTTCATATCCTTATAACAACTATTTTCTTCTAAAGCCATCACTTTCGATTCAAACCTATCGGGTAGAGATCTCATAATCTTTTGCTTGATTCTCCTATCCGAATATGGATCACCAAGTTGATGACTTTGGTTGACTATATCCATCAACTTGATCTCGAAGTCGTTGAAGCACTCATTCTCCTCTATCTTGAGCATCTCGAATTGAGTTTGGAGGACTTAAAGCTTAGAGTCCTTCACCACTTCGGTTCCCTTATGTGCAATCTCTAGGATGTCCCATGCTTCCTTAGCTATCCTAGTATTTTGAATCAACTTGTATTGATTTTCATCCATAGCACACAAGATGGCATGCATCGCCTTCCTATTCCACTTTGAAGCCTCAAACTCTTGCGCGTTCCATTGTGCCTTAGGCTTCAAAACTTCTTCTCCTCCACCACCGGGAGTCATCATGGGTAGATCATATCCGTCTTCCACCGCCATCCATGCACGGTCATGAATTTGGCATATGTAGGATTCCATCTTCCCTTTCCATTGGGAATAGTTCAATCCGGTAAGAAGTGGAGGCCTTGTGCTAGAAGCACCTTCGTTGCCACCACCATTTCCACCATTTCCACTCATAGTGTTTATGAATGAATGAAATGAATGCAAATGTATGAATGATCAAAAAATCACACAAAATGCAAAACACACCAAAATAAGCAAGGATCACCTATGTATGTCTAGGAACCCGCTCTGATACCAATTGAAACTAATTATTGCACGGTGTGTATAAAACTATCTAGAGGGGGGGTGAATAGATTTTAAGCTTATTACCCAATTTTTCGTATTAAGTCAAAATTACGAAATTACCCCTAAATAGATAAAGCAATAAATCAAGTATAAAATGCAGAAATTAAATAAGACTTGATTTTTACGTGGAAACCCTCACGGGAAAAACCACGGGCTAGTAAGTAAGCCACACTCGAACCTTGAATCCACTAAATGTGTAAAACGATTACAACCTAATCCCGGAAGTAATCACACACCTACCTAATCCAGGTATGAGTGAACCTAGTCCAATTTGCTTGCGATCTAAGCAACCTAATCCCGGATGCTACAAACAAGACTTACTTTCTCTATGAAGAGAATAACACCCTAAGTGAATATATGAATATCCAAATGCAACATAGAGCAAGGGAAACCCTATATGCTTATCTAAGACGATTAATATGCAATTAGAACAATCCTAGATATCAAAACTAAATGACATGTCAAATAGTTTAGCTAATCAAGATTAAGCACAAAACCTAATTAGCTATCACAATACAACTTCTCAAACATACATCATACTCATCTCAAACTTGTATTCAAAGTATATAAAATAACATACAAGTAATTAATTGAGATTGTTTGTTAAGAGAAACACAAAATATGTAAGATATTAGTGAAAAGCTTACCAAGCAAAGTATGATGAAGAATCCATGCAAGAAGACATCTAGATGATCTAAGATGATGCTAGATGATGATTGATGATCATGAAAAAGTGTTTGAGTTAATAAAAATGAGTTCTTGGAATTTTTCTTCTCTTTGAAAAATATCCTAAGTATGAAATCTGAATATGAACTCTTGTAATTGACCTAAAGTCAAAGTAGCATATATATATGGGGCCAAATAAAAGTGTGGTTGTTTTGATAAGTTGGCCTCATATTTGCCTTGGGCGCTGTACGTAGGGCGCTTCTGTACAGCGCCTGTACAGCGCCCCTGCTCTATTCTCACGAGAAAACAGAGGGGCGCTCTACGTAGAGCGCCCTGTACAGCGATTTGTACGGCGCCTGTACAGCGCTCGTACATCGACCGAATTAAATCGATCAGGTCTGTACAGCGCTCAACGGGGGCTGTTCGTACAGCGCTTTTGTAGAGCGCTTTTGGGAGCGCCCAATGCAAAAATGCAATCCTAAGTCTAAGCATGACAAGGCAATTGGATATGCAAGATACAATCAAACTAACATGCAAGAAGAGATGTTAATGAACGTTAAAGCACACAAATAAGACACACAACATGTAAGAATTAAACATATGCATGAGTTGTGAGTGTGTGCAACTATCTCTTCAAGACAAGTAAGCACATAGAAAATTACCTTCGGTGCTTATCAAGAATGAGATCTTCAAAGGGCCTTAGCAATAACACCTACACTTAAGCTACCCTTACAAAGAATCCCCAACATGTGGTTTGTCCACGAAATGAGCCAATCAACAAATGAGAACCTTACAAAAGATCCTATTCGATTTTTCCGGATGAAAAATTCATATGATAGTAGCCTTGTTTACACCTTTAAGAAGAGAGAGAAGATTAATTTGGATAAAAAAAAAATCCTTATTGATTTTAGTCTTCTCATTTTCTTTTCACACATATTTTGCATATAAGCAATCAAAAATATTTCATACATATCATTTTCAGCATGTCATAAAGATTTCTCATGTCATGGAGATAAATTATGGGTAATTCACATGTAGTTTCCCAAATTATTCTCCTAATCCAAAATTGCATTGTTGAACCAAAATATGACATGGATTACAAACAAAGCAATGGTGCACACTTATTATGAAAAAAAGAACATATAAGGATATATGTCCAACCAACAATCTCAGGCAATTATCAAAAGAGCATAAATATAATCAACTTTTTGCACATGGCAAATCATGCAAGTATGTTCTCTTTGCTTGAGCTCCCCACAAGGGGTCAAATCCAACCAAGTCAATGGGAGGCATGAGTCCCTATAGACTTACCAAGTCCATCGGACCTAGTTGCATCTACGGGTATCACATTGGCACAATGGCAAACGGGTTCATTCTTTCTAACCCACCTAGGTTCCATTTTATCATTCCTAATGGTCATAGACATGTTTCTAAGTTCCCTAGGTTCATGAAAACTTGCCCTCTTTTTCAACCGTTTTTCTAACATGCTTTTCTAACCTACACCTTTTAATGTATTGAAAGCAATTTGGCCTTAAGTGGCCAATCATACCACAAAAATGACAAGTTGGTACAAAGTAAGAGTTTATACCATTGCATTGCGATCTCATCGAGGCATTGCCATGTTGATGAGGTTGTCTTTGATGGTGCATCGGTTTGCTTCTCTTTGGAGCTTGAGTCTATTGGTGGCACTTTTGTGGTCTAGCTTGTTGAGGTGGTTGAGCCGGTTGAATGTGCCTCCTTGGTTGACCTTCACCCTTTGTTGGCATCTTCATTTGGCCATTCTTGTATGACTCTCCAAGATCAATCTTCATCCTAGGATGTTGAGGAGGTGAAACTATGCCTTTGCCTTGAGCTTAAGGTTGCTTGATCTTAGCCTTCTTCAACACTTCTAAATACCTCACCTCTTTGTCCTTGACAATCTTCAATGGGGCAATCTTAGAAGATTCACCCACTTCAAGAGTGTTCTTATGGTAAGAAGATTGAAGAGGCAACTTAGGAACAATTTCCTTTACAAAAATCGTCTTGTTGGATGATGGTGTGACTTCCTCATCAACAAACTCTAGACCTCTCTTGTCACTAGGAATCTTCCCAAAACCAATCATAATGTTGAGTTTCTCTATACTCGAAGTGAATTTAGCAAGTGACATCCTTGCTTCCTCAAGCTCTTTCTTCAACTTGTCCTCATTTTCTTTGACAAGTTTTACTTCCTCATCTAAGAGAATTACCTTTTCTCTTAGTTGAAGGTTATCTTCCTTCAACCCAAAAATCTCCTTCTTTTTCTTCTTCAAGGAGTCATGAAAGAATGTCATGAAATCCTCATAACACATTCTTTCCTTGTTGTCAAAACTCTCCAAGTCGGAGTTATCATTGTCACAAGAGTATGAGCAACACTTATCACATTTCCTCTCACTAATTGAGTCAACTTCCTCATTAAGACCTTTGCCTTGGTCATTTGATGTCATACAAGTAACTTCCCACTGCGTAGCTACATCAAGCACACTTCTGGCTACCTTTTCATTTACTCCTTCTTCAAGGTCACAAATAGAGGCATTTTTGCCTTATTCTCCAACATCTACATGAGAGGCTCCAAAGGCCGTGTAGTAAATTGCAAGCTCTTCATCACTCGAAGAATCTTCTACACTCTTACTATCACTTAATGAGGTGGCCATCTCCTTTCCATTTCTCTTGTTCTTCAAGTTATCACAATCCTTGGAGATATGCCTGTATCCTCCACATTCAAAGCATTAAATGCCTTTTCTTGAACACTTCTTAATGAGGTCGTTTTGTACTCTTCAAAACAATGTTTTATGTGATCATTTGAAAACCATGTTTTAACAACTTAAGAATTCTCTTAGGATGTAAATTCTTAGTAAATAGTAAGCAAAGATTCGTTCCACGGGGAATCGGAGTAATACGTTAGATTGATTGACTAATCTATAATGCAATAAAATAAATCATGATAAATGGATAGTTGTGTGGTTTGATAAACCACAAAACATGCAAGTAAAAGTAACAAAATGTGATAGGACAAATAGAATGCTCAACAATCTTGATAAGAGTAATGGATGTAAACAATTAAGATAGATGCTAGGGAATTTATGGAGTTGCAAATGGGTTATGGGCAATGCTTTTTAAGCCACTTTAATGGACCAATCTCTTATATGTTAGCCATTTGTGTTCTTAGATGTGTTTAGGTCATCACTATGAACCCTAAACATCTTCCCACCAAAATGCCTAACTGATTAAGGAAAGGGGGTCAATGTGGGATTGGTTTGTTACAAATTAAGGTTTAGATTATTGTGGTTGATATACCCTTCAATAATCTATCCTATTCACTATGTTCTTAATCAATCAAGGGTGTCAATCCAAGATTGATTTCATAACAATTTATCCTATACAAGAGTATGATCTACTAGTGGTATAAAATGCAAATCATATAATGAATAGGATCTAGTTATCAAGTGAATAGAACACAAATAGAGATTCAAATACAATAGCTTAAGCAAAAACCCAAATCCAAATGTTCCTCACATCTATCCTCTAGATTAGGGGTTTAGTTACACATAGTTACAATCAATAAGTAAGAAAGTAATAGATAAGGAAATCACCCTTGGGCCTCATTCTTTAATGCTTGCTCCTTCCTTTCCTTAGATGCTCCTAGTGCAAAGAGTGGTAGATGAGGATGTGTCTATATAGGTGGGTGTCTAATGGTGAGTGATAAAGGTATTGGGATGTAGGGAATGAGAATATATGAATGGTTATGTGAAGTAATCAAGATTTAGTGTTGAGTTTTTGGATGGAAAAGGTAGTACAAGATTAGAAATGGAAGAGGTTGAATGTGTGAAGTATGGAAGAGAATGCTAGGTCTAAAACTCTGTAAATCTATGCTTGGAAATATGCTTGGATTCCTCTTCAACTTGGGAGAGAAGAATATATATAGTGACACTCAGACTTGTACTGATAACTGCCAGAAATGCTAATGTGGCAAGGTGTCGCAGTATGTTGTCACTGTAGCGACACCACCGCGGCAGGCTGTTACGCATTTTGAGATTCAATTGTTGTGGCGATTTTGATCTTTTTTGTGGTGGTAACAACCAGTAACACTGGAAAGTCAACAAAGAGATCTGAGATATGAGAGTGGTCGCCTATTTGGTCTCATGACGACACAACACAGCGACGCCATACCTGATGGTTTTCTTGGCTTTCAATCTCTTTGTCGCGGTGTGGCCAAAGGGCGACATCTCACCGTGGCACCACACCTGATTGATTTTTAGGATTTAATCTTCTCTATCTCTTCTTGGTCGCCACTTCGACAATACCATGGCAACACTTGGCTGAAATCTTCTTTGCAATTTGTCTTCCGTCGTTGTGTGCCAAAGGCAACACCTTCAAAGGGCAACAATGCCCTGTTTCTCCACTTTGTGCACATTTTGCATCAAATTCCTCTTCTTCTTCACAAATGCCCTTGTGGCACAAATAAACCTGAAACACTTGATTAACGACATTAAAACACGTGGAAATACCCGAGAATCAAGCATAAGGAGACGGAAATGAGGGCCAAAATTATACCAATTTTGGTTCAATCACTTCTCTTGGCTTGGCTCAACCTTTTTGGAGTCATTCTTTTGTAGCCTCAAGAACTTCTTGAATCATTTTGCCATTAGAGCCATATCTTCATCTGAATCATCATCCTCCTTCTCAACCTTGAAGGTCTTCAAGGCTATATTATTTTACTTCTTATGAGGTGAGGTTGTAGGAGCCTTCCTAGACTCATAGGCTAGGAGCCTTCCAATCACTTCACTCGGCTTTATCTTCTTGAAGTCACTATTCTTTTCAAGTGTCATCACCTTGGATTCAAATCTAGGAGGTAGTGACCTCGTGATCTTTTGCTTGATCTTCCTATCCGAGTATGGGTCACCTAATTGATGGCTTTGATTGACAATGTCCATCAACTTCACTTGGAAATCATTGAAGCACTCATGCTCCTCCATCCTAATAGGCTCAAATAGGGTTTATAGCACTTGGAGCTTGGAGTCTTTCACCACTTCGGTTCCCTCATGTGTCGTCTCCAAGATTTTCCAAGCTTCATGTGCATTTTTGGTGATTTGGATGAGTTTATATTGACTCTAATCCATTGTACAAAGCAAGGCATGCAAAGCCTTGTTGTTCCACTACGAAGCTCTAAACTCTTTGGTACTTCGTTGAGCCTTGGGCTTGGGCATAATGCTTCCATCTCCGACGGTCACGGTGGGAGGTGTGTATCCATCCTCAATCACCATCCACACCCTATCATCTATCGCCGATAGATAGGACTCCATCTTCACCCTATCATATATCCTCCTTCTGGCGACAAAGGAAGCAAGAAAACTCGCCTCATTACGTTGGAGGAAGTTCTGCCTCCTCCGAAGACAATGACAAATGACAATCCGTCCTATCATCATCGAATGAGGCCCAACTTCCTTCGACGGTCTGCTACAGTCGTGGATGTGAGATCCTTTTATCTTAAATTATACTATATCGACTTAAAAATCTGACTTAAATTTTAGAACTATGGGTCGTTTGTTTTTTTATATGAATACTGAATGGTCCTGAATTTTTCTAAAGACTAAATAGAGACTGAAAACTGAAATTGAATGACACATTTGTTATTTATTTTTCTCACATCTAAATATAATGTCAACTTGTTTGTTTTTAAAGATAAAATTGTTTGAAAACAAATTATTTGACATTTATACCCTTATTATTATTAATTGTTATGTATTTTAATTTGATATGATACAAATAAATAGATAAAAATAATTTAACAAATACTAAACCATTTTTATGTAAATATTGATAAGATATTATTCAATGTTATGACACGATAAATAATGATATTGAAATGATTTTTATTTTTACATAACAAAAAAATAAATAAATTGAAGATTCAACAATGGAGTTGAAAGTGATAGCGTGATTAATGTTTTTTTGTATTATTATTTTATTATTTTTTTTTATAGTTATTTATCAATAATATGTTAAAGGAAAGAAATTTGTATAATATTAAATCATGGTAATACTGGAAATAATTATCTTTGGAAGGATAATCATGGAATGAAATATTTTAAATGCAATACAGTGATTTAGGATTAAGTGAAGAGTCAAGATTTTTTACTTTTTATTTTATGTTGTTTTGGGATATTTTTAAGTTGTTTGACCACTTAAAAAAACAAACAAAACAACTTAATAGGTTTACTTCATACCCATTAAGTATTAAGTGGAAAAAACAAACGACCCCTAAGTCATTAATTGAAGTCAGATTTTGAAGTTGATTTTGCCTCACACACTCTTAAGACATTATTTCTCAAGTTAAACTATAAGTGGTTATTTATTAAGTTACACCAATCTCAAACAAATATTCACACATATTTCTTTTAAGGTGATTATTTCTCATGATAAACAATATATGGTTTTTTTTTTTGGAGAATAAGTGATTAATTTTTGAGTTATAGCAATCCCATATTATAAATATTTATTTATTGTTTAATAAAAGGTTTACTTATATTTATATTTAATTAATTTACTAATTATTTCAAATTTTATAACAGATGTTTAACAGTTGTTTTGAAGAGCAGTATTTCTCTTTTGTTTAACAATTGTTTTGAAGAGATATAACTCTTTAGTTTTCTCTATATAAAAAAAAAAATTAAAAAAAAAAAAAAACCGTTTGTCAGAAAAATATTATTGTTTTGAAAAACAAATTAAGTGTTCTTATCTTTCTTTCTCTCTGAAAAACAAAACTCTCAAATCTCTCTAAATTTCTTTTGTGATATATGAAAATATATATGCGGTGTGTTTAAACAACCTAGAGGGGGGGGGGGGGGGGGGGGGGGGGGGGGGGGGGGGGGGGGGGGTTGTAAATGAGTTGTTAATCCAATTAGTTACCAATTTTTCGGATTAGTCAATATTACAAAAATTAACCCAATTCAATCAAATACAATCAACGTAATGAAAGTGCGGAAAATAATAAATAACACGTTGATTGATTTACGTGAGAAACCCTCAACAGGGAAAAACTCATGAGCTATTCTGCTAGCCACACACGGTCCTCAAATCTACTATAAGTAATGATGTTTACAACCTAGGTTGACCTTTAGTCACACAATTCTTGGTCACTAACCCACCACTACTATCCACAAGCCTTTTATAGTGATTCTTGGCGAAAATGCTTATGCACTACACACCGGTAGTCACAAGACTTAACTCTCAATGAAGAGATCAATAACCTATGTAAATATATGACATTATCCAATATGCAAATAATGCTAATCTACACTAAATGCTTATCTAGAGATTAAATGATGGCAATAAAATCAATCCTTGATATCAATATGTCTAAATGAAGGATCATAAAGACCTAACTAGATATAGATATGAAAACCTAAAATCTAGTCATCAAACAAAGCCAATCAACATAAGTTGTCATTAAAACATGGCAAGGACAGTAAATGCAATCAAGGAGTCCTAATCTACAATGTCTAAATGCAAAACATAGAGACTTAGCTAGAGGGAAAAATGGTCCTAAATGCTAGCTATCAAAATACAAACCCAATCATACAAGGAAACTCATAAAGATATATAATAAGGAGATTCTTAGCATTTAATCAACTAATAAATGTATTAAAAACACAATCTTGGAAGGTTTGAACAAATAACAAAGATGGGGTTTTTGTTCAACTTACCAAGTCAACTTAAAGATGAGAACCCATGCCTAAGGAATGCTTAATGATGCATGAAGATGTTGGGTCTTGGGTTTGGATGAGCAAAGATGAGTTCTTGGGTTATTGGGAGACTCTCACTCTAAAGGATTCTTTCTTTCTCTTAAATCTGATTTTTGGTTCATGAAAACGAGCAAGGAAGAAGAGAAGATATATATATGAAGGCCTAAGAGAAACAACGTCATTTTGGCAATCAGGATCCAAAAATGCGTTGGACCATTGTGCGTGCTACGGTACGGACAAGGTGCCTTGATTGCGGTACGCATGCATGGAAGCCTTGGAGAGCTTCGTTGTTGGGACCGCCGCTGAGGCAAGGTGTCCCGATCGTAGTACCCTACGCGTGGAACCCACTGGGTTTTACTGTTGTAGGTACCGCGGTATAGGTAGGTGCTTGGGGAGTGACCTACACCACGGTAAGAGTTTAAAAACTCTTTTCCTAGGCTCTCAAACACACCTAAACTATATGAATTTTGTGCAAATGTGAAGTGAGTAAATAACATGCATGGGAATGGATAACATCATGAATAATCACCAAGCATGTGACACATAAAAATATGCAAGATATGAAAATGCAAGAGTGTAATGATGAAACATAAATGCACATAACAAGAGAAACACAAATGCAATCATTGAAATGCAATATGAAAATGTGTTTGTGTGCGCAACTAAATCTCTTCAAGAGGCAAGTCAAATGATTTACCTTTTGCTTTTGCTCTTTGAAGACACGTAGACGCTTGGAAGCTTGTCATCGAGGACCTAAGCTACCCATTACAAACTCATCTCTAAATGTGGTTTGTCATGAAATAAGCCAATCAAAATTGATGAACTTACAATATATCAACAATTGAAAGAGTGAACAAAGTGGTTCGAGGGCCGATTTTCCTACAATAGAAGAAACTCCTAGTGGTTGTCTTATCTTGGAAGGGAATTGCCAGAAATTTTATGCAGAGGTAGCAAATTTCCTTTACGGAAAGCGTTATTTAACGTGCTTCGACCAAGTATATTTTCTCTAATCCTTATTTGATTTTTATACGTATACTATTCTTGAAAAATTGAAATTGATTATGTTTGATAAATCTAAATTTTCTAAGTTTATACTGTTAATATATACTATATTTCTAACAATCGAAAAGGAAATTCCGTTAAAAAAAAAAAAAATTATAGTATAAATGGATTTCTCAAATTTAGTCATTATTGGTAGTTTTTTTTTTTTTTTTACAAAACTATATGTGAAAGTGTTAATACTGGTTTGGTTTTAAAAAAAAATTAAAAAATTTGCATAGTCACATTTTATTTTGTTTTCTTAAAACTGTGACAATGATTTAAAAAAAAAATGGCATAGTCAGATTTTTTTTTTTTGTTTGATTGAAACTGTGATTTGGTATAATTTTGAAAACAAGTACTGCTCTATTATGGAAATTTAAGAGCCTTTGAATTTTAGTAATTATTGTTTCTTGAAGATATTGTAAACACTTCTGGTATAATTTGTTTGTGCAAGTTCATTCTAAAATATTACTGCATGTACTAAGTGTTAAATCTGCTTGTTGTAATCATTTGTTTAAATTGTTTATTTGTTACAATACAATGGATTTGAATATGAAAAGTGTAGAATCCCATAAGTTCCCCATAAAGGTTTAGTGGCCAAAATTTCAAATGGTGGCAAGTGCGTATGAAATTTTGGTTAACTACGTTGCTGTTATTTTCTATTATTAATGCTCCCTCTATTCCCGATTCTGAAGAGGAACTTGGTCGCACTCATGCTCTTAAAGTACAAAAGGAGCAAGACTCTCTTTGCCACGACAAAATATGTAGTCGTTTGTAGGATAATTTATTTCATATCTATTATCAAATTCCTTCTGCTCATGACCCGTGGTATGCTTTTGAGAAGAAGTACATCACATAAGATGTTGGACTTGAGAAATACCATGTGGGTAAGTGCTTGGATTTTAAAATGATTGAGGGAAAATATGCTACTGACCCAACCCATGAACTTCAACAGAACTTAATCAAGTCGTTATTCCTATACATGAGAAATTTGTTGTGGCTATAATTATTGAAAAACTTCCTAATTCTTAGAAAACATTTGGCCTTTACCTTAAACACAAGATAAAAACAATTTTCCTTGATGACCTTCTTGTCTCACTTCAAATAGAAGAGAAAGCTCGTGAGAGAGACATTATTTTAGAACCATCCTCCTCTGATTTTTAGGCTAAGGATAATGTCGTGGTAGGACAAAAGCCAAAGTTCAAGAAGAAAAATTTTCAGAAAAAATCAAACAACCTTGGACCTAACCAAAAAATTAAGAAAGATAAGAGCAAAGTTGAGTGCTATGTGTGCCATAAAAATGGACATTCTGCAAGTGAGTGCTACAAAATAAAGGGAAAGTAGGGGAAATCAATTGAGGAACAAGTCAATATGACAATAGGCGGAGATTCCACTTTTTTATGAGGAGGGTATGTATCTTACTTTTCTGAAGTGAATATGGTCTATCAATCAAATGATTGGTGGATACACTCTGTGCTAATGTGTATATTTGTGCTAATCGCTCTACATTTGTGTCTTATTAGGAATCTGATGGCAGAGTAACTAAAAGAGATGCTTCTGTTGCACAAGTGTGTGGGCAAGGGTGAGTGGAATTGAAATTGACTTCAGACAAGGTCCTTTCTCTACATGGTGTGCTACATGTACCAAATCTTAGGAAGAATTTAGTTAGTGGATATCGTCTAGTCCAAGACGGATATAAAATTGTATTGGAATCTAACAAAGTTGTAATATCTAAATTTGGTTCTTTTGTTGGATTGGGATACACTTGTGATGGCTTGTTTAAATTATCTATATTGAATGAATTATTTGTTAGGATTATGCTCAATAGCAAGAGTGTAATAATGTGTTTGACAATCTTTTCATATTAATAAAGTGATTTCTAGTTTAACAAATCTTATAGCATTTATAGTTTAATTATTATAATTGTCAAAAATAAATAATCATAAGGTCAAAAGACTATGAGAAATGAAGAATTGTTCGTACATCTAGAAATGTATGAGGTAGACACAATTCTTTAGTTAGTCTTGAACAATATTCACAACTTAAGATAAAGGTTGGGCGTCTTTACCTTGTTAAAGTTGTAGATTCTTTTTGAATGGATCAAATCTGCTATGATGAGTCTAAGATCATCAAAGTGTAGTGCCTTTCGGTAAAAGAATCTAGTGCAGTAGGTGCATTGAATATGATCACAGTGAAATACTTTATCCAGAATCGTCAGTGGATAAAATTTTTCACTTAAGGACAATCGGAGAGTCTATCTTAATCCTAAGATAAATGATGGACTTATGGTTACAAATGTTATCATTTGAGCTATCAATGAGTACGTATTCATAGATGATATAATATAGTCTATCCTCGATGGTTTGGTGGTATTCATTTATTGATCGATAGAGGACTTCATTTATAGATATGGACATCGTGGCTTCATTTATTAAATGTGAGTAGAATATCATCATATGGATATTTTGAGGTATTGGATATTAAATCTTAACGTTAAGTTCTCGATAGTGTCTATTGAAACATGGCTTCTGGACCAGTCAAAATATTCAAGTTCAAAATGTGGTCATATGAGTAAATATGGTAACTATAAGTGCTATAGGCGGTCTATGAGCTCTTGATTATTACTGGTATTTTTCACAATGATACCCTATCTCCAATAAGGTTGTCTAAGGTATGAATGAGAAACATTTACTTATTCTATCTTTATTTATGAGTTCAATTTTAGTTCTTTAGTGGAATGAGCTAAAATTAATAGATCGAACATAAGTGAATCATTTGTTGATTGTGATTGGGTTATGTCTATTGAAGCTTAAATTTAGATAGCCCGTCAAGATCCCCAATCCACACGAACTTGCATGGATCATTTGATATATTCTACCGGACTGATTTCTGGGTCTGGGTCCATCTAGAATTGTTTTTGGATTTCGAAATCCGAAAGTTTTGGAGAGGTGCGGTCATGTGTGATCAATGACATGCGACAACTCTTCAAATGCCTGGAATGGGTGGCCAAGGATGTGGGAATTCTTGGGCGGTTCTAATGGGGTGCGATTAGCATTCTATTAATACATTAAGAATATGATTTGCACATTTTAATTAAATGGGCTGTGAAATTATATTAATGTATTAATTTAAGGCATGTGGACTTTTTTTTTTTTTTTTTTTTTTTGTAAGAATGGGTCTAGTTCACATGTGGATTTTTTATTAAAGTCTAATGGATTTAATAAAATAGAAAAACAATATATTGCACATGTTTTAGACTTGGGCGGCAAGGCTAAGAATATTAGCCTAGTATATTGTTTTATTTTATTATTTAATTAAATGGAAGTTAATTAATTATTTGATTAAAAGTCAAAATCTTTTTTTCTAACTAGGAGAAGGTCTCTTAGTGTCATACTACTGTTGGTAGTATGATAAGTATCAAAGACTTTATTTGATAAGTAGATAAATAAAAGGAATTTATTTATCTAGTCAAATTAGAAAGTTTTTGATAAGTCACAATTTAATTTATATTTTATCATTGGATAATACACTAATGAGTTGGAATAGGGTTGAATTCAAAAGGTTGATAGGAGTTTTGGTGAAATATGAATCCTACTTGTGTGAGGATTCGGCCACCAATGTAACCCCATCAAGGGAGTTCGGCCAACAATAGAAAAAAAGGATAGAAAGAATTTTTCTTTTGTTTTTTTTTAAAAAAAAAAAAAACAAACAAAACTCATCCAAGAGAAGAAGTAGAAAGAGAGCGTTTTGTTTTCGATAGTGCACTAGTAGCTTTTATGTCAAAAGGCTTTGTGCACAACTTCGAATCGGGTTCATGCGAGTTTCGATCAAAAGATTGAGAATTCACAAGTGACCAAACGTTCTTCGTTTTCTCTAGGAGGGCTATTGTGACTAACAAAAGAAAAAGTTTTCGTTTTCCATCCTCGGGTATAAAATTCAAAGAAAGGGAGCCCACACTCCTAGGTTATACACGGTTGTGATTGGATTGGAAGATATTGCGGTTTTCTTTTGACGCAACATCAATCGTCACGTAAAAAAGGTACGATACTTTTATTATATGTTAATTAATCAAGGGTTAAGGTTCTCTATTAAAAGGAAAATTTTTGAAATCTAAAAATCAGAAGTTTTTCCTTACATTATTATCTTTTAAAGATGTTAATTCTATTGTTGCTTTAAATGTTGAATCTTCTAATATTTGGCATGCTAGACTAGGACATATGAATATTGATACCATAAAACGTATGATGAAGGCTGATCTTATGCCTTCATCAAATATAAATGTTAATTCTAAATGTCAAATTTGTGTAAGTTCTAACCAACCTAGGAAACGTTTTCATTCTATTGAACGTGATTCTATTTTATTAAAATTAATTCATAGTGACTTATGTGAATTTAATGGTGTACTTACTCGAGGAGGTAAAAGATATTTTACATCATTTAGTGATGATTTCTCAAAATATTGTTATGTGTATCTAGTAAAAACCAATGAAGCTTTGGATAGGTTTACTGCTTACAAGGATGAGGTTGAAAATCAACAAGAGAAAGGTATTAAAATTCTTAGATCAGATCATGAGGGTGAATGTACCGCTACTATTATGTCTCAATTTTGTGAACAACATGGTATTATTCATGAAGTTACTGCACCTTTCTCTCCTCAGTCAAATGGGGTATCAGAAAGGAAAAATAGGACATTTAAGGACATGGTAAATTCCATGTTGTGCAGTTCAAAAGTACCTCATAACTTGTGGGGGGAGGCGCTATTATCAGCATGTCACATTCTTAATCGAATTTTATTCAAAGGAAGTGACAAGATTCCGATGAGCTTCGGAAAGGAATGAAGTTGAGCCTTAAACATTTAAAAGTATGGAGTTGCTTAGCTATGGTGGGGTACCATTGAAAAAAGTAGAAATAAGGACCCTAATCTGTTGATTGTGTTTTTATTGGTTATGAACATAATAGTGCAGCTTATAGATTCCTAGCTGTGAAGTCTCGAGTTAGTGATATTGTAGAGAACACCATTATAGAGTCTAGGGATGCGACTTTCTTTGAAGATGTATTTCCTTTCATTAATCGACCAAATGGATCCTTAAGTGATCCTACTGAAGTTCTTTCTTCAAGCAACATTTTGCAAGTGATTGTAGAATCGATGGAACCTCGGAGAAGCACAAGAACTGGAGTTGAGAAGAACTTTGGTGATGATTTTCTTGTTTATTTGGTTGAAGAAGATCCATTAATTTTTCAAGATGCTATGATCTCTGTTGATGCTTCTTTTTAGGAGGAGGCCATTAATAGCGAGGTGGAATCTATTACATCCAACAACACTTGGGTGTTAACTGATTTACCTCATGGTATTAAAACTATAGGATGTAAATGGATTTTCAAGAAGAAACTTAGACTAGATGGTTCCATTGAAAGATTTAAAGCTTGGTTGGTGGCTAAGAGTTATAAACAACGAGAGGGAATTTAAGAATTTTCAGAAAATAATTATAATTCTCATTCCTTGAGAAAAATGAAAGTACAGAATATTCTATATATAATACACGAGAGATCAATCAAAAGAGAAAGAGAGAGGTTTCCTATAATCTCTCTAACGGTCAAAAAAATCAAAAAAATCATATAATATCTCTAAAAATAAAACAAAAATATTTCTAATAAAAAGCTAACGGCTATGAGATATTCTGGAGCTGTTTAGACCCTTTGAAAGTGCCACACATTGTGCTAAATTGGTGCTAATCATATCTTGATTTTCCTTATATAATTTAGTCACAGTTTGAGAGAGATTTAGTTTAGTGTTTGCTACAATATTTCTTGTGTCTTTTTCATCCTTTTTCAAGCTGAAAGGAATGGTTGAGTGGAATCCGAGCTTGTCTCTAAAATATCGAAAATGAAGTTTAGCAAGAGGTTTGGTGAAGATATATGTGATTTGTTGGGAATATGGGACATATTGAGTCACTGGTTCTCCTTTTACAATTTTTTCACAAACAAAGTGATAGTCAATCTCAATGTGTTTGGTATGAGCATGAAAGACCAGATTCACTGTCATGTATATAGCACTTTTGTTTTCGTAGAATAGTTGTGGAAGTTGAAGAAGTGGGATATCAATGTCGTGAAGAAGAAAAATGATCCAAGTAATTTCAGCTGTAGTGAACGCCATGGAGCGATATTCGGCTTCGGTACTAGATAGTGAGACTGTTGGTTGCTTCTTGGATAACCATGAAATGCAATTAGCACCTAAGAATATGCAATAACCTAAAGTGCTTCTCCTTGTATCGGGGCCCCAATCTGCATGATAAAACCTATATAGCTTGAAAGGACTTTGAGCAAGGAATTTGATACTGTATTATAGAGTGCCTTTGAGGTATCTTAGAATCCATTTTACTACCTTCATATTTCCTTCGTTGGGCTTTTGTAGGTGTTGACAAACTTTGTTTACGACTTGGACAATGTCTGGTCGGGTGTAGGTGAGGTATTGTAAGACACCGACAAGGCTTCAATACTCCGTTGCATACACTTTTCAAGAGTCTTGAGAAGACAATTCTGGTTGTAATGCCATTGGTGTGTTAAAGTGTGTGCTTTCAAGGAGTTTGCATACTTACTTTGTGATAATGTGATTCCTCCTTGAAAATATCTTACTTCAATGCCAAGGAAATAGTGAAGCTCTCCCAAGTCTTTTAGAGCAAATTCTGAGCCTAGTTCGAGGATAAGATCTTGATTGAATGTGGTATTGTTTCCTGTAAGAACAATATCATCAACATAAATTAACATTAGTATGATAATATTATCTTTTTGAAAAAAGAATAGTGATGAATTAGCACGACTGCAAACAAATCCCATATGGACGAGAAATGAGAGAGACGATCAAAACAATCTCGTGTAGCTTGTTTGAGACCATAGAGAGATTTATTAAGCTTGCAAACATAATTGGAAAAGTTAGAATCCTTGAACCCGGGAGGCTATTCAATATAGACAGTTTCTTTTGTGGTGGCCATGGAGAAAGGTGTTCTTGACTTTTAGTTGCCTTATTTTCTATATTGATATCATTGCAATTGCAAGCACAAGTCGAATGGCGGTGTCCTTGATGATGGGACTATAAGTTTCTTCAAAATACAATTAGTGAATGTGAGTCCAATTAGTGAATGTGAGTGTAGCCTTCAGCAACTAGGCGAGCCTTAAATCTATCAATTGAATCATCTTCCATCAGCTTTGTTCGAAATACCCATTTGGATCCCATGACATTAATGTGTGATGGCCTCGGTACTAATATCCATGTTTGATTATCATGTAAGGCTTTGATTTCCTCCTACATAGCTTCATGCCAATGAGGGATATAAAGGGTTTGTTTGTATGTCTTTAGAGTAACCAACATGGTTGTTGTTGTGAGGGCAGCATGGGACTTTCTTTTTCTGATTTTCTGGATTTTAGATGCCAAAGAGTGATCAAGTTGGGGATTAGTATCAAGTTTCCTTCGAGTAATCATGCTATGTCTAATCTGATTTGCATTGTTGTTAGGATTTTGTGTTTGATTTGCAAAAGATCAGCTTAAATCAACCACAATATCATCAGATATATCTTGAGGATTGAAAGGAAACCATTGCTCATTGGTGGATGAATCATTAGTTGCTGCCAGCGTGTTATTCTTGGGTGTTGCTAGTGTTGATGAAGATGAGATTGTTAGTAACATTGTAGTTTGAGATTCTAGTGTTTGTCCTTTAGAGTTGGCATTTTCTGTATTTAACTCAACAACTTCTCCATCCTGAGAATGAGATGGACTTTCCTCACGACATGAATATGATGTGGATTTTTCTGTTCGCCTTTGAGTGCTAGAGTTGAGAGATTTGTTTTTTCCTTTTTGAATGTGAGAAAGGGATTTTTCTGCCCATGGTTGGAGAGGATTTGAATTGTTGTAGTTCCTCCCTTTTTGAATCCATGCATCTGCCTCTGGATATGTTATCAATGATTAGTAGCAAAAGGAAAATAACTTTCATCAAATACCACATGCATTGATATATATATATATATATATATATATATATATATATACACACACACAATTGGTGGATAGTTCTATGCATCGATATCCTTTGTGAATTGGGATGTATCCTAAGAATATGCAAGGATAGGTTTTCTTAGAAAACTTATTCTTGCCATAGTCTCTTAGGTAGGGAAAATACCTGCATCCAAAAATTCTTAGACTTCCGTAATCAGGATTATTGTTAGAGCTTGAAAAAAAAAAGAGTTTCCATTTTTAAATATGATGAAGGCATCCGATTTATTAAGAAAACGTCGGTCAAAAAGGCATCTACCCAATATTTCAATGGTAGATTAGTTTGAAAAAGTAAAGTTTGTCCCGTTTCTACAATGTGACTGTGTTTTCTTTTGGCTACATTGTTTTTTTCAAGGGTGTTTGGGCAAGAAAATTGGTGATTGAAACTAATTAGGTGTGTCTAAATATACCTAGAGGGGGTGAATAGGTTTTAATCAAGTTAATTACCGATTTTTCTTGATTAGTCAATATTCAATAAAAACCTCAATCTAAGCAAAATTCAATCAACTTAATTCTAAGTGCAGAAAACAATAAATTGATCGTTGATTGATTTACATGAGAAACCCACAACTGGGAAAAACTCACGGGCTACTATGCTAGCCACATACGGTCCTCAAATCCACTACTTGTAATGATGTTTATAACCTAAGTTGACCTCAACCATTCTTAGTCACTAACCCACCACTACTACCCAACATGTCTTTCATAGCGATTCTAGACCTACTTGCTTGCGCACTAAGCAACTTAGTCACAAGGCTTTACTTCACAATATTCAAGATGCAAATAATGCTAGGTTACGCTAAATACTTATCTAGGGATTAAAGATGTCAATAATCAATCCTAGATATCATATGTCTACATATCATGTGTAAACTTAGCTATTTAAGATAAAGCAATCCTAGATGCAATAACTATCACAATACAACACTCAATCAATCAACATAATTATCTCAATCTTGTATATAAAATCTAATCTAGATGCATACAAGTAATAAATGAGATTTCTTGCTAAGGAAGAACACAAAAATGGATTAAAATGGTGTTCAACTTACCAAGTCACATGTGTTGAAGAAAATCCATGCGAGAAAGCATCCTAGATGAAGTTTAATGCACATGGAGATGAATTTGAGTGATCAAAGGTGAGTTCTTGGATGATTTTCTCTCTTGGAAAATGTTCTAAGTTAAAAATATGATTTTCAACTCTTAGAGACTGATCTAGAGACAAAGTGGCACTTATATATGAGGTCACCACAAAGCTATAACGTTTTGGTCATTTTTTAAAACACTTGGTCGTCACAATCGCTTTGTGTATCGCGGTACGAGTAAGTGTCTGCACCGTGATACGCCAAGCATGTAGGCGTTAGAATCTATCGCGGTGGAGGACCGCTCCAAATGTAAGTGTCCCAGCTGCGATATGTACAGTGTAAAACATCAGGTGTTGCACCTGACATGGACCACTGCCCATGCAAGTGTACCAGGCGTGGTACTGGCAACGGTAAAGAGAAAATTTCTCTTTTCAAAGTGACAATTCACACTTAGTCTATATGCAAGATGTACAAGTGTGAAGAGTGAAGAGAATGTACATAGAAAGCAATGAACACACATGCATACATGAGAGGTGTGTGTGTGCAACTATTATTTTCAATGTAATTAAGCACAAGTGATTTACCTTTGATGTGCTTATTATCTTGAGGTCTTGAGAGGGCATTTGTTGAGCTTGATCACCAACAATTAAATACCTAAGCTACCCTTACATATCAAACCCCAATTGTGGTTTGTCACCAAAATAAGCCAATAAAAAATGAGGAACTTACAATCTCCCCCTTTGGCTATTTCGTGACAAAACCACTACTCACAATTGATCCTCACAAAAGAAAAATAAAACTAAAGGTCAATAATGATTTTCTGCATTACAAAGAGATATCAAAAAGCTAAAACTTCAAGTCTTCAATCTCTTGTAGAACAACTAATCCTTCAAAACAAAAAAAAAACTACACTTTCCAAGATAAGTGTATGTGAGGTGATTAAGTGAAATCAAAACAAGCATTTGCATTAAAGAAAACACACAACATCATGCAATGGATGTGTAATGCAATGCTCCCCCTCAACGGGTTACTCCCCCTCAATAAGCAATTTCTCCAATATGCGAATTAGCTACTCTCAATTAGTAATCTCCCTTACCACATACTACTCCCCTTTTTTGTCATGAGATAGGCAAATGAGTATCCCCCAACCAGGTCATTTTAGCAAAGAGAGATAGTAGCATACAAAACATTTCCATAGTCATGTACAAGAACATTATGAAATTCAATTAATTGGGAGAGAAGCAAGGAGATTTATTTTATGAAAATGTGTGATAATAATGCTTTGCATGCAAGACATGTTGCATTCAAGTCCAAAGACAATGGTATTTGGGAAAGCAAATGACAAAGGTTTCCTAAATAATTCAAACCAATTTTACCATTTGTCATGAATTAAAGCAAGGATATAGAAATTATAAGGAATTCAATTTCAAGAGGCAACTATATCCAACTTTATAAGCAAAACAAGGCATGAGCGACTTTTGCACCCTATTTAATTTTTCCGAGTAAGATACCTATATGATAGTAGCCATGTTTAACAAATAAAGAAATAGAGACATTAAATTTTAAAATCCTTAGAACAGATACAAGATCCTTTACTCATTTGAGTCTCATACTTTGCTTTTCACACATAGTTTTGCATTTAAAGAATTGCAATCAACATTTCATGCTTTTCATTTTTAAGCAAGTCATTTAAAGAATCATCATGTCATGGAGATTAATTATAGATCATTCAATGAGTACTTCCTAAGTAAATCTCCTAGTCCAAAAATGCATGTTTGAACATAAATATGTCATGGATTGCAATCAAAGCAATGGTTCACACTTATTGAAGAAAATATCATATAAGCATATGTGCAACTAAGATACTCAAGCAATTAATAAAGAAGTATAATGTTTTTTAATTTTTTTGCATGTGGCAAGTATGCAAAATTGCTCTCTTTGCTTGAGTTCCCCATATGGGGTCAATTTCCATACCACATCAATCCACGAGACAAATCCCAATAGATCTACTAAGTGCATTAAACCTAGTTACATCTACGGGTTTAGTAAATAAGTCCGCTAGTTGATTATTTGTACCTATATGTTCAAGTACTACACATTTATTCTTAACTAGTTCTCTTATGAAATGATGTCGGATGTCAATATGCTTTGTCCTAGAATGTTGCATGGGATTCTTTGAAATGTTAATGGCACTCATGTTATCACAAAAAAGAGTTAGAGTACCTTGATTGAATCCATAGTCGATAAGCATTTGCTTCATCCGAAGGAGTTGTGTGCAACCACTCCCAGCGGCTATGTATTCGGCTTCGGCCGTGGACAAGGAAATAGAATTTCGCTTCTTGCAAAACCATGACACCAAGTTGTTTCTTAGGAAGAAGCAACCGCCCGATGTACTTTTCTTATCATCGCAATTTCCTACCCAATCTGCATCACTAAAGCCAACCAAACTAGCATTAGTGTCAAAAGAGTACCAAATCCTATAGTTGGATGTCCCATTCACATAGCAAATGATTCTCATAACAGAAAAGAGATGGGACTCCTTAGGATCTACTTGGTACTTAGCACACACACCCACACTAAAAGATATATCAAGTCTACTTGTGGTCAAATAAAGCAAGCTACCTATAGCACAATTTGAGAGCCACGTTTCTTCACTTGGATTTCCTTCCCAAAACAATCTTACTTGTTCCTTCTCCTTCCTCTCACCACTCTCCCTATTACCTTTCATGTTCCCTTTCAATGCCACCATAAATGGATGATTATCATGATGACATTCTTACTGTATGTTGTCTCTACATTCTCTATCTCAGACACAGTTAACTTCACCGTACCATTACTTGTCTCGCCATCCACCATTCTTGAACCGCTCTGTCTCTTCGCTGAAGAACTCTGATTTTTCCACCCAAAAGTAGCCATCTTCGAAACTAAAGGCCACCCACGAATTTATCTTATATTCACCATGTTTACCACCTTGTTAGCTTCCTCCCATGTTCCAAACCTAACGAAAGCAAATCTGCTCATTCTATGACAGAATCTAGTCTCACTCTACCAAGAACTTTGAAAAAACCCCATAAAACCTTCAAGTCCACTTACGGATTCAGGTTGTCAATGAAGATGGAATACAACCCATCCCGGAAATCCTTTCCTAAAGCCCTGCCGTTGGTTATAAACCAACTCCCTTCACGGCTAAGGGAGACTCTCTCTCTTTAAAACTCTCTCTCTCCCATTAGAGCCAAATCAAATCAATTTTAAAATTTAATTTTTTTTAAAAGGAAAAAAAAAATGCAAATTGAGATTTTTTTTTTAATTATTATTAAAGAGATTTGTTATTGTTGCAGACCTCCCAATAAATGCATAGTTGAATAATTATATAACTTTTAACATCATTGAGTGTATAGTAGTACTAGAGCATTTATCAATTAAGTAGTACCGGTGGGCATTTATCAATTAAGTAGTATTGATGGATGTAAATCAACAATAGTAACCATTACAATGAGAAATTAATCATATTGTAATTTATTGATAATGATATTCAATTTAAAAAAAAAAAAAAAAAAAAAAAAAACAACCTGTCCAAAACCAATCTATCCAGAATAATATAAATTTGAAATATTTAACTAAATAAATTTATTTTAGAATTATTAATTTACATGTTAGAGTTGTCCTTAATATATTAAAATGTAAATATTTATAACTTAAAAAAACAAACACATTTTCCAATTTTTAGTCATTATTCAGTTTTCAGTAATATTCAGCACTGTTCAGTCTTCAGAAAAAAAATCAAACGGGGCCTGAGTCTCTCATAAATGATCCCTTATTTTAATTTCAGTAAAGACTACCATGAAATCACATCGATTTGAATAAATTTTGATCTGAATTTTGTTTGTGGATGATAAGTTCATTGAAATCTACCTATAAATAAAATTTGATAATTTTTCAAGCAGTATAACTATTTGTATTGAATTTTCCTATATTTCCATTTTTCCCATGCCTTCATATTTTTTTTAAAAATCGGGATAAATAGTTTTAATGCTTGAAAATTTTTTGAATTTTATTTATAAGTAAATTTCAATGAACTTATCATCCATAAAAAAATTCAGATCAAAATTCATCAAAATCAATATAATTTCATGGTGGTACTTACCGAAATTAAAATAAGGAATCTCTTGTGAAAGACTCACTCTATATATACTATATATTATATATTATATATTGGGATAGAAGCAATTCATGGTCAAATATACTATCAATTCAATCAATTTAATCGGATTTTTATCCTATTCTTTAACTGTTTATGGGTAAGAAACTCTTATCTCGAACAAAATACTTAAAATATTAGGATATGCCGATAAATCCTCACCTGTTCACCATGAATCTGTTGAAATACCAGAGCATAAAACGTGATCAATCCAATAAATTTCCCGCAAATCTCGGGATATAAAGCAAGTCTATGGTGATGGACGGCGGAGTTCTTGGTGTCATAGCAAATTTGTTTTTCTAATCAATGAAGCAAAAAGCTAATCTGAGAAAGCATACCAATAGATAGCTCCAAATCTTTCGATCTTGTTAAGTCAATTGATGTGATTAGTGGAAAACTAAGTATTTATCTCATTCTCCTGCATAAATCCAATTATTAATCATTGTAGTTCTTTACAAATTAACAAGGGAAAAAGCAAGTCTCTCCCTCCACCTTATGATTAATTCCAACAATTGGGAATTTTTTTTTATTTTTTTTTTTTATAGAAATATTACAATAATTCAGGATTTGGGGAGGGGATGAAACTCGAACCCATAACCTTGTGATTAATGGTGGAGACATAAACACAAAAACAAAAACTTTGGGGGTCAAAATGAAAAACTTTTAAAAATAAAGCTAATTTCATAAATTCTTAAACGTTTTTAACAAAAAATTTAAGACTCTTAGGAGGCCATGGCCTCTATGGATCCTGCTCTCGCGAGGGTGTGAGGGTTATATCAATGATTCAATTGCCAACTATTTGTAATTTCTATATATCTGTATAGAATAGAAAAGTTGGCAGTTTTGGAAAATCCATGATATGTTTGAAATGAAAGTCTACTCTAGTCTCTCTAGCATATGAATAGTCCAAGAAGTCAATAGCACAGGTTATCTAGGAATCACAGTCCACAGCTTCAAAACTGCTGCAAAGAGGCAGTCTGAAGTTTGAAACTTGCAGTTTTGAAGCACAGAAGTCTCTCTCTCTTCACTTATTCACATGGTAAGCAAGAGGGTGTCTTGTAGTGTGGTTTTTGTAATTCCATGAGCGGATGTTGTTGAGAGACATGTGATGGACCGGGGCTCCTAGTGCTTTTTTGTTAGGTCCAATGGGGTGCTGTGCATGTGCATCTTCACAGATCCCTTTTTTTTAAAACTCATTTTTGTTTAGGTCTCTTTTTTCCCACTTAATTTGTCAAACAAATAATTCCCAAATCATAAACAATTCTTGAATTCAAAAGAGTATCTCCCCTCTGTAACTATCAAACAAGCATTCATGACTGAAACCTTGAAGACTGAGTTGGGTAGTTGTTTTTTTAATAGATGATTAATTAATGGTGGAGGAAAAGGATTTTAACATCTCAAATCACACTATTTTAGTCAAAACGGTTGTTGGCTGAGTTTAAAATTTATACTTGTAGTATAGAAAGCAAAGAAATTTTTGTCCCATTTAAATTTCTGATTCTGAGTAAGCTTTTATTACTAGTTGCTAGAGGTGATAGGGTAGAGTAGGGTCCTTTACTAGTAGGGTGCATGGTTTGGACTATGTGCCACTTTTTCTCTCTCTGTGTACCTCTAAAATGCCTATATATTGTGACACACTTTGTGGCTAACTTAGAACTAGGACAAGCCCATACCATCTACAGCTTTCTGCGTGGAGTGGGTTTGGCATCAAAAAATCAAGCAAGCAATGGCTATTTTCATGGTTGTTTTTGGTGTCTTGTTGATGCTTCTTACTTGCACTGCTCTGTTGAAATGGAATGAAGTGAGATACAGAAAGAAAGGTCTTCCTCCAGGTACAATGGGTTGGCCTGTCTTTGGTGAGACTACTGAGTTTCTAAAGCAAGGTCCAAACTTCATGAAAACACAGAGAGCAAGGTCATTCTTCATTGCTTTAAAGGGTTTTCTTGTAAATTTAACTACAAAATCTGTATTTTACTGTTAATTGGTTAATATGTTTTTACATAGTGTTTTTGAACTTGTGTGTTACAACAAACAGGTATGGCAATTTATTCAAATCTCACATACTTGGATGTCCAACAATGGTGTCCATGGATCCAGACCTGAACAGATACATATTGATGAATGAAGCAAAAGGTCTGGTTCCAGGCTATCCTCAGTCCATGATTGATATCTTAGGCAAATGCAACATTGCAGCAGTTCATGGGTCCACTCACAAGTACATGAGAGGTGCTTTGCTTTCTCTCATCAGTCCCACTATGATCAGAGATCAACTTTTACCAAAAATCGATGGTTTCATGAGAACCCACCTCAACTTTTGGGATAACAAGATCATCAACATTCAACACAAAACCAAAGAGGTCAGTTTAATCAACTTTTCTTCTCATTTTTGCTCTTTTTTTTTTTTTTTTTTTTTTTTTTTTTTCATGATCCTCATTTTTTTTTTTTGTGTATAGATGGCACTTCTCTCTTCACTTAAGCAAATTGCCACTCTGGAATCCAGCTCAATATCTGAGGAATTCATGCCTGAGTTCTTCAAGTTGGTTTTGGGAACTCTATCATTGCCTATAGATTTCCCTGGCACGAATTATCGCCAAGGTTTGCAGGCAAGGAAAAACGTTGTAAGCATGTTGAGAAAACTGATACAAGAGAGAAGGGCTTCTAAAGAAATTGCCCACCAAGACATGCTTGCTTGCTTGATGAACAGTCAAGAAAACAAGTACAAACTTAGTGATGAAGAGATTATAGATCAAATAATCACCATTTTGTATTCTGGGTATGAGACTGTATCAACTACTTCCATGATGGCCGTCAAGTATCTACACGATCATCCAAAAGTGCTTCAAGAATTAAGAGTAAGTTTAAAAGATTTCAAATGTCCTGTTGTGTGTGTGTGTGTGTTTTATCTGATTATTGTGTTGAAATTTTTGTAGAAGGAACATTTGGAAATCAGAGAGAGAAAAAATCCAGAGGATCCAATTGAATGGAAGGACCTTAAATCAATGAGATTTACTCGTGCGGTAAGAAAACTAGTATTTATTTATCTTTTTCTTTTTGGTAAATAATAGAAAACAAAATTTAATTTAATGTGTTCATTTTTTAATGCAGGTGATTTTTGAGACCTCAAGATTAGCTACAATTGTTAATGGGGTTTTGAGGAAAACTACTAAAGAAATGGAACTTAATGGTGAGTATAATAAATTAATTAATAGACTTTGTTTTAGGTTTCCAGCTGCTGTAATAATCTTTTTTGGGCTCAAGAAGCTGTGTGCAGCATATGAGATGTTATTTTAGAGATGTTATCTGAAATAAATAAATAAATAAAATAAAATAAAAATTGTATAGCATATGAGATCATCATCCTCAGTGGACCTCACTCTATCATGATTTACATGCCATACCTACCAATCTAGCTGGACCATTCCTTTGATGACCCATGTCTTGTTTAAATGATTTTTGAAAAGATATCAAGCTTTTGAAGAAAAGAATGTTTTTATCTTGGTAAATCTATCCCATGAATGAAATTTTAACATTAAATTAAATTATTAGCTAATCTTTTGTTTAGAAATGATTGGGACATCCCACACCATTTGATGTTTTAAAGGTTTATAGATAAGTTGATGGATTATACATAAATGGCTGATCTCCCTCTGCTTCCTCTGTTTTTTTTTTTTTTTTCTCTCCAGGATTTGTGATTCCTCAAGGATGGAGAATTTATGTTTATACAAGAGAGATCAATTATGACCCATATTTATATCCAGAACCATTAGCTTTCAATCCATGGAGATGGCTGGTTAGTGTCTATTAATATCTCTTTTCTTCCCTCATAAAAAGTTGTTTTAATCATTCTCAGGTCTGTGTACAGAATCGATTATTTGTACACATAATCTATTTTATATACAAATAATTCTCCATTCAGGACCAGATCTAAAATTTTGTAAGCAGTCTGGTCCTAATTGAGACCGTACAAAAATTCTCAGGTCTAGTCATGACTGGAGATAGATCATATCTAATGAAATTATAAACCAATGTAATGAAATACAGGATAAGAGCTTGGAGTCTCAAAACTACTTATTCATATTTGGAGGAGGAAGCAGGCAGTGTCCTGGGAAGGAATTGGGAATAGCAGAAATTTCTACTTTTCTTCACTACTTTGTAACTAGATACAGGTATGAACACACACACAACTTCACATATTTTTGTGCTCTGTTGAATTGGAGACTTGATAGCTGACAAGATTTGATTTGCAAAATGCAGGTGGGAAGAAGTTGGGGGAGACAAACTAATGAAATTCCCAAGAGTTGAAGCACCAAATGGATTGCATATTAGGGTTTCTTCTTACTGCTGGCTAACCAACCTATAATGAATGTATATACACAAGAGTATTAAGTAACTTATCAAAGGATGTACAAACAGAATAGAAAAAATATATATATATATATCAATGACCTTGAGTCTTTCCATTTTGCGGCGATAACATAGCTTAATTGTGCAAGAAAATGTCTTTTTAGAGCATCTCCAACCATGCTCTCTAAATTTTAGCTATTTTAGTTAGCAACTTTTCATGAGATCACTCTAACCATCCTCTTTATTATAGCTAATCATTAATATTTTAATTTTTTTTAATTTAAAATATAAATAAATTTATTTTGTTTTAAATTGTAAGAAAGAGAACAATCAACTTAAAAATATTTAAAAAAAAATAAGAAAGAGAGAGAAGATAGGGAGCTTGAAATGGCTCCCTACAGTCTCTTGGTAGTTCTCTAAAACAGGGAGTCATTTAGAGAGCCCCTTGGAGTGCTCTAAAACCATCTCCACTAGCTATTTTAGCTAAGGAGTGGGTTTAGGGAACCCCTTGGAAATGCTCTTAAGGAGTAGTAGAGAGAGAGAGAGAGATCTAGACCCTCATATTTGTTTTGTTAGACTTTTGGACATTTTCATCTTCCTAAGATTTTGACATGTAACAGCAAGCTTAATGGCTTCTACAAAAGTTTTAAGCAACATTGAATAATTGGAGTAAGAGGGAATTGAATATGTATTTCTCTTTATGGGAGTAATATTCGAACAGTAAATGTAATGTTTGATCTCGTAACATACAGGTTTTCCCACAATCTCCTGATTGCAAACTTTTCATGAACATGAACATTACATTTTACCGACTTTGAGTTCAACTTAAACACACAAAATTAGTACGTAACATCATAAACATATAGTATAATTCATATTAACTGCAGTATTGCTACAACTTCACAAAATTAGTCGTCATGAAAAAGTGATATCTATTGACCTATATAAAAAGTGTCTTGTGATTTGGAATTATAGCTCTCATGTATTTGTTGTCCAAGTGTATGATTTGTATAGAAGTGATATTTTTCAAATTTACTAATAAAAGTGTTTGTGCTGTTAACAATAAAAGGTAGATATATCATTTTAAAATTCTCATCTATTTTTATAAGAGTGAGGCCATCCATTTTAATATCTTTTTGCATTTTATTTTTAATTTTGGAACAAAATTTTTAAAGCCAAATGAAGTGCCCTTGATTTGTAAAGTTAGATACCTTTTTGTTACTTGGCTTTAAATCATTGTACTTATAAGAGATGAATGAGAAGAAGAAAAAAGAGGTGGAGGTTGTTTACCTACTCTCGGGCACTAAAAGAGAAAAAGGAGGAAGGAAAAATCGGGGGGTTATGGTTCTAGACACATGACTGAAGATTTGAAGACCAGTCTAGTATTGAATGTAAAACCAAAACTAAGGTTGACTTAGTGAATTGGTGGAAAAAAAAATGATACAATTGCTAACCTTTTACAGTTCAAAAAACATGTACAAAATGAAGTTTGAAAAATAATTAAAAATTGGTGTTTCGTATCAATTTTAGTTTAGAGTAATGTTTATAAGATAGAATTTGAATTTTTATTTTATTTTATAATACTTTGTCATTTTTATGGTAATTATATTTAACAAACATGATAATCAATTTATATGAAGATTTATCTTTGATCCAACATTAAAATTAGGGATGGCAAAATAACCCGTAGGTACGGAGACCTGCACTTATAGGGTCGGTTTCAATTTGGTGGGGATGGAGCGGGGATGAGGATAGATAGTAAAACCCGTAATTGGTATGGGGTGGGGATGGGTTTTATAATCTCCGCCCCGCCCCGCCCTGTTTAAAATATAATCTTTATTTTTTTTTTTTATAATTTAGTTTTTTTCTTTTAATGTTATGTTTAAAAATTATTGAATTTACTTTTTTAGTTGTGAGATTTATGTTTATTTTTAATGTTTATGAGCTGATTTTCAATAATTTTCACTACTACAAAAATGTTAAAAGACATCGATGCATAACATCGGTTTTTAGGTAACCAATTTTTTAAAAAAAATTTAGACATCGGTTCATACAAAAATGATGTCTTAAATATTGCGGTTTAAAATGACAACTGTTTTTGGGCAAACCGATATTTTTTAAAAAACCTTGTATACATTGGTTCATACAAAAATGATATCTTAAATATTGCGGTTTGAAAGGACAACGGTTTTTGGACAAACCGATATGGATTTATTTTATAATAAGATATCGGTTTCCCTTAAAACTCATCTCTTAAATAAGTTAAAAATTATGACATCGGTTAAAGATAAACTGATATATATAAGTTTTAATTTGTTATATATTTTTTAAATAGTGTCTTTACATTGTCAAATATCATTAATTTTAAAATAATAAATTTAATTACCAGTAGTTATATTATTAAAATTATTATTTTTTTGGATAAGTAAAATTTTAAATTTAATAAATTTACTTTTAAAAAATTTATTTTAAAAAATTTCAAAAAAACAATTTTTTAAAAAATTGTTTATTTATTTTGCACCCTCTTGTTTCATACTAAGAGACATGTTAATAATTCAATTACCATATAAATTAAGAATCCGAGTCTTACATTTATTCATTAAATTGCAAGATGCAGAGAAATATCTCCCCTATAGTGAGAATTGTATTTCAAATCATGTTTATTATTACAATTGATGTCACTAGTCTTCTATAGAGTATAGACCTATAACTCGACTATATATGTTTTAAAAAATATAATCTTATTAAATGTTCCAATATATATTTTTTAATATGTCTGTCGTAGAAATTAGAATTTTGATTAGTTCAATAAATTTAAATTTATCTAACAATTTTTTTTTTTTTTTTTTTATTTCTAACAACTTATATATGTTATATATAAATATTGTGCAATTGTTAACAAATCAAATCTTGTAGTCAAGCGGTACAGGCTTACCACTTTGACTTGAACTTTCAAGTTTAATTCCTCATAATGACAATTAATTGTCATTATTATCAGAAGTGGGGCAAGCTGGTGGCCACCAAGAGGTAGGGTGGTCTGTAGGTGGTCAGACGGTGGAGTAGTCGTACGATGGGATTAATTTTCGTAATACATCAGTTATACGTCGTCGGTTTTATTTATAAACCGATGTTGTTATCGTGTTTTTTTCTACATCACTCAAATCTACATCAGTTACAAAATCTTGAAAAACCGATGTAAAGCATGTAAAATAACCGTTGTCTTTCAACTTTTTTGATGTAAATGGGTGGGGATGGGAAAAACATACCTTGCCCCTCCTCGCTCCGCTACATATATTGTCGGGTTTATATGGGGATAAGGTTTCAAAAATTAAATGGGGCGGGGGGGCGGGGGGCGGGGTGCGGGGAGGGCCACTCCGCCCCGAACCTGCCCCATTGCCATCCCTAATTTAAAATTAAAAAGTTATACTTATCAAATAATATAGGATATAATTTATGGATCTAGATCTTCTTCTCACCTTCATAATCTATTGACACATGTCTAATATACCAAATCAATGTTGTGGATTATTTCTATTATTTTTTTTTATGTTTTACTCAACCAAAATATAGAATTAATCAAGACCATTGATTCATGTGAAAACAATGTGAGGACAAAATAATGTGAGGAGCAGATCCAAATCCATATATTATGTGTTCACAAGCATAATCTGACGGTAAACACAACTCTCAATAAATGTTGAGGTTTCAAGTTTGAATCTTCCCTCAAATCAAATATATATATATATATATATATATATACAGTTTTTCTACTGTCAGTTCGTCTTGATATAAAATATATCAGGATGAAGAATGTGGACCATAGATTATGGAGAAGTTTTGACAAGTGCATACACTTTGAGTCAAAGTATGTAAATCTAATGGTCCACATTCTTCATCCTGATATATTTTATATCAGGACAAACTGACAATAGAAAAACTCTCTCTCTCTCTCTCTCTCTCTCTCTCTCTCTATATATATATATATATATATATATAATACGGTGGTTTTTCCTATACTGATATGTTTATATCAGTGCATTATATGTGAGTCATTGATTAAACATAAGTGAATATTGACTTATGCAAAGTAGTTGAATCTAATGGCTAATATTAAAGAAATTGACAAATATATATTAGTGCGCGTCGATGAGAAAAGATATTGTAATTTCCTCAAAGTTTGATTGGCTTATTTCGGTGACAAACCACATGTGGGGTTTGAATTGTAAGGGTAGCTTAGGTGTATGATGATCAAGCTCAAAGGCCCTCTCAGGACCTCAAGATGATAAGCACTCCAAAGGTATATCTTTAGTGCTTAGTTTTCATTGAAGAGATTTAGTTGCACACACACACTTCTAATGGTTGCATATGTATGCTTTGCTTTTGTGTGCATTCTCTTCACATATCACATTTCACACTTGCACATTGTTGTTGTATTTTGTGGTGTGTTAGTGTGTCTAGTAATTCGTTTCCCGAGTTTTATTCGGAAACGTTTGCGCATGCACGATGGTGTGCTTGGTTTAGCATGAGGATCACCTTCGGAGATGCTCTTGGCTTCTCCTTTGGTTTCACCACACAATGTGGAAAAACAGGGCCTTGTTGCCCTTTGCTGGTGTTGCCTTTTGATGGTGTCGCCACGGCGACAGAGAAATTCATTCCTGAAAATCTATCAAGTATGGCGTCACCATGAAGTGTCACCCTGAGAACAAATGGCGACATAGAAGATTTTTTGTGTTGCGTCAGGTGTCACCATGATGTCGCCCTGAGGACAAATGGCGACAAAGAAGAAAATATGGTGTCGCCATGAGATGTTGCCCTGACAAATGGCAACAACTGTTTTTGTCCAAAACGACATAGCTTCATTTTGACCTCCTATAAATATGCTTCTTTGTTCTTAGGTCAAGCTAATAACTCAAAAATCATATTTTTAATTGAGAGCTTTTTCAAAGAGAGATTTTTATTCAAGATTTCATCTTTGATCATCCTTGATTACTCAAACACTTTTCCTTGTGCATCAATCATCATCTAGCATCATCCTTGATCATCTAGATGTCTTCTTAGCATGGGTTTTTCAACACACTTTGCTTGGTAAGTTTTTCACTAATATCTTACATATTTTGTATCTTTCTTAACAAGTAATCTCATTTATCACTTGTACGCCATTAGAATATATTATAGATACAAGATTGAGATTAGTGTATTGATTGTTTGAGAGTTGTATTGTGATAGCTTCATAGGATTGCCTAATCTATGTTTAGCTAAGCTTTATGACATGTCATTTAGCTATTAATATCTAAGATTGTTTTTATTGTCATATTATCATCCTAGATAAGCATATAGGGTTTCCTACCTTTATTTGCATATTCACATAGGCCATTTTATATTTTCATTGAAAAGTAAGTCTTGTGTAGCTTCCGGGATTCGGTTGCGTAAATCACAAGCAATTGGACTAGGTTCACTTATACCGGGATTAGGTAGTGGTGGTGAGTTATACAGAGATTAGGTTGTATTCACCATACCATTAGTGGATTCGAGGTTCGAGTGTGGCGCACTTACCAGCCCGTGGTTTTTCCCAGTTTGGGTTTCCACGTAAAAATCAAGTGTCATTTAAATTTCGCATTTTACACTTGATTTATTGCTTTAACTAGTTTGGGGTATTTTCGAAATATTGACTAATTGCAAAAATTGGTAATAATAGTTTAAAATCTATTCATCCCATCCCCCCCCTTGATAGTTTTATACACACCGTGCATTATTAGTTTCAGATATATATATATATATATATATATCCCCCCCCCCCCCGATAGTTTTATACACACCGTGCATTATTAGTTTCAGATATATATATATATATATATATATATATATGAGTAATGCTAGACATTCTAACTTTTTTTTTCAAATTCAATCCCAAATTCTGTGGCACGTGAGGTGTCAGTATCTTATAAATCATGAGATTATATGATAACTGATATAATGTTGACACCTCACGTGTCACATCATTTGGGAAAAAAACTTGAGACATCTAGCATTACTCATATATATCATATATATATATATATATATATAGTCTTTCTCCTGTCAGTTCGACCTGATATAAAATATATCAGTGCATTGCATGTGAGCTATAGATTATGGAGAAGCACTGACAAGTGTATGCAGACAAAGTCAAATCATTTGAATCTAATAACCCACATTCAAGACACTGATATATTTTATATCACGTCGAACTGACAGGAGAAACTATATATATATATATATATATATATATATATATATTTTCTATTATCAGTTCGTTCTGACAATAAATATATCAGGATGAAGAATGTGGACCACTAGATTTACATACTTTGACTCAAAGTGTATGCACTTGTCAAAGTTTCTCCATAATCTGTAGTCCACATTCTTCGTCATGATATATTTATTGTCATGACGAACTGACAATAGAAAGAATATATATATATATATAGTGCGTCAAAATTGACAATTTGTAATGTAACGGAATTGAACTTGTGCAACAAAATATTAAAAGAGGAATCCTTCTACAATGGGCCGGGCCAATATAAGAAATGGGCTTGTATGAAGAAAGTCCAAAATGGATGTTAGAATAAGAAAACGGGGCTTTGTTTATTTATTTATTTATTGAAGTAAACGGGGCCTCTTTAACGGCTTTACAGATAAGACAGATTTATACTTATTTCATATTTGGGCTTTCTGTTACTTGTTTAGATGTAGTTATTTTAACTATGATTAGGAGTTATATATGTGGGTTACCTTTGGGTGCAACATTACATGATGCAACAAAATTTTTTTGACTGTGATCATTTCTTGTTTGGTACAACCACATCAGCTAATATGTGATTGTATGTTCTAACATGCGATCACAATAATATAATAGTGTGATCGCGTGCAATTCATATGCGATAACATTATATATATTTATAATCACATGTAATCATATTTGATCACATACTATTTTTTAAAATTGTATGGTGTCATGTTGCACTTAAGAATGACCCTATATATATATATATATATATATATATATATATATATAATAATGAGGATTTTTACAATGCACACTTTAAACACCTTTGATGATATTACATGGAATATACTGAATCTTGATTTGATTTTTTGTATGCAACCTAAGAAAATTAAAATACACATTTGGTAAAAATTTGGAAATTTTTTGGATTTGAGAACTACTTTTTCTTATATTTTCCTATTTTTAAATGTTTTATTTTCAAAAAAATCGGAAAGAAATTAGTTCTTGCACCCGAATTTTTAAAATTTTTTTTCCATAAATGTATTTCAATGTTTTCACCATTCATACAAAAAATCAAATCAAGATTCAATACATTCCATGTAATTTCATCAAAGTGCTTAAAGTGTGCATTATAAAAAGTCCTCACTTGAAAATTACTCTATATATATATATATATATATATATATCTTTTCTCATCAGCGCACTGATATATATTTGTCAGTTTCCTAAATATTAGTCATTAGATTCAACCACTTTGCATAAGTCAACATTCACTTATGCTTAATTAATGGCTCACATACAATGCACTCATAAAAATACATCAATGTGCACTAATAGGAAAACCATCGTATATTATATATATATATATATATATATTTGATTTGAGGGAAGATTCAAATTTGAAACCTCAACAAAGAGTTGTGTTTATCGTCAGATTATGCTTGTGAACACATAATACATGGATCTGTATCCCCTCCTCACATCACTTTGTCCTCATATGAATCAATAGTCTTGATTAATTCTATCTTTTGGTTGAGTAACAAAAAGGTCACGTTTGGTTACATGGTGGAATGATTATCGGAATGAGAATGGGAATGGGAATGAAAAGGAAAGGAAAACTGATTTTTTTTGTTTGATTGAAACTTTAGAATTAATTTCTGAATCAGTATTATTTTGTTTGGTTAACAACGGAATGGAATAGAGTAAATTGTATTTTGACCAAAATACCCCTAATTATAAAACATTCACAATAACATGATATATTATGGATAATAATAATAAAATATAAAAGTATATAGAATATTATATTTATTGTATATATTATTATAATACATAACATATTATATATAATATATATATATATATATATATTATAATAAAATAATATATATATTACACAATAATATATATAATATAAATATTATTATCTACATTTTAATATATATTTATATATAATATAATATATAACATATATTATATATTTGTAATATTAATATTATTATTTATTATATAATATAAATATCATATATTATATAATATGAATATTATATATTATTATAATATTATAATATATATAATATATATTTTGGATAATAATAACAAAATATAAAAGTATATTATATATATATATATAATTATATATTATTTAATATAATAATGTATTATATATATGTAATATATAATATATATAACAATATAATATATAATGCATATATATTATATATAATACATAATATATATATAAATAAATATAAATATATATAATATATATAATAAATAATATATAATATATATAATAACATATATAATATATAATATATATAATAACATATATAATATATAATATTAAAGAGCTTAGGGATAGAGAAATCAAACACAATAATTTTTATGTGGTTCGGCCTCACCTACTCCACACCTCTAAGCTCACCAAGCTTTCTAGAGGATACTCCACTATCAAATTGGATTTTCGGGTGCCAACCTTTACAACAATATCTACCAAGTGACCTCTCACAATTGGATTTCTCTCACTACAAGTGTTTCTCAACACTCAACAAATGTTTCTCACACTCAAAGATGCAATAAATTGATTACAACAACAATTCAAGCTCTCTCAAAGAGTGAATATGAAAATCTAAGTACAAATAAACCTTTGATGTGTATGGATGGAAAGTTTTGGCTCAACAAGACTTAGAACACTTCATTTGGATGTTAGGAAACTTGGTTAGGCTCTTGGAAGTGATCAAATGGGGTATTAGGCATTAATTTATAGCCAAAACTGAAATAGCCGTTTTTTTGCTCGTTGGAATGCTAAATTATAGTTTAGTCCCTTAGGTTTTAGAAATTTCATTTTGACCCCTGTCATATCTCTTAACAGAAACTACATTTGGGTCTCTAAAGTTTTTCAAATTTCATTTTGACCCCTTACTCAACGGTAACTTTAGAAATATGACCGTTGCAGTGGCAAATTTCATTTGGTCCCCCATATTATGAAGATTTTCATAAGGCCCAAAAGTTTTGAAATCATTCAGATAAGTCCCTATAGAATGATAGTTTTTGCCCCAAAGTTTCAAAAAAGTGCAGTTATACCCTTGATCGACTATGATGCATTCTAGGTTGGCTTTTCATGTCTAAAAGACCAATCTAAATCTCAACCAATCTAGATAGAGTTTAAGAACACTTAGGATTAATAGATAAACACAATTAATGGATCTTAAGGTCCAAACTAAGTCACTTGAGCCAATCCATTCACATCACATGCAATCAAAGACAAATATACAATATATTAAAAATGATAAGCCTAAAACTAGTCTTGCTTACTTCAAGCTTCAATCAATAAATTGTACCTTTGATGTCCAAAAGCTTGATATTTTCTTCTTAAAGCATGTAGATAAATTCTTCAAAGCATTAGAACTTTGCATGGTGCCTTTTGCTCTAATTTCAATATGATTGAAACTTTACTATAACACATTGAAATCAAACTTTGTTAGAACTTCATCAATGTTTGTTATCATCAAAATCAAGCATTAAAGCCTTGAGGCTAACAATATATAATACATATAATACATATAATAATAATATATATATATATTATATTATATAATATATATAATATATAATAATATAATATATATATTATCTTATATAATAATAATAATAATAATAATAATAATAATAATAATAATATAATAATATATTTATATAATATAATATATAATATTTATACATAATATGTAATAATATAATATATATAATATATAATAGTATAATGTATATAATATATAATACATATATATATATATATACATATAATATTTATATAACATTAATATAACATATAATAATAATATATTATTTTTGGAAATGAGGGTACTTTTGGAATTGAGTTGGGGCATATGAGGGTATTTATGGAATACAAATTTTAGTTTGGAATAGAATGGGCATTCCATTGGTTTTTGGATGGAAAGCCCAGTCCACCAAAATGGTGGAAACACCAATCTAATGGAATGCCCTTTCCATTAAATTTTAACCAACCAAACATTGAGAATGGAATCCTTTCCATTGCTTTCCAGCCAACCAAACACAGCCAAAAATTAATAGAAATAATCCAGACCATTGATTTGGTATATTAGACATGTATCAATAGATTATGAATTTGAGGAGAGAAAATGTAAGGAGAGGATCCAGATCCAGATCCATAAAATATATCCTATATTTTTTGATAAGTATAACTTTTTAATTTTAATGTTGGATCAAACATAAATCTTCATATAAATTGATTATCATGTTTGTTAAATATAATTACCATAAAATGACAAAGTATTATAAAAAAAAATTCAAATTCAATCTTATAAACATTACTCTAAACTAAAATTGATACGAAACACCAATTTTTAATTAATTTTCAAACTTCATTTTGTACCGTTTTTTTTAAACTATAAAAGGTTAGCAATTGTATCATTTTTTTTTTTGTTTTTTTCAATACTAGGTTTGGAGGCACATGCAACTAAATGCTCATTTTGTAACAATATGTTACATAAAGACAAGTCAAAATTCACTATAAATTTATGTGGCAACACTTTTAATGTCAGTGATTCTATCCTGTTACATAAAAATATAAATTTAAATTAATGTATTATTTTGGAATAATATTGTAGGAACAAGTAGAAATGCATATATATATATATATATATATATATTCAACTTCAGTACAACACCTAAGTCATTGTGGTTATGGAAATATAAGATGTATTTATTAGCCCAAAAAAGAAGAAGATTATCAGAATATTACTTTATCTATGAGGCAGATGAAACAAAAGATATGTACATCAAAATTAGTTTGGGTTTTAGATAACTCAATATCACTATAAAGGGCGGACCCACCTTTAGACTAGGTGGGGCCCATGCCCTACCTCAATTTTTATATAATAAAAAATTGATTCTTCTGTTTATCATATGTATTTATATCAAACAACACCAACTACAATATAACATTTGTTAGCATAGTTGGTATTGTTTTTTGGAGCTTGGTGATGGTACGAGTTCAAGTCCCGTTGTTGCATTCTTTTAATGCCTTTATTTTTATAAATTTAACTTTTTAAATTTAAAATTATCTATTATTATTTTAATTTTTCTTATTTCTAATAGATTTAGTTTGACATACCTAGATCCTAACTCCTAACACATCCAATCAATCCCTAAAATCTCAAATCTATTAATTGTATTAAAATAGTCCATCTATTATTACGATTCATTTTATTTTATCCTTAGTATTTTTCTTTATTTTATAGTCTTAATTTATTTAGAATCGAGAAATCAATAATTTACCAACAATTAGAATATAAAAATTTAAAAATATATCCAGTTAGATTTATTAATCAATTATTTTTGTATAAATTTAAAATAAATTCATTATAAATACAAAACAAAATTTCTTATTATAAAATTATATTGTAATTTATTTTTTTAAGAATAAAGATTGTAATTTTCCATTGTTTATGTTGTTTTTTGTGTTATTATTTATTTTTAATGTTGTGTTTCTTGTTTTTATTTCTTTTTCGATGTAAGATTATTTAGTTCATCTTGAGTAAGTATTCTATTTGTTTTATTTTATCTAAACTTTATTATACCATCATTTTTTATATTAAAAAAAAAAAAACCAATTTTATTAGGATCTTAAATTTTCAATATTTTTTTTGTATAATTATTATTTCGTGCAAGTGCCTCATCTTGTAAAATTTCCTGGGTCCGCCACTGATCACTATATATTATAAGTTTATAACATTACATGTGCATATATTGAAAGTAAAATGTGCCCTGCCTGCGAAAAGACAGAAAACTAAAATTGCACAGGTTATTCTATATTCTTGTTGTTAAAACGACCATTGTGGTATTTTGTTAACTGCAACAACACTGAACTTTTGTTTTTTGTCTGTCCTTACCTTTCATATATTGTTGCTTTGATATGGACAAGGAAATTATCTGGATTAGAAAGTATGGCAACACTTTCAATGTCGGTGATTCCATCTTGTTACTAAAAATATAAATTTAAATTAATGTATTATTTTAGAATAATATTTTAGGAACAAGTAGAAATATATATATATGATTTGGTAACACTGAATTCATTCTATAAAAATAAAATATTTATATTATTTGACTGCAAATGCTTCCACAAATAAAAAATGGGGAATGCTATCTACCTTTCCCATTTGCCTTTCCCATTTACCTTTCCCACTCATTATTTGACACGTGTACACTTTTTCATTTAATAAAAAGCACTCATTTTTTGCTACAAAGTTAGTTTACATCTTTACCCCTTATTAATGAAATGATAGAAACAGCCATCAGGGGTAAACATGTAAACAAACTTTGCAGCAAAAAGTGAGTACTTTTTATTAAATGAAAAAGTGTACACGTGTCAAGCAATGAGTGGGAAAGGTAAATGGGAAAGGCAAATAAGAAAGGTAGATAGCATTCCCCATAAAAAATAGCTAGATTACTAATATACCTCATCTGTTTGTTCCATAAGCTGTTTTGCTGAGCATGATAGAATTTTTTCAGCATTTTTTTCCAAATAAAGTGCCTAAAACTGATCCTGATGCATCTTCTAATTCAAGTTCAACACAACACCTAAGTCATAGTGGTTACAAAAATATAAGATGTATTTAACTGGAAAACAAAAAATAGAAGACTATCAACATATTACCTTATCTATAAGGCCTGTTTCAATAGAATCTAAAAGTATGCCTGTGGAAATTAGAAATTGAAAAAAATTGATAATAAGACATGAGAGTTTATGGGAAGTTCATTTAAAAAATAGGAGTAAAATGACGTACATAAAAATGCATTTTAACAAATACTGCTATCATAAGAAGTTAAAAAGAAGAGAAAAAAAAAAAAAGATTCAGGGAATTTGTAACAAAACCAGAACCCGGTAATTCATTCGATAAGAGCATACCAGCACTTTAACAACAACCAAAATCAAATTAAATTTTTCTCTGGAACTATAAAACTAAATAAAAAGTGCACTTTAATAAACATCATTATCAAAGGAAGTTTGTAAAAAGAGAAAAAAAAAAAAAGATTTAGGTAATCAGAATTGCTAATGAAAACTGAATAGTCTGTTTAAGCATAGATTAATGTTTAATAACATTCTCTTGTACGAGAAACCAGTTCAAAAACACTTAAGCAAGAAGTGGTCAGAAAAATACGAAATAGAAAATACCTTGGTGTAGCCTTGACATTTTGGCGCTTGCAATAAATGCATACAAACGACTCATCATATTCTGCCCATGTGACCTTGTTGCATGGGTTGCAAGACATGTACCAAAATTTTTGGTTTAAGTTTTTTACTGTCATTAACACGATCACCCAAAAATTCATTTGCTGCAATTATATACTAAGGGCCAGTTTGGTATTGCTTTTAAAAAGTTAAAATCAGATTATTTTATAATTTTGACATAAAATGATGTTTGGTAAAACTTCCAAAAGTGATTAATTGATAATCTGGTAAGTTTTGACAGTGATTTTGAGAAGTAGGTGGGGGCTTACTTTTTGAAAGTGATTATGAAATAATCTATTTCAGCATTTAATGCATCTTTTAAAATATCATTATTATCCTTATGAAATCAAGTTAAAATCATTTATATACCTTATTTCATCCCAAAATTAAATATTTTATTTAATTATTGATTTGATTTATAAAATCTTTTAAAAATATTTTATTTTTCTAATTTAAATATTCTACTTAAATATTGATTTAATATATATAATTAATGAACAAAAATGAAATATGGTCATAAAATAATGTATATTTTAGTCATTGTAACTAATCTCAGCACTTTTACAATAAGATTACCAAACATATGTATACTGCTTTTGAGCTATACAGTAGTTTTAAAAATATAATTAACCAAACATCTGCTGATTAACTTCACAGCTGATTATTCATTCAGCACAGCTAACAGTGATTATTATAAAAGTTACAGCAATATCAAACTGGCCCTAAAACTTGTTATAATAATAATATATTTCATATACTACCCCTAAAACGTGTTAAAGAAGTAGTGATAACAGTAATTTACCCCTGGAAGTAAATTTTCTATTTCGGCAATCTCTATCACATCTTCTTCGGAAGGGGTTGTGGAGGAAGACGCGGAATTTAAGTATGACTTATGTCTGATTATATCCTCAAGCACAGCTTCATTAAGTACAGACCTGTTATAATATCAATATGTAAGTTTAATGATACAGAATTATAATATATAAAAAAATATTATTGGTCAAGAGTTAATCACCAGGGGTGTAGTGCCATTGCTTCAGAACTTTCTCGGCTAATAATGAAAGAACTGGCTGCTTTTGTTGCCAATGATATTCCTTTGGATATAGATGCCTTTTTTCAGTCAAGAGTGTCAAAAATAAATATTGTAATAGGTTTAAATTTTATTAAAAATGCATACCATTATACAACACAACTTTTAAACGGGCTACTATGATGATCAGCTTTGTTCTGATAACTTCAACAATTTTAGCAGTTTCATTGGCAAAAAATTGGTCCCAAAAAGTTAAAAGCATCGGCTTTAACCTAAAAAAAAATCAAAATTAATCCGAATATAATTCTGCTGTCAAGTAAGTATTTTGAAATAGATGAAGAATAATAAAAAAAAAAAATTTACTCTTGATTGATCATTATGATTTCTGAATCATTGACAGTCTTTGCCTTTTTCTTATTTCATGATCAGGTTGTATATCAATCGCTAGAGCAATGATATCTACATAAAATAATAATAATAATGATAATAATAAGCTGTCAATAGCTACTGTATCATTGATAGTTTCAATAAGGAAATTTTGAAAGTCGAATTCTTACCAATTTATGCATTACTGTCCTTGTATTTTTCTAGATCAGCAAATGACACAAAACTGAAGGTTGATGGGATCACCAATTTTTCTTCTACAATTTCCTGAACCAAAGTTCCGCCATTTATGGTCCATCGGTAGTTGTTGTCAACAATTCTACGTTCTGGTCCGTTTGCTTATACAAAGGCATTGGAGATGCGATAACTCCTGGATATGATTAAAGTGTCTTAAAAAAGTTCAATGTCATCGCCAAAAAAGTTGCCCTGGATTCGCGTTCCCTATAAATTGATGTCATACATTATTATAAAGCATAATCAGGGAAAAGCAATGTAATCTGTAATACGAAAGGCAAATAAACTTTATACCTCGGAATCAACTAGAATCAATCTATGATATCTTGCGATAAATGTGGCATCGTTTTTTCAACAATCATAACCTTAACCGACCAGCTCTTACTCGTGGGACAAATTGCCCTTATCAGCTTAGTTGATTTCGACATTTTTTTTTACTGCAAGAAATAAAAAACTAAATTAATGAATCTCATGCATTACATACTTGTATAAACCCAAATATATGTCAGTTTACATACAAAATACCCAAAATAAGTTAAATATATATATTAAAAACGAAAAGGTAAAAAGGAAAGATGTAAGTATATTATTTACAACTGCAAAAATCAAATGACATTGAAACTTTTATATTTAAATGTAACCTGTACAATGGTTTGAAAAAAAAATATTAAAAAAGAAAAAGAAAAAGGAAAGAGGTGCTCAACTTAAACCTATTTGAGCATTATATATATACAACTATATACAACTACAACCTAACGCAGCTTCTCACAATCTCACCCAAATCTCTTCTGTTTCATCAAACACCAATTTAAATTCTCTGATCTGTCTCTACTTTCTTATCAAAACTGTTAGTATATTTGGGTATGGGTTGGAGACTCATTGTACACCCAAGTGGGCCAAGATAAGCAATACATGGAGAGCCCAAAGTCCATGTACACCGAGCCCAAGTCTGTATCAAATACATACAACTGCATGGCAGTTTTATTAGTAGTATGCATCAGTTAAAAGAAACTGATACACACAACAAAACTAGATATGCAACAATGTGCATATGTTGAGTGTGTGGCTGTGAAGTGCATGTGAACAATATGCATAAGATGTGTGCAATACAAGGCAAGAGAGTGTGTGCTTCAGTGTAAGCATCAGAGGGAGTGCTTCTTCATGAGTGTGATGAATTGAGAGAAGTATGTGTGCAACACAGAGACACTTAACAGAGAGTAACACATAATAGATGTGGAGAAAATCTGGTAAATTTTCTCCCATCTTCAATCAGAGTGTGGGTATATGCATTGTGGCTAAAATGACCTTCCGATTCCGTGATCGTCCTCAGACCAGTGATACAATCCCAGGTGTTCGATCTGCTTCCGGTATAGAGTTTGGATTTCCATATGGTGAAAGATGATCCGCTTTTGCTATAGAGATTCGGATTCTGTATGGTGAACGGTAATGATCCGAATTCGTTTTGTTTATCATTAGAATATTCTTTCATTGGTATTATAGTTCATGTTTGGGACTGTATTCTAGTAGAAATGCCATGTTTAGGAATTTTTTTTTGAATGCTTGAATGCTTCTCAAATTCAATAATGGCATAACACCACACACTAGTTATATTTCGTTTTTATGGCTTGTATGTGTTCATATATATGTGATAATATGTTCTGGAAATACTTGCCATGTGGTGACTTCAAAATTTGTTGAATTTTTGAAGTATTAAATATGAAACCCGTGACTATTATAGGGTTCAAAACTCATTGTCATTTTTTATTTCTCTGCGATCATGGTACCATTAGAGAGATCCTTCCGAGAGCTTTCCAATGATAGGTCATTTGTATAATTTGGATTTGTATTGAGGGAGAAAAACGATTTCGAATATTTTCTATCAAAATCAAAATCTGGAAACTTGTTTTTGAGTTTGAATTTGGGTGAAGAACATGAAGAATATGTTCAACGCTCCAATGAGCGGAGAGTGCATTTCCCCCTACCCCAAACGTCAAAAATAAGGGCATAAATGGAATTATAATTAAATTTTGAGTCGGTTGGTGGTAGTCCCGTGATCGGGAAACTCCGGGAGGGCTACGCATGATGTACACTCTCCTTTGGAGCGAGTGGGATATGCTTATAGTAGACCTAAGTGGTTCTGTTGTTGCCATGTGGCATGTCAAGGAAATGACACGTGGCACAATGTGTCATGCTTAACACGTGGTCCTACCATATTGCGACATGTGGCTATGTTTTGTCAAAATTTGACACGTGGAATATCCCATTTTGACACCGGTCGTACCGGTTTTCGACTGCCGGTAATCTTTTTCGGCAAACAACAGGCGGTTTTCCGACGACCAAAAGTGGTTTCCCGGCACTGGTGGTGGTTTTCCGACGAAAAAAATAATTTTTTTTAAAATTCTTTTTTTTATTAATTCCATTGATTTGTTTTGCTCTAATGGGAGCTGAATTAATGCCCTACAAATCCCGAATGCGGTTTTTGACTTTTTGGTTTCTGGTATGGTTTCCAATGACGATTTTAAACACGAATTTCGATGACGGATTCCGACACAGTTTCCAATAACAGATGTTTTTCTTGGAGATGGATTTAGACGTGGTTTCCGATGATGGTTTCCGGTGTGACTTCTGATGACGATTTTTAGGATGGATTCCAATGATGGTTTCCGACATGGTTTCTAGTTACGGTTTTCGGTGATAGTTTCCAATGTGGATTCCAATGATAGTTTTCGGTATGTTTTTGGTGACGGATTTTGACACGGATTCCGATGTGGTTTCTAGTTACATTTTTTTTTGCTCGGTTTTTGATAACGGTTTTCGGTGTAGTTTTTGGTGATAGTTTCTGGTACGGATTCCAATGATGGTTTCCAGTGGTATTTTCGGCCATCGTAGAATTTTCCAGCAAGAATTTTTGGCACTGTTTTTCTAACGGTCATGGAATTTTCCTGTGAAAATTTTGATCACCGAAATTTAGCTTTAATGGGAGCTATATGGAAATACCTTCGATTATAATTCTCCATCCAATTAATTATGCAATCGAGAGTAAGAAATTTCATAGGATGTACACTGGAAATGTACAATGTTATTAAAAGACAAAAGTTTCTAAGTGTCTTAGAAAATTTTAGAATAAATCTGCATCTTTCTCATAAGATTTTATGAATCTTATTAATGACATATAGTCGTAGTCAATTTGGACTCGTACTTTTTATGTGGAGAGATGCAGTGAATAGTCTTTTAATGAAATTTCCCGAAGAGTTAATAAATCTATAAAGTTGAAAAAGTTAGAGTAAGGTACCACGATGTATTTTGGTCAAATAGTGTATGAATTAGAAATCGTAGAGGAGTGCCACATTCTTGGGAATGTGAGGCAATCTGCTACATCCGCAATGAATATTCATAGTGCTAGGTGTAAGGAAAAAACGATTGCAAGTAGCGGAAGCGAGACTAAAATAAGTTTAGTATAGTTTAAATTTTTTTCATAATTTGAACCTTAACCCTCTAATTAATTAACAAATAATACTAAAGATATCATACATTTGTCGCGTGATCCGACTGACATTGCGTCGATGGTAATCCGCAAGATCTCCCAATCCAATCACGAACGTGAATCATCTAGGAGCATGGTCTCCCTTCTCTTTGAATTGTGTACCTGAGGATGGATTAACAAACTTTTTCTTTTTCGTTAGTCACAACAAGTTCCAAGAGACAACAAAGAATGTTCCGGTCACTTTTGAATTCACAATCTTTAGATCGAAACTCGTGTGAACTTTATTTGAAATTGTGCACAAAACCTTTTGATGTAAAAGTAACTAGTGCACTATCGAAATAAGAACAAACTTTTCTCTCTATTCCTCTTGGTCGAAAATTACACTAGCCTAAGAGTTGGATTCTATTTTTCTCTAGCAAAAGAAAAAACTCTCAAGTCCAAGACATTAGGGTTATTCAAATTCTATATAAAGAATATATATATATATATATATATATTATGGCCGAAAGTCACTTGCCAAATAATATATATTTGTCAATATATATATCACGAATTTTGCATCCACATATAATGTATATAAGTCAATATATATATATATATATATATATATACACGATTCTGCATGCCACTGTTGCCACATATAAATATATATAAGTCAATTTATATATATACGATTCTGCATAATATATATTATATATCTCTAGTGCTATCGTCTTGCACGATATATTATGTATATATTTATATCTTGCGATATACTTGCAAAATATATATTATATATCTTTAGTGCTCTTTACTGGCACCATATATTATATATGTCACCGCATGCTTTATAAATATATATCTATATATATTCTGGCTAATTGCTATATATATTTCATATATATCTATATATTGAGGTCGAAATCCTTTACAATGTAGGATTTGTGTCTTTTGACTTAAATCCTAACCCTAGGTAGATTTCCTTAGAATTTCAAACCCTAATCCAACTCTTTAGTGTTTTTGTGATTATATTAAAGACTTCCTAATTTGACTAGATAAATAAATCCCTTATATATCTACTTACCAAATAAAGTTTTTTATATTTATTATACTACTACAATAGTATACTACTAAGAAACATATTTCCTAGTCAGAAAAGGATTTTGATTTTTAATTAAATAATTAATTAATCAATTAATTAATTTCTATTTAATCAAATAATAAAAATAAAACAATATAATATCATATATATATCTCGGCCATGTGCCATATATATTAATATATCTATATATTGTTTTTCTATTTTATTAAATCCATTGGACCTTATTAAAAGGCCCACATGTGAACTAGGCCTATTCTTACAAAAAGAAACAAGTCCACATGCCTTAATACAATTCTAGATGGACCCATAAATTAGTCCGGTAGAATATATCAAGTGATTGGGGATCTTGGCGGGCCTATCTAAATTTAAGCGCCAATAGACATAACCAAATCACAATCAACAAATGATTCACTTAGGTTTAATCTATTAATTTTAGTTCATTCCACTAAAGAACTAAAATTGCACACTTAAATAAAGATGGAATAAGTAAATGATTCTTATTCATACCCTAGACAATCTTATAGGAGATAATGAATCCTCGTGAAGAATATCAGTAATCGCCAAGAGCTCATAGACCGCCTATAGCTCTCCAAGTTACCATATTTACTTATATGACCACACTTTGAACTTGGATATATATTATGACTTGTCCAGAAGTCATCTTTTAATAGTCACTATTGAAAACTCAACGTTAAGATTTAATATCCAAAACCTCAAAACATCCATATGATGATATTCTACTCACATTTAATAAATGGAGCCATGATATCCATATTTATAAATGAAGTCCTCTATCGATTAATAAATGAATATTACCAAACTATCGAGGATAGACCATGCTATATAATCGTACTCATTGATAACTCAAATGATACCACTTACATACCACTTGCAACCATAAGTCCATCATTTATCTCAGGAATAAGATAGACTCTCCGATTGTCCTGATAATGAAAAGACTATTATCTATTAACGGTTCTAGATAAAGTATTTCATTGTGATCTAGTTCAATGCACCCAGTGCACTAGATTCTTTTACTCGTAGACCCTCCGATGATTTTAAACTCATCATAACACATTTGATCCCACTCAAATGCTATTAAAAGAATTCTACAACTTTAACAAGATAAAGGCGTCCAACCTTTAACTTAAGTTGTGAACATTATTCAAAACTAACTAAAGAATTGTGTCTACCTCATACATATCCAGATGTACGAACAATTCTTCTTTTCTCATAGTCTTTTGACCTTATGATTATTTACTTTTGACAATTATAATATTCAATCTATAAATGCTATAAGATTTGTTTAAATTAGAAATCACTTTATTAATATGAAAAGATTGTCAAAAACAATATTACACTCTTGCTATTGAGCATAATCCTAACAGGCACATGAGTTATTGCACACGTGATAGAGGACCAATATTCAAGAAAATGACAGTTAAATGAGTTGTGAAGACTTAAAAGTCTTTCTCAGTGGTGATCAATATGAATATGAGAAGTAAGAAGGAATAGCATGCAAAGCCCCATATTTTAGAAATCATTAATATTTTCTAAATCGTTCTCTAGTAAATATTTTTGGTTTATTTACTTTGTAGTAAGAATCGGTTTGACTCATAAACTGTTTCTGGGGACTTGTGCATTGTATTCTTCTGTTATTTATGATCACCTATTTTTGGGAATTCTAAATTGTTGAGTACAATATTATAATTAGAATTTTGCGCGAAGTACTGAATTTATGATGATTAAATTTTTGGAAACGGAAGATGATCAGACGCTTGACGACCTTTTCAATTCTGTACCTTAAATTATTTTTGTTAGGATTATGCTCAATAGCAAGAGTGTAATGTTGTAATTAACAATCTTTTTCATATTAATAAAGTGATTTCTGGTTTAACAAATCGTATAGCATTTATAGTTTAATATTATAATTGTCAAAGTAAATAATCATAAGGTCTAAAGACTATGGGAAAAGAAGAATTGTTCGTACATCTGGATATGTATGTGGTAGACACAATTCTTTAGTTAGTCTTGAATAATGTTCACAACTTAAGTTAAAGGTTGGGCACCTTTATCTTGTTAAAGTTGTAGAATTCTTTTGCTAGCATTTGAGTGGGATCAAATGAGATATGATGAGTCTAAAATCATCAGAGTGTCTTCGAGCAAAAGGATCTAGTGCACTGGGTGCATTGAACTAGATCACAATGAAATACTTTATCTATAACCGTCAGTAGATAAAAGTCTTTTCATTATCAGGACAATTGGAGAGTCTATCTTAATCCTGAGATAAATGATGGACTTATGGTTGCAAGTGATATCATTTGAGTTATCAATGAGTACGATTATATCGCATAGTCTATCCTCGATAGTTTGGTGATATTCATTTGTTAATCGATAGAGGACTTCATTTATAGATATGGACATCGTGGCTCCATTTAATTAAATGAGAGTATAATATCATCATATGGATGTTTTGAGGTAATTGGATATTAAATCTCAACGTTGAGTTTTCGATAGTGTCTATTGAAAACATGGCTTCTGGACAAGTCAAAATATCCAAGTTCAAAAATGTGGTCATATGAGTAAATATGGTAACTTGGAGAGTTATAGGCGGTCTATGAACTCTTGGCGATTACTGATATTAATCACGAGGATACACTATCTCTAATATGATTGTCTAGGGTATGAATGAGGAGCATCTTCCTTTTCTATCTTTATTTAAGAGTTCAGTTTTAGCTCTTTAGTGGAATGAGTTAAAATTAATGGATCGGACCTAAGTGAATCATTTGTTGATTGTGATTAGGTTATGTCTATTGAAGCTTAAATTTAGATGGCCCGCCAAGATCCCCAATCCACACGGACTTGCATGGATCACTTGATATATTCTACCGGACCAATTTAAGGGTCCATCTAGAATTGCATTTAATATATTAAGAATATAATTTGCACATTATTTTAGTAATGGGCTGCTCAATTATATTAATATATTAATGAAAGGCATGTGGGCTTGTTTCTTTTAGTAAGAATGGGTCTGGTTCACATGTGGGCTTTTTATTTAAAGTCCAATGGATTAAATGAAATAAGAAAATAATATTTGGCCCTTTTACTCTAAGTGGGGCGGCAAGGGTTAATTTTTAACCTAAAATATTATTTTGTTTCTTTGTTTTAATTAAATAAGAATTAATTAATTTATTAATTAATTGTTTAATTAAGAAACAAATCTTTTCTAATCAGGTAATATATTTCCTAAAAGTAAAAGTAAAAGACTTGTTTGATAAGGAAATAAATAATTAGTTTTATTTATTTAATCAAATAAGAAGTCTTTTTATTTAGTCAAAATAAAAGAATAAAAGATTTATGAATTGAATTAGGGTTTGAAGTCTTTAACTAGATGGGAATTAGGGTGCAACACAAACTCTTTTAAGCTTGTATGTTGCGGCAACCCTAGTCCATTTAGGGTTAGAGAATTCGGCCACCCTAAAAGAAAAGAAGAGAAAAAAAGTTTGGCAACCTATATATACATAGTTATAGAATTCGACCACCTAGGGTTTTGTGTGCTTGAGATTCTATTTTTCTTCTTCTTCTCAATTCATAGAAAGATTTGATTCTACCAAAAACAAAAAGGAGGGTTAGATTATTCTTTGATGGTATACTATTTGCTTATTCATCAATAAGCTTGTGTGTATGACATCGATCTAGGTTCACGCGAGTTTCGATCATTAGATTGAGAACTCAAAAGTGACCGGAATAATCTTAGTCATTCTTTTGATTGTTTTTGTGACTAACAAAGAAAAGAAAAGTTTGTTTGTCCATTCACAGGTTTGCAATTCAAAGAAAAGGGAGACCACGCTCCTAGGTGATCCACGTTCGTGCTAGGATTGAAGATCTTACGGATTACCATCGACGTAAGTCAATCGGATCACGCGACAAAAGGTATTCTACTTTTTGTTATTGTATATGTATGTTTAATTAATTAAAGGGTTTAAGGTTCATAAAAAAAAAGGAAAAATTTTTAAAAGTCACTAAATCTATTTTTAGTCTCGCTTCCGCTGCGTGTACTACGGTATTTTTCCCTACAATTTTATCATATTTTCAGTTTGTGTTTGCAGCAAAATTAAATGTGTGTATTTTTTGGAAGTTAATATGCTTGCATAGTAGATTGTATGTCTCTACATAGATTAGCATAAGATATAGATTATATATCTAAAATATTGTGGCCAATTTGAAAGTGATAAACTAAATCGTGTAATCTAGGGAATAAATGCAATAAGATTTATTGTATTTTAAGAGTAAGAAGCTCTTGAGACTATAACATGAATCATGATTGAACCTCGGCATAGTACTTATTTGCTCAACATACAATATGTGGAGGCTTATCAAGCTAGAAGTTAAATTACTCGCATTATGTTGCGGAGTATCTTAAATAGTAGTCTCACATGTATGTTTTACAAGTACAATAGGATTTAAGTAAAGTGGTTTACCTTGCAAATTTTGGCTTGAAGGGAAATTTTAGTAGTATTTTGCGTTTAGTTGGTACGGTATCAAGTTTTGAGTACTTATAAGAAGCGCCAAAATTAGTGGCAGCCTCCAATAAGGATATAAAACATGATACACCGACTAAACGATCTAATCTCGTATGATAATTGGAATATATAAAATTAATCTGACACGTATTGATCGCGTCATTTCGGTAGTAGAAGATGAGCACTTAAAGAGGGGACTTAGGCTTCTAGCCAATTTTATATGAAAGATTCCAACCAATTTTATATGAAAGATTCCAACTTGTACAAAACTTTTAGTTTTGAGCATATTAGTGGAAATAGATATTTCCAAAAGGGGAAGAGAATCTTGTCATAGCCACTTAATCTTAGATTGAAATATGCAAAAAGTTGAGGGATAACGAATTGAGGAAGGACAAAACTAAAATAACTTGTTACAATTGTGACAAGCTGGGTCTTTTTCACCCGTGAATGCATAGAGTCGAAAAGCATAAAACCCAAAAAACAAGAATTTGTTAAGTTATGCTAAAGTTTATGACTAGGTATTTTCCTTCTATATCTCGTTCTTTATGGATGGTGGATAAGTGAAGATATACCATCCAATAAGAAATTGTAAAGCATACGTTGAGTAAAGTTAGATTATTAAAAGCACAATGTATATGTGTTAGAACAATTTTGGAGTTAAATACCTACAAACTGGGTTTGCATGGTAGCTTAAATTTGTACTCCATGATGTTCTAATATACACTTGAGATCTAACTGGGTTTTAGTGTCTACGGTCGTCCTCATTGATTTGGGTTATCGTTAATAATCATGATGGTTGTATGAATATTATTTTAGCAAATTATATTCATATTGTACTTAATAGTTGATTAATGGTTTCATGATATTATACGTCAGTTTGGATGGTTATAATAATATTTGTTTTTTCAATCATTGAAATGGTGATGATGCTGATATTTTGGTATGCTAAATTAAGTCTTGTTGGACTAGATAGAATGAGTTTATCAGTCAGAGAGGACTAATTGGACTCATTTATCTAAAAAAGTCATGCAAATTATCTAGCAAGAAAAACAACTAGAAAACCATTCAGTAAGGAACTAGGTTATGAATTCCATTGCAACTAATTCATTAAAACATTTATGATTGAATGAGTGTAAAGGCTAGACATGAAATTTTAATATCTAGTTACATTTATTAATATCTTTAAACGTCTTGATTATGTATATTTGATTTGCCACGAATCTAAAGCATTGGATTGCAATAGATTGTTTGGTTGATGATCAAATTAGATAATAAACTTTTGAGTTTAAAGAGTAATCCGAGTACGTAAATATTTTTATGAATGGTTCAAGGAATTGTTTAGCAAGAAAGATATAGACAGATATTTATTTATTCCTAGGACTCTGTAGCAAATTAGTGTAGCGGAAAGAAGGAATAAAATACTATTAGAAATGGTTAAGTCTGTGATGGCGCAAGTAAATTTTTAGTATCTTACTAGAAGATAGCTTAATTGATTGCTACCAACTGAATCATGTTCCACTAGATCAGACACTTCCACACCTTATGAATTATAGACAGGTAGTTAGCCTGGTCTGACTAATCTACAACCCCTGGGGTATGTAGGTTGTGTTTATTATCCATCTTGGAAATGAGAAATTAGATGCAAGAAAAGAATCGTATATTTGTTTGATATTTTGTGCATTTTAAAGGATTAAATAAACGATGGTGTATAATTAGATAGAAGTGTGACTAAATTAGAATCACAAGATGTCATTATTAGAGAATGAATTTCTTAGTAGAAGTGAGTTTGATATAGATATCTGATTTTAGGAATTGGATGATCTGTGTTAATACGAGAGTGGTGGTAAATCAAAATCTAACTTGATCCTCCATTCCTACTGGGAGTGGAATTTTACATAGATCCTCCATCCCTAGTAGGAGTGGAAGTCTACACCCTAGTGGGAGTATAAATCCGCATGGGTCTTTCATCCCTATTGGGAGTGAAACAGTTATTGAATCAACTACCGTGATAATTTACCAACTCGTCGAAATAATCGTAAAATTATCCCATGACATCTTTCGGAGATTGAAAAGGAAGATTTAATGATTGCTTCACTGGACAGTGATGAGGCAAGGATTTTAGAATTAAGCTATCACTTCTATCTACTAAGTGAATATATAAATGAAAGCAATGAAAGGGAGATGAAGTCTAGAAAAGTGATCATGTCCGAGACTTGATTCACTTACTGCCTGGTCATTAGGCCATTGTGAACGTATAGGTTTCACATATCGTACGTAAGGTGGAAAGTAATATTGAGAGGTATAAGACGCAATTGGTTGCAAGTGAAGAAACATATTCTCTGAAAGTTAAGTTTTCTTCCATACACATTTTTTTAGCACTAGTCACATGAACCTGAAATTACATCTGTGGATGTAAATATTGTACTTCTCAATAGATATCTAGAGGAAAAGATTTACATGGAGTATTCTGTAAATTTTGTTTCAAAAGACCTAGAGCGCACAAGTGTGCATTAATTAATGTATGGTTTGAAACAATCCTTTAGAAAGTGGTATTTTTGATTTCATCAAGCTGTAATGTCTTACAGATTAATGATGACAAAAGATAGCCGTGGAAAGTACACTAAACAGGTTGAAGATAATTTTTATATTATCTATATCTGTAGACTATATATTTTGGCTAGAAATAATGAAAAGTTTGTAAAACCATAATGAAGTGGTAATTTTCAAATTTTATTGAGATTTTATATGAGCAAAGTGGCTTATATATTATGAGTGAGAGTTGATTCAAAATGAGCAATTTCAAGCTCATAGATACTCCTATTATGAAATCACAAACTCTTAGCTTCATTATGTACCCTGAAACTCCATAACATCAAGGAATTGATGACAGGTTCCTCATGTTAGTACCATACAGAGTCTCATGTACATTATGATATGTACAAAGTCTATCATTAGTTACGCCGTAAGATTGGTGAGTGAACACCAATATAATCCTAGATTACAGTATTGAGATGTTGTCAAGAGGATTATGACATACCTTGAAAGTGCGGCTAATTACTTAGTGTACATTGTGATATGTACAAGGCCCAATAGAAATTATGCTACAATTGGTTAATGTATACCAATATAATCCTAGATTGAGAGGATTGTGACATAACTTTAATAGTAAGGAAATTACTATTTATGCTAGCATAATTACACACATAATGTAATAGAAATATGTCGTCAGGTTGAGACTGGCATTCTTACACGTGCGGTCGCCTCAGTTGCAAAGATAGCAGGCTGAGATGAGACACATATATATTAGAGAATATGTAGGATATATTCTCGCGGAGCTAATGTATATGAATTTGTCGCCTTGACTGGGTCAAGATGAGGTTCACAATAAATATACAAATATTTTAGAACCAATCGTGATAGACCCCACTATCATTGATACCTACTCAAGCTAGATATGAGGTCTTAATGTGGTGCCGAAGAGAGACAAGCTTTTAAGAACTCAGGTTAGTCACGGGAGTTGTGACTAGACTAAGATCTGTACAGTGAATAATATAAAGACATATGCATTATTATTTAGAATGAAATTTATTGTAACACGCGTTTCATACCATGTGTGCTATAAGTGACCGATATGAAAAATGAGAGAATGAATCCCTGCTTCCTCATTGTGTAAGTTCCATTGAAGTTTTACAAAAACTTCAAATGATGTCCTTGTAAGGATTCCCGTAGTTTTTAATTGGCTTATTTCGTGATCAAACCATATGTGGGGATCATGTAAGGGTAGCTTAGGACTGTGTTCAAGCTCAAGGCCCTTGCAAGTGTTAAGCACTCCAAAGGTATATGTTTAGTGCTTAATTTTCTATGAAGAAATTTAGTGCACACACTCACTTAGCATACTTGCATTTGTGTGCATTCTCTTCACATGTCACTTATCACACTTGCACTTCTTTATTATATATATTTTTTTATGTGTGGATTTGTCCATAGATGAGTTCTGAGCGATTCGGAGACTTTTCTATATGTTTCGGATGATTTTCGAGACATTTGGGACATTCCGTGTTTTTATCGGAAACCGGATTTCAATTCCGAGCTTAAATTGGAAAGTTATATAATTTTCTATATTTATGATTAAATCTGGATCAATGTTCCGAAGACGGAATTGAATTCCGAGGTTCGAGGTTAACTGGACTGAAGATCACTCGGAACGGAAGTCGGTGTGGTATGGCATGAAAGCCACACCAAGAGAGAGGTAGTGGCATGAGAAGGGCGTGTGGCCCACGGGGACAACCTCTCTCTGGTCCCGTTTGCCCCACGGCCACTTCCCACGCGCACACACATATCACTGATTTGCATTTTAGTTTTGTTTTTCTCATAGCATTTTATTGAGTGTTGAAATTTAATGTGAGCTCATTTATGTGTGATTGACTTGTTGTTTTAGTAGATTTGACTTGTTCAATCATTGGTCTACTTGATTGCTTCTCACGTGAGCTCACCTCACAGGATCACTCTCTTTTGTCACTCCTTTCAGCATCCAAATGCTGTGCGTTTGGTGTGTGTGTGTGATAATATAAATATAAATATATATATATATATATATATATATGGATAAAACTTTAAAAAAACGGTGTAGTTTTGTTTCATGACCTAATATATATATATATATATTTTTCTTCTTCACTTGAGTACCAACACACTTTTGAGAGAAAAATATCTTCAAGAGAGAAACTCCCAAGAACTTGTCTTTAACTCTCAAAACTCATTTTCATATGCATCAAAATATCATCTAAGCATTTTCTAGCATAGTTAGGATGTTTACTTGCATGGGTCTTGGTCAACACACTTCCCTTGGTATGTTCTTCACTATTATCATTTATAATTAGTGTTTTATTTATCAAGGCATCTCTTTTATTATTTGCTTGTTCTTAGATTAAAATCTAATATTCAAAATAGAGATTGTTGTGTTGACATGATTGAGTGTTGTATTGTGATAGCTAATTAGGTTTTGTGATTAATCTTGATTAGCTAAACTATTTGATTGAACATGTCATTTAGTTTTTAATATCTAGGATTGTTCTAATTGCATATTAATCATCTTAGATAAGCATATAGGGTTTCCCTTGCTCTATGTTGCATTTTGGATATTCACATATATTCACTTAGGGTTGTATTCTCTTCATAGAGAAAGTAAGTCTTGTGTGTAGCTTCCAGGATTAGGTTGCTTAGATCGCAAGCAAATTGGACTAGGTTCACTCATACCAGGATTAGGTAGATGTGTGATTACTTCCGGGATTAGGTTGTAATCATTTACACATTTAGTGGATTCGAGGTTCAAGTGTGACTTACTTACTAGCCCGTGGTTTTTCCCGTGAGGGTTTCCACGTAAAAATCAAGTGTTATTTAATTTCCGCATATTTTACTTGATTTATTGCTTTATCTATTTAGGGGTTATTTCGTAATTTTGACTAACACAAAAAATTGGGTAAAAAGCGTAAAATCTATTCACCCCCCCTCTAGATAGTTTTATACACACCGTGCTATAATTAGTTTCAGTCCTCTTGACCATTCAATCTATCTTGAAGTGACAAGATAATGTTAGCACCTTTAGCGTTTTATTTCTATGGCTATGATAATTCAGCCTATGGGGCACGTCTAAGGTAGCAGTTGTTCTGGAGACTGAGAGGTAAAGATGGAATGGGAAGATTTAATGAATTTTTATCTAACTTATGTATTCACTGGCTGGCCAATTGTATTTGGGGATACAATTGTGAATACATGAATTGTGATGAAGTCAAGCATAGCTTTTTTGAGGAATTAAGTATGCTTTGGATTGATAAAAATTATAAAATTAAATCTAGGATACAATAATGAACAATGTTATCTCTTATAAATAGAGAATTTACAATTGAGATATGAGATTGTTAGCTCCCTTTTATATACATTGATTGTTCATAGGTCACACAATGCATTTATCCGTATGAACACTATGTTGATGATAATGATGATAATACTTTTGTTTTAAAGTCTCAAAGACTCCTCTGTATGTATCACATCCTATGCCATTTTGGGGATGGCAGATGTTGATTAATAATGTTGCACCCATGATGGGCTTATGGTAACTGGATTGCATTGGCTCACTTGTGTGAGTGGGAGATGTTAGTATATTTGGGTTGGGATTGAGACCCATTGTACACCCAAGTGGCCCAAGATAAGCAATACATGGAGAGCCCAAAGTCCATGTACACCAAGCCTAAGTCTGCATAAAATACATACAACTGCTTGGCAGTTTTATTAGCATTATGCATCAGTTAAAAGAAACTGATACACACAACAAAACTAGATATGCAACAACGTGCATATGTTGAGTGTGTGGCTGTGAAGTGCATGTGAACAATATGCATGAGATGTGTGCAATACAAGGCAAGAGAGTGTGTGCTTCAATGTAAGCATCAGAGGGAGTGCTTCTTCGTGAGTGTGACGAATTGAGAGAAGTATGTGTGCAACACAGACACTTAACAGAGAGTAACACATAATAGATGTGGAGAAAATCTGGTGAATTTTCTCCCTTCTTCAATCAAAGTGTGGGTATATGCATTGTGGCTAGAATGACCTTCCGATTCCGTGATCGTCCTCAGACTAGTGATACAATCCCAGGTGTTTGATCAGCTTCCGTTGTAGAGTTTGGATTTCCAAATGGTGAATGGTGAATGGTGATCCGCTTCCACTATAGAGATTCGGATTTCGTATAGTGAACGGTAATGATCCAAATTCGTTTTGTTTATCATTAGAATATTCTTTCAAAAACAACACCCAAATCCTTGACGAAATCCCTCTAAAATTTTAACTTAACAAAGTCTTAACCAAACAAATCTCCAAACTCCTCCTTTGTAGATTTTGATTTCTATATTTTATGGTGCTTGCAAGTGGGTTTTTGAATTAACAGTTTGAGTTTTGTTGCTTGTTACTAAAAACAAAAAAACAAAAAACAGAAAAAAAAAAAAAAAAGCTCCATAAATCAATACCCACATCATTTCCAGAAAAAAGAAAACAACTCAATCTTAGATTTAATCCACAGTGACTCATGACAAACCCAATCAACAATGACTTATGACAAACCCCCAAAAAATATAAAAAGTTCAAGCAAATGTCATAGGTTAAAAAAATTAAAAAAATTCATAAACCCAATACCTTGATGATAGCTTTTTAAGATGAAGCTGAGTTCTTCTTTATCATCTCTTCCCACTTATTTTTCTTTCAACCAAACCAAGACCTCTCTCTATTCAACCGTACCTAGCACTCTGTATATTTCCTCCTTTTTCTCATAGATATCCTTTTCAAACTTAGACACTGATGCACCTATACAGTAGGTAGAGTAAGTGTGTTGCATTAAAGCTAGATATCTAGGTAAGCCTACGCAAATACTCAGCAACCACAGATAAGGATGAGAACGCCTTTTTTTTCTCTCTCTTTTTCTCATCTCAATCTTCTGCCTCTCTCTCCTGAAACCCATATATGAAGCCCTTGGATGTGTGTTGTTTTAATTTTTAAGGGTTATAATTGTAATTCCAGCTTTTTTCATTTTTTTAAAATATTGCTTTTCTATGAGAAAAAAATGGTTAATTACAGGTAAAATTTCTAAATGGTCCCCAATCATACAATGCAAAAGACATTTATACCCTCACTTAAATATTGTTTACTGCAAAACTTTATGTAATTTTAGGATTCTTTAAGGATAGAAGTGTAACAACACTGTGCTAATAATTGTAAGCAAATTAAAATAATGAAATACCATATATACCCTCTATTTTTTTTTTTTTTTTTATAGATTTTATATAACTATATTAATCATTAAATGTAATTTAAAGTTCTAATGAGGACAATATAGGCATATAAAGTTACAACAAATTAAGAAAGCTATAATGGAAAAACTATAGACTCTTTTTTATATAGAACAGATAAGGCTTATTGCCTCTTATATTTTAAATTAAGTTAAATTAGTTTGTTTGTTTTTCCAACTTATATCTTATTTTAAGGGGTTTGGCTACCATATGCAGTCAAAGACATTGTTATGATACCACCATAAATTGTACATGTTGCAATCGTTGGATGAGGAAAAAAGGGAAAACCAACGGTTCAAAGAATATAATATACAAATTACAAATTACAAATTAAAAAACACACAAAAATGGCAACCCCTTAAACTGGTTTTGAACCTATCAAAGCTAGTAGACACTTTCTCTTCTGACTCTAAGTCACATCACTTGTATCTCAAACTCTCTCTACTACTATAATATACTATTTTACATTAACCATTTAATTTAATTTCATAAGTTTATTTAATTTATATAATATTATATTATTGTTGATGTTGAGTGGTTCCTGGTAATAACTTCATTGTTAGTTAGAATATTAAAGTGGTTCCCATCAAAGTTGAAGTTGTTCCCAACGAATAGTCATTCCTGGGAATAACTATCACATTGACGTCAACGTTAAAATGGTTTTCAAATTGTAAAAGTTGTTCTCTTAGTTGAGGTTGAGTGGTTCTTGATCGCGCTACAAATGTTCACATTTAGCGCTCCCTTTTCCTATCTTTTGTGTTCGTTTCCGAGCACTTTTGTGTATATAATGTGTGTTTTAGCTATGTGCAAGTAAATATCCCATATAGAAGGTGTTTGTACCAAATGAGGGCAAAATAAGGCAATTATGTGTGAAGAAGACCACGGCTAGTTTGTGCCGCTGGACTAAACTCGCGGAGCACCATGGCTAGTTCAGACCTTCTAGCTGGCTAGATATGTCCCGCGGAACCGAACCTGCTAGGATTCCAGCTAGTTCATGTGACTAGACATTTCCCGCAGAATGAAGTGCACGAACCCGCTAGCTAGCTTGTACCTTCTGGCTGGCAAGACATATCCCGCAGCACGAAGTCGCCAGGATTCTAGCTAGTTCGTGCGGCTAGACATATCCCACGGCATGAACTCGCCAGACCCCTGTCCGAGCCAAAATCATGATATTTTCAAGGGCATTTCATGTCTTTTCACACCACATTCAGGCCTAAACTTGCCCAACTATATATACATCCCTTTTGCCCCTCTCTTTCAAAGGGTGAACCAAGTGACCAACCAAAAACACCACCTAGAGCTTTTGCTCTTACATCTCAAAAGAGAGAGAGCAACTCCAAGCTTCCATGAGGGAGTTTCCTCCATGGAAAGCCTTCCATGGAAAGTAGATATGCAGAGATAGGAGGGCTTGTGTGCAAGCCATAGATGTTCATAGATAGGGAAAGCTTTGGAGGCTTGTCTTCAAGGGTAATCCCTTTTCTCATATCTTTGTATTTCTATTGATGTGTAACTTATGTGGGAATATTTGTAACCAACACTTATGCTAATATATGTATGTATTGTTCTTATGATTTGATTTGATATTGATTCATTCCTTAGTTGTATATTGATTAAGCTCTTGTTGTGATATTCATGTGTATGGATGATTATATATTGATATGTATGTATGGATGAGATTAGGAGTAGATTAACTAAATGATTAGGAGTAGTTGTAATCAAATATCTCATCTATGTATGTATGTTGGTGTATGATTTACTATGTATGTGTTTAGAATGATTAGAGAGATTGAGAGTTGAGATTGTGCTTGGATAACCATTCCTTGCATAATCTTGGCTATTAGCTCTATGGAATGGAAATAGCTTGTGTGTGCATAATTATGCCACTTTAGCTTTGGTTCATAGTTCTTGTGCTTAATGGGTCTAAACCCTAGACACAATCACTCTTCCGACTGGAGAGTGATGACATGATTTCGGTAATTTCCTAATCAAGAGAACGAACTTTTTACTGAATTCAATTAACATGTTATACAATCTACATAGATTTGCATATTGTGTTTGGTAAACCGATGTCCCATATGCATTTCATATCTTGCTTATCTCCAAGCCACCTTTGTTTTCGTAGCTAGGGTGTCTTGCCTCTAGGAGTAGATTAATTAGATAGCCAAGACACCCAGCTACATTTCCTTTTACATGCTTTAATAAACTCTAGAGCTAGATACCGTTAACAGATTCCATCTCCCTGTGGAACGAGACCCTTGCTTACTTGCTATACTTGTCCTTTGACTCGTTGCATTTGCGAGGTGATTAGAGTATAAATATCTTTTCTGACGGGTACAATGACGCCCGGTCAGTTCCCAAGAACAACTCCAATGTTAGTTATAACGTTAAATTAGTTCTCACCAACGTTGAAGTTGTTTCCAATGAGTACTCGTTCTCGGAAACAACTTTCACGATGACTTCAACGTTAAAGTTGTTTTCAAAATATAAAAGTTGTTCCCTTTATTAATTTTGAGTGGTTTCCGGCAACGTTAATTAGAACGTTAAAGTGGTTCCCACCAATGTTGAAGTTGGTCGCAACAAGTAGTTGTTCCCGAGAACAATTTTCACGTTGAATTCAACATTAAAGTAGTTCTAAAATGTAAAAGTTGTTCCCTTTATTTGATGGTGAATGGTTCCAGGAAACAACTCCAACGTTAGTTAGATTATTAATTAAAGTGGTTTCCACCAACGTTAAATTTGTTCCCAACAAGTAGTCGTTTTTGGGAACAACTTTCATGCTAATTTCAACATTAAAGTGGTTCCTCAAATGCAAAAAATGTTTCATTTGTTAACATTGTGTGGTTCCTATAAACAACTTCAATGTTGGTTAGAACGTCAAAATAGTTCCCACTAATGTTGAACTTGTTTCTAACAAGTAATCATTCTTGGGAACAAATTTCACGTTGACTTCAACGTTAAAGTTGCTCTACACATTTTTTTTTATAAAAAAACTGCTATTCACAATTACAATTAATTAATTACTTTCTAAATTTGTTTAAAAAATACAACTCTCCAACTTTTTAAAAACATTTTTTTTTTTTTTTTTACTTTTCATTAATTGTTTTGCTTCTCAAAAACATATATCCAATAATATTCTTTTATTATAATTATTTTAATACTCATTTTTTAAATTTTAATTTAATATATAAATTTCCTAAATATTTTCTGAAAATATATAATATGTGTTTAATACAACCTGGGGGTAGGGGTTGTCAATTTTTTAGATTAGTCAATATTACAAAAATAACCCAATACAATCAAACACAATCAACGTAATTAAAGTGCGGAAAACAGTAAATAACACGATGATTGATTTACATGAGAAACCCTCAAACTGGGCAAAACTTACGGGCTATCCATCTAGCCACACACGGTCCTCGAATCCACTATATGTAATGATGTTTACAACCTAGGTTGACCTCTAGTCACACCATTCTCGGTCACTAACCCATCATTACTACCCTGTGGGCCTTTTATAGTGATTCTAGACCAATTGCTTGTGCACTAAACCACTTAGCCACAAGACTTAACTCTCAATGAAGAGATAATCAACCTATGTGAATATATGAAAATATTCTAAATGCAATTAATGCTAGGCAACATTAAATGCTTATCTAGAGATTAAATTGTAAGTTCCTCAAGTTTGATTGGCTTATTTCGGTGATAAACCACGATTGAGGGTTTGAAATGTAAGGGTAGCCTAAGCTTTTAATTGTTGATGATCAAGCTCAACAAAGGCCCTCTCAAGACCTCAAGATGATAAGCACTCCAAAAGTAAAACACTTGTGCTTATTCACATTGAAGAGATCGTAGTTGCACACATACACAACTCATGCATATCTATACTTCTTGTATGTTGTGTGCTTTTATGTTTGTGCATTCATATTCTTAACTCTCTTCATGCATTTGATTATTGCCATGCCATAAGTAGCTTAAGAATGCATGATTTTTCACTTAAGCATTGCTTTGCCAAGGCGACCGCTATCAGCTTCCGTAGCGGTGAGGAAATTGTCTCGACCGCTCCTTGACCACTGTTGGTTTCCACAACAGATGACACAACGGTTTTCATCCAGTGCATACCGCTGTGGAAGCCACAGCGGTCAGCGCAACGTTTTGTTGACCTGATTGCATTTAAGTCCACTACTGTGGCTTTGGCAACGGTACCCACAGCGGTCTACCCCTGTTTTATCAAAGCGGCATTGCTTTGTTTTGGACACCTATATATATATATATTACTTTCTCTTTAGGTCGTCCCAATGACTCAAAAATCCATATTTTTCATTAAGAGCATTTTTAAAGAGAGAAATTCATTCAAGAACTCATCTTTGATTACTCAAATCATTTCCATGTGCATCAATCATTCTCTTGCATCATCTAGGATCATCTAGGATGCATTTATGCATGGGTCTTCTTCAACACGCTTGATTCGGTAAGTTGAACACCATATTCATCCATTTTAGTGTTCTTTCTTATCAATTAATCTCTATTATTACTTGTATGCTTTTAGATTAAATTCTATTTAAGATTGAGATTATTGTGTTGATTGATTGAGAGTTGTATTGTGATAGCTATTGCCTAGGATTGCTTTATCTATGATAGCTATGTTGTATGCCATGTCATATAGCAATATTGATATCTAGGATTGATTATTGACATATTTAATCTCTAGATAAGCATTTAGTGTAACCTAGCATTAATTGCATAATTGAATATCATGATATTCACTTAGGTTGTTGATCTCTTTAGTGAGAAAAAAGTATTGTGGCTAAGGTTGCTTAGTCTGTAAGCAAATTGATCTAGGTTTTCTATTAAAGGCCTGTTGGGTAGTAGTGGTGAGTTAGTGACCGTGTAAGGTTTGACGTGGTCAACCTAGGTTGTAAACACCATTATAAATATTGGATTTGAGGATCGTGTGTGGCGCACATATTAGCCCATGGTTTTTCCTTATTGAAGGTTTCCACGTAAAAATCAAGTGTTATTTAATTTCCGTATTTTACACTTGATTGTAGTTTTGACTAGATATGGGTTTTTATTGAATATTGACTAATCAAGAAAAATTGGTAATTAACTTGATTAAAATCTATTTACCCCTGCTAGATATAATTAGACACGCCATATTTGTTTCAATTGGTATCAGAGCGGGTTCCTAGACATATTTAGGAGATTTGTAATTTTTGGTATGTTTTGCATTTTGTGTGTTTTTTGATTATTCATACATTTGCATTCATTTCATTCATTCATAAACACTATGAGTGGAAATCGTGGTGGAAACGAGGGTGCTTCGAGCACAAGGCCTCCATTGTTCACCGGGTTGAATTATGTCTCTTAGAAAGGTAAGATGGAGTCATACATTTGCCAAATCCATGATACGGCTTGGATGGCGGTTGAAGATAGCTATGCTCTACCGATGATGACTCCTACGGGTGGAGGAGAGGATGAAATTCCCTTAAGCAATAGTGTAGAATATACCTAGAGGGGGGTGAATAGGTATAGGCCCAAATCTTCCAAAATCAAATTTTGCGGAATACAAAAAATAAAAGCACACTTGATAAGTTTCAACAAATGAATTGATTTAACTAATTCATGAGTAAATCAATATACAAGAGATGCAATCAAAGTAAGATATGGAAGATAATGAAATATAAAACAAAAATAGACAAAAGTATTTTTACATGGTAAAACCTTAAAGAAGAAACATTCACGGGTTGATATCACAACCATCGGCAAAGCAATTCACTATGAATGAAAGAGATACACACTTAATGCAATCAACTCCTAGTCTATTCTCAAGACCAAGTGAATCACTTCTCTACTCCCTATCCAAGATGAGTCCTTCACCTCTAGGAAGCAACTTCCTATCCAAGACACTCACGCCTTTAGGAAGATTTCGTGCTTAGCTATCCGGATCAACAAAGATCCTAGTCAAGCCTCCCTAGCTCAACCATCTGGAGTATCGCACTCCTAGCTAAGACTTTTGCTTAGTTATCTGGATCCTCTTGATCGTAACTAAAACTCCTTGTTTGGCTATCCAGAAAACTTTCCTAGCCAAGTCTTCTTGCTCAAATTAAAGCTTCACTCACTTTAACAAGAGACTTCAACCTTTTCATAAGGCAATGATCTAGGTGATACAAGTGATGCAAATCACAATCAAATAGAACAAGATGATCAATCAAGTTCTATGAACATGTTCAATGATAATCTAGAATATGCATTCAACAAACAATCACAAATGTATCTAGAAATCAAGACATGTGAATCAGTAAGAACAAGATGAGGATATTCAATATCAAGCTCAAAAACCTAGTGCTTAGATCATGAAACTAAACCTAGAAATCATCATGAAGCACATCATACAAATCATTTCTAGAATCAATTTCAAGTTGATCAAGCTTAGCTAAAATATGTTCAAAAGAAATTGAAACAAATTATAGGTGTGTACAATATATATCTAAAAGGGGGGGGGGGGGGGGGGGGGGGTGTGAATAGATTTTATCCGATTTTACCCAATTTTCATTAATAGCCAAGTTGACGAAAATACCCCTAACTAGTCACAATAATATAACAAGTGTAATATGAGCGGAATTTAAATAACACTTGAAATATACATGGAAACCCTAACGGGAAAAACCATAGACTGGTAAGTGCGCCACACTCGAACCTCGAACCTCGAACCTCGAATCCACTAATGATAATGAAGATTACAACTTAATCCCGGTATGTAACTCACTACCACTACCTACTCCCAGTATGAGTGAACCTAGTCCAATTGCTTATGTGAACACCTAATCCCGGTGTACAACCTAATCCCGGTCATCACACAAGACTTACAATTGCTTGTGACAAAAGGCAACCTAATCCCAGAAGCCACACAAGTCTTACTTTTCAATGAAGAGATAAAAATGCCTATGTGAATATATGATGATATTCAAGGAACAAATAGAGCTAGGTAACCCTATATGCTTATCTAGGATGATAATATGACAATTAATACAATTCTAGATATCAAGAGCTAAATGATATGTCAAAAAGCTTAGCTAAACATAGATTAAACAGAAGCTATCACAATACAACACTCAATCATTTCAACACAACAATCTCTATCTTGAATATTATAAATTAATCTAAGAACATGCAAGTAATCTAAGAGATGTCTTGTTAAGTAAAACACTAATTATGTAAGATAATAGTGAATAACTTACCAAGGGATGTGTGTTGAGCAAAACCCATGCAAGCAAGCAACCTAACTATGCTAGAAAATGCTTAGATGATGTTTAGATGCATATGAGGATGGTTTTTTTGATTTGAGTGATCAAAGATGATCAAAGACGAGTTCTAGATGAAAAAGCTCTCTTTGAAAATGCTCTCAATTAAAAATATGATTTTTTGAGTCATTGAGATGACCTAAGGTCAAAGAGGCATACATATATATATATATATATATATATATATATGATGTCCAATTGAAACTATGTTGTTTTAGGAATTTTCCAAAACGTTTCCGCACAAACCGCTCTACGTAGGGCTAATTTTGGGCGAGTGAAGGGCAGATTGAAAAATCAATCAGGTGCCCGCTGTACGTAGGGCGATCCGGTGAACAGCGGTTTGGGTGCGACAATGCATCAGCTACAGATTCAAGTGCCTCAAAAGATGACCAAACGACATCGAAACCTTTCGTATGATATATCGTTGGAAATGTATGGATGTCTACTTTCCACTGCAATTTATGGAATGACATTTTGATGCCTGTAGAAAAAGTTATGGTCAATTGAGTGACCAAAGGTGAGAAACGGACAACAACAGAGTTGCCCTGTTTTGGTGGTCACTTTGGAGATTTCAAAATCAATCAAAACGGTCATGAAATATTATGTATAATATATGAAACAAATTATAGGTGTATACAATATTAATCTATAGGGGGGGGGGGGGGGGGGGGGGGGTGAATAGATTTTAAATAATATTACCCAATTTTCGTGAAGTCAAGATTACAAAAAAAACCCCTAACTAGTCAATAAAAATAGCAAGTGTAATATGTGCGGAATATTAAATAACATTTGATATTTACGTGGAAACCCTCACGGGAAAAACCACGGGCTGGTAAGTATGCCACACTCGAACCTTGAATCCACTAATGATAAGATGAGTACAACCTAATCCCGGTATAACTCACCACGACTACCTAATCCCGGTATAAGTGAACCTAGTTCAATTGCTTGTGGTTTAAGCAACCTAATCCCGAAAGCAACACAAGACTTAGTTCTCAATGAAGAGATAATAAAACCTATGTGAATATATGAAATATCCAAAATGCAATTTAGAGCTAGGGAACCCTATATGCTTATCTAGGATGATTGTTAGGATTATGCTCAATAGCAAGAGTGTAATAGTGTTTTTGACAATCTATTCATATTAATAATGTGATTTCTAGTTTAACAAATCTTATAGCATTTATAGTTTAATTATTATAATTGTCAAAAGTAAATAATCATAAGGTCAAAAGACTATGAGAAAAGAAGAATTGTTCGTACATCTGGATATGTATGAGGTAGACACAATTCTTTAGTTAGTCTTGAATAATGTTCACAACTTAAGTTAAAGGTTGGGCACCTTTATCTTGTTAAAGTTGTAGAATTCTTTTACTAGTTCACAACTTAAGTTAAAGGTTGGGCACCTTTATCTTGTTAAAGTTGTAGAATTCTTTTACTAGCATTTGAGTGGGATCAAATGTGTTATGATGAGTCTAAAATCATTGGAGGGTCTTCGAGTAAAAGAATCTAGTGCACTGGGTGCATTGAACTGGATCACAATGAAATACTTTATCTAAAACCGTCAATAGATAATAGTCTTTTCATTATCAGGACAATCGGAGAGTCTATCTTAATCCTGAGATAAATGATGGACTTATGGTTGCAAGTGGTATCATTTGAGTTATCAATGAGTACGATTATATAGCATAGTCTATCATCGATAGTTTGGTGGTATTCATTTGTTAATCGATAGAGGACTTCATTTATAGATATGGACATCGTGGCTCCATTTATTAAATGAGAGTAGAATATCATCATATGGATGTTTTGAGGTATTGGATATTAAATCTTAACGTTAAGTTTTCAATAGTGTCTATTGAAATATGGCTTCTGGACAAGTCAAAATATCCAAGTTCAAAATGTGGTCATATGAGGAAATATGGTAACTTGAAGAGCTATAGGCGGTCTACTGATATTCTTCACGAGGATACACCATCTCTTATAAGATTGTCTAGGGTATGAATGAGAATCATTTACTTATTCCATCTTTATTTAAGAGTGCAATTTTAGTTCTTTAGTGGAATGAACTAAAATTAATAGATTGAACCTAAGTGAATCATTTGTTGATTATGATTGGGTTATGTCTATTGGAGCTTAAATTTAGATAGGCCCGCCAAGATCCCCAATCCACACGGGCTTGCATGAATCACTTGATATATTCTACCGGACTAATTTATGGGTCCATCTAGAATTGTATTAAGGCATGTGGACTTGTTTCTTTTAGTAAGAATGAGCCTAGTTCACATGTGGGCCTTTTGTTAAGGTCCAATGGATTTAATAAAATAGAAAAACAATATATAGATATATTAATATATATGGCACATGGCCGAGATATATATAATATTATATTGTTTTATTTTTATTAATTGATTAAATGGAAATTAATTAATTGATTGATTAATTATTTAATTAAAAATCAAAATCTTTTTCTGACTAGGAAATATGTTTCTTAGTAGTATACTATTGTGGTAGTATAATAAATATTAAAGACTTTATTTGGTAAGTAGATAAATAAAGGGAATTTATTTATCTAGTCAAATTAGGAAGTCTTTGATATAGTCACAAATACACTAAAGAGTTGGATTAGGTTTTGTATATAATATATATGCATGCAGAATATATAGATAAGATATGCACGAATGCATGCGGAAATATATATACATATATGCATGCGGAATGGAAATATATATGCATGAATACATGCAGAGAGATATATAAATATATTGTGCACTAGATATATATATATATTATATATTACGCAAGGATGCAGAGAAATATATAAATAATATATTGTGCACTAGATATATATATATTATATATTATGCAAAGATATCGGTATATACATATATAATATATTGTGCAAGAGCACGAGACATATATATTATATATTATGCAAGGATATCGGTATATACATATAAAATATATTGTGCAAGGATATTGCAATAGATATAGATAATATATTGAGCAAACCCTAATGGCTTGATAGAGAGTTATTTTTCTTTAGTCTGAAAAATAGAATCCAACTCTTAGACTAGTGTGATAATTTCGGCCAAGAGGAATAGAGAGAAAAGTTTGTTCTTATTTCGATAGTGCACTAGTAACTTTTATATCAAAAGGTTTTGTGCACAATTTCAAATAAGGTTCACGCGAGTTTCGATCTAACAATTGTGAATTCAAAAGTGATCGGAACATTCTTTGTAGCCTCTTGGAATTTGTTGTGACTAACGAAAAAGAAAAAGTTTTGTTAATCCATCCTCAGGTACACAATTCAAAGAGAAGAGAGACCACGCTCCTAGGTGATTTACGTTCGTGATTGGATTGGAAGATCTTGCGGATTACCATCGACGCAATGTCAATCGGATCACGCGACAAAGGTATGATATCTTTAGTATTATATGTTAATTAATTAGAGGGTTCAGGTTCAAATTATGGAAAAATTTTAAACTATACTAAACTCTTTTTTAGTCTCGCTTCCGCTGCGTTGACCGTATTTTTTCCTACGATGATAATATTGCAATTAAAACAATCATAGATATAAATAGCTAAATGACATGTCATAAAGCTTAGCTAAACATAGATTAAATAAACCTAGATAGCTATCATAATATAACACTCAATCATAACAACATAACAATCTCTATCTTGAATATTAGAAATTAATCTAAGAACATGCAAGTAATTAAAGAGATGCCTTGATGAATAAAACACTAATTATATATGATAATAGTGAAGAACTTACCAAAGCAAGTGTGTTGATGCTAGAAGATGCTAGATGAAGTTTAATGCATATGAAAATGGTTTTGAGTGTTTAAATGAGCAATATTGATTGCCTTTTCTCTCACAAATCTCTCTATAGACTTTAGGGTTCTTGTATTGAAAGAGGTAGTTTCAGAGAGATGAGAAAGTGATGTATTTATAGACATCAAAAATAAAGCATGTGAAAGGATAAGTTTACCCTTGAAAACGCACCATCGGCAGTTTCATTCGACGGCCAGGCCGCTGATTACAACCGCCGAATTGAACCCGAGAAGAACAGAGGAACAATGGCGGTTTCATTCGATGGAATTCTTTTGCTAGTGAAACAAATTATAGCACGGTGTGTATGAAACTTTCTAGAGGGGGGTGAATAGATTTTAAACTTATTACCCAATTTTTTGTGTTAAGTCAATATTACGAAATTACCCCTAACTAGATAAAGCAATAAATCAAGTATAAAATGCGGAAATTAAATAACACTTGATTTTTAGGTGGAAACCCTCACGGGAAAAACCACGGGCTAGTAAGTAAGCCACACTCGAACCTCGAATCCACTAAATGTGTAAAATGATTACAACCTAATCCCGGAAGTAATCACACACCTACCTAATCCCGATATAAGTGAACCTAGTCCAATTTGCTTGCGATCTAAGCAACCTAATCCCGGAAGCTACACACAAGACTTACTTTCTCAATGAAGAGAATAACACCCTAAGTGAATATATGAATATCCAAATGCAACATAGAGCAAGGGAAACCCTATATGCTTATCTAAGATGATGAACTTGCAATTAAAGCAATCCTAGATATTAAAAACTAAATGACATGTCAAATAGTTTAGCTAATCAAGATTAAGCACAAAACCTAATTAGCTATCACAATACAACTTCTCAAACATACATCACACTAATCTCAATCTTGTATCAAAAGATATATGAAAATCATACAAGTAATAAATTAAGATTGCTTGTTAAGAAAAACACAAAATATGTAAGATATTAGTGAAAAGCTTACCAAGCAAAGTATGATGAAGAATCCATGCAAAGAGACATCTAAATGATCAAAGATGATGCTAGATGATGATTGATGATCATGAAAAAGTGTTTGAGTAATTAAAAAATGAGTTCTTGGAATTTTTCTTCTCTTTGAAAAATATCCTAAGTATGAAATCTGAATATGAACTCTCTTAAATGACCTAAAGTCAAAGTGGCATATATATAGGGGGCCAAATCAAAGTGAGGTCGTTTTGATAAGTTGGCCTGAAAATTGCCTTGGGCGCTGTACGTAGAGCGCCTCTGTACAGCGCCCCAACTCTGTTCTCTTGGGAAAACAGAGGGGCGCTGTACGAACAGCGCTTCTGTACAGCGCCCGTACAGCGCCCATCCAAAATGCATCAGACCTGATGCATTTAAAAACCATTTTTTGCATTAGGTCTTGTGGGCGCTATTCAGAACAGAGCTTTGTAGAGCGCTTTGAGTAGCGCCCTTTGCAATGCAAGAAATCCAAGGCTATGCATGACAAGGCAATGGACAATGCAATAAGCAATCAAACTAACATGCAAGAAGAGATGAAAATTAGCATTAATGCACAACAATAAGAAACACAACAACAAGGATTAAACATATGCATGAGTTGTGAGTGTGTGCAACTATCTCTTCAAGACAAGTAAGCACATAGAAATATACCTTCGATGCTTATCAAGATGAGGTCTTCAAAGGACTTGAGCAATTAACAACAACACTTAAGCTACCCTTACAAAGAACCCCAACATGTGGTTTGTCCACGAAATGAGCCAATCAACAAAAAGGAACCTTACAACTAGCATTTGAGTGGGATCAAATGAGTTATGATGAGTCTGAAATCATTGGAGGGTCTTCGAGTAAAAGAATCTAGTACACTAGGTGCATTGAACTGGATCACAATGAAAAGCTTTATCTAGAACCGTCAATAGATAATAGTTTTTTCATTATCAGGACAATTGGAGAGTCTATCTTAATCCTGAGATAAATGATGGACTTATGGTTGCAAGTGGTATCATTTGAGTTATCAATGAGTACGATTATATAGCATAGTCTATCCTCAATAGTTTGGTGATATTCATTTGTTAATCGATAGAGGACTTCATTTATAGATATGGACATCGTGGCTCCATTTATTAAATGAGAGTATAATATCATCATATGGATGTTTTGTGGTAATTGGATATTAAATCTCAACGTTGAGTTTTCGATAGTGACTATTGAAAACATGGCTTCTGGACAAGTCAAAGTATCCAAGTTCAAAATGTGATCATATGAGTAAATATGGTAACTTGGAGAGTTATAGGCGGTCTATGAACTCTTGGTGATTACTGATATTAATCACGAGGATACACTATCTCCAATATGATTGACTAGGGTATGAATGAGGAACATCTTCTTATTCTATCTTTATTTAAGAGTTCAATTTTAGCTCTTTAGTGGAATGAGTTAAAATTAATGGATCGAACCTAAGTGAATCATTTGTTGATTGTGATTAGGTTATGTCTATTGAAGCTTAAATTTAGATAGCCCGCCAAGATCCCCAATCCACACGGACTTGCATGGATCACTTGATATATTCTACTAGACAATACAAATATCCATCCAAGGCCCGGGTACTTTATCAGAACCAATCATGTAATCCAAGAATCACGGTTCCTGGAGTAGGTTCCTCCTCAAAAGATTCGCACTCAGCAAGAAAAAGGACGGACTCAGGCCATAGCATTCGGCTGAAACTAAGCACTCAGGCCACAACACTCGGCCAAACCCATGCGTTGAACTAGGTCACCCTAATATCTTTCGAATACCGGGTTTCTACCTACTCACATGCCAAAACATGCGTCAAGCGGTGATTAGCCAAGAAATAGGCAAGTATCAGCCTACAAACGTCCCCTGCCCAAGGTACCTAGGGTGTCAGACAAAATACTCAAGTTTGGATACTCAAACAAGTCTTCTAGGAGTATAAATACAAGCGAAGAGATTCATAAGAAGGGGATCAGTTTTTAGCACCTCATTTCCTTAAGATCAGTATCTTTAAGGAATCGAGGGAGAAGTCCTAAAACTAGAATCCAGTATGATTTCAGTTATTGTATTGATCTTACTAATAAATTAAAGCATTTAAAATTTTAATCTTGTGACAATTGTCTTACAAGATTTACTCGAAAACAGGGGTCAATCACCAAAACTTATCACTCCACGAGACAAATCCCAATAGATCTACTAACTATTTTAAATCGAGTAGCATCTAAGGGTTTAGTAAATAAGTCCGCTAGTTGATCATTAGTACCTACATGTTCAAGTACAATGCATTTATTTTCAACTGGTTCTCTTATGAAATGATGGCGGATGTCAATATGCTTAGTTCTAGAATGTTGCATCGGATTCTTGGAAATATTAATAGCACTTATATTATTACAAAAGAGAGTGAGTGTACCTTGGTTGAATCCGTAGTCTACTAGCATTTGCTTCATCCAAAGGAGTTGTGTGCATCCACTCCCTACGGCTATGTACTCGGCCTCGACCGTGGACAAGGAAATCGAGTTTTGCTTCCTGCAAAACCAAGACACCAAGTTATTGCCTATGAAGAAGCAACCGCCCGATGTATTTTTTCTATCATCACAATTTCCTGCCAAATCCACATCACAATTTCCTGCCCAATCCACATCACTAAAGCCTACAAGACTAGCTGAATGTACACAAACGAAGTTAAATTGCTTAAAGCATACCTAGAGGGGGGGGGGGGGGGTGAATAGGTTTTTACACCTTTTTCAAACCCTTGAACAAACAATCGTTTGTCCCTCAAGGTAGCCTTACACACAACACAATAAGCCAAGAAAGACATACATAGACAATACGATAATACAATCATAAGAGCAACGTCTAAGTATATCAACAAGTTATGTGAGGTAAAATAGCAAATAAACATAACAACAAAATAAGCTTGTATTTCATAAGATGTTCAATGTGTTACAAGAGTGATCAAAATGTCACTATACAAAAATTACAATATATAAAAGAATCAAAGATACAAATTGATCTATAGAATGAATACACTAATCACACTATACAAAGACTTGCTTCACAATACATCACATGTGGATATTATGAATCAAGACAATAAAATATACAATTAAAATATAAGAGAAAGAGATAGGAAGAATTAACACAAGGGATTTTTTAACGTGGTAAAACCTCTAAGGAGGAAACATCCACGGGTTGAACTACAACCATTGGGTACTATATTATTGGAAAGCAAACATAGAACATTCACAAAGTGACCAATCTTTAGCTCACCCAACCTAGTGAAGTCTAAGCCTACCTAACCCTATTGGAAAGTATGAAATCCCTCAATGATGCGAAACCACCATATATTGGACAACACACACAACCAACATCGATGGTAGATTAGAAATTCCTCAAGAGTGCATACACCTCCCGTGTACCCCGCTCTATCGGACTCTATGTCTAACCATACGCCTAGGCCTACCAATACAATAGCCAACTCCTTATCCAAGGCACTCTTGCCTCTAGGGAGCCTCCCATGCATGACTATCCGAGTCCTCCCGACTCTAGCCATGACTCCTTGCTTACCTATCCGAGTCATCCTGACTCTAAGCAAGACTTCTTGCTTGGCTATCCGAGTCACCCCGACTCTAACCAAGACTTCATGCCTTTTACAAGGACTTCCTAGTGTGATCATGTGAATGCAAATGATGCAAACATTCAATACATCATAGAACATGTGATCAATACATTCTATGGCACAAATAGACCTAAACATGTGAAATCACAAAAATCAAGTCTAGATGCAAAAATACATGAATAGAAACCTAAGCATGTGAAACACCTAACACATATACTCAAAGTCTCATTCACACACATAACACTTGAATCACAAAATGTTCATGGAGTACAAATTCAAGATGCTATCAATATACAATTAAAAGCTAGATATATGAGATTAAAATCAATCAATATACTAGACAAAAATATAGAGCAAGGTTTTGAGATTTACATCAATCAAAACCTATATTCTCTAAATCACAAACAAATACACAAATCCTAGATTTTATTAATCAAAGGATCAAAACAAATATCAAAGTCATTTTAACACAAAATTAATTCAATTAAGTATCAAACAACCTAAGATGCCATTCTAATCACAATACAACTCACAAACATATGTAAAACCCAGAATCATAGAATCTAGTCAACATTAGTCCACAAATTGAGTTTCAATTAGAATGATAATCAAGCTATCTTTCCAAATAGCTTTTACCAAACATTAACATAGATATAGAAGAAGAAACCCCAAGCAAATGGAAGGTCAAATAACAAGAAATCCCAAAGTTGAGACTCATACCTCGGATTCTGCAGCTGGTTCGGAAATCAGTGTTCAACCACTTGAAATCACGATCAAACAGCCACCAAACCACTTGGAGATGTTAGAGGACTCAAATACAAACACTCTCCAACTTGAATCACTCAAATCCGACTCCGGATGAGGAAGATATGGTGTTTTGAAGTTTGGAAAAATTGGAGAGAATGTATTGCGGGAAATCTGAAAAATTCTTCTTAGTTTTCAAAATGGAGAGAGAGAGGGAAGAAATAGGAGAAGAGAGAGAGAGGATTTCGGCCAACCACGTGGTGCCATGTCACCCCCTGGCCGTGGGGGGCGCGTGGCCCACACGGGAGCAGAGGCTGCTCTTGGCCGTGGGGCCCACGGCCTCAACCACGGCCAGCCCTTGTGGCCCACGGCCTGGGCTGTCCTCTCGCGTGCTCCCTCGGTTCGTCGGCCCGTATCTCGGGCGTCCGAACTCCGAATTCAAATCCGTTTTTAGATTACGAACCGTGACTCTCTCACGCATGACGAAGACTATACAACTTTGAGAAACGGTTGAGAAATCATCTCGGAAATCATCGATGAAGTCAACTCAACGAAAGATAACGTAAAGTAGCATAGTCAACTTGTTTGGACTCGAAACCTTATGAATGAGTAACCGAAACGACCGGAACTCAATAAGGCATTGAATAAGAACATGTTCAAGTCCTAAAAACAAAACACAGAAACATATAAACACAAAGACACACACATATGCTAGTTTCCGGACATAGTCCTAGAAAATGCAAAACACAAAGTTTATTAACTAAATATGAATGCATGAGCATATTTTGCCAAGTGTGTGAAAGTGAAATGTAAATGAAATTAAATCATGAAGGAACACACAAGAATGATATGTGTGAGTGTGTGCCTAGCCTTGTAAGAGATAAGAGGTCTTTGAATACCTTTGTCGACCGATAATGCCCGAATCTCTTAAAAGCCGGCAACTTGAACGAATTGTGGTTGAGACGTCCTTCGTCTTCAAAATTCTTCAATTACTAACCACTAAACATTACAAGTTAAACACGTTTTGATATGGAATTAATGCCAACACTAATTATCAACCTAACAATCTCCCCCTTTGGCAAATTCCATGTCAAAACCCCTAAACAAACACTAAAACAATTACAAAGAAAATTTGGTCACAATGAGTACAATGAGTTACACATATAGACACAAATTATAACAACAAGTCTTGAACTTCATCTTGGTCGACTCTTGATATCACCTAAAAAGAACTTGAAAGCACAAGAATATCCAAGAGACAACAAGTATGGCAATATCCAATCTTAGGCAAGAAAATAGTAACATATAAGTTCAAATGGATCAAGTATGCTCCCCCTTAATACATACTATCCATCAATATATTCTAAGCCAAGATTCAACAAAAAATATTACATGCCATATAGTTCAAGCTAGATACCAAATATACAAAAATATAAAACAACTAACATAAGACTAAGTAAGCTAGATTTCTCCCATGTGTTTCTCATATTTCTCCCCCTTTTTGACATGATATGAAGCCAAAGGGAAAGAGTAAGAAAATATACCTCATGAAGCTCTCTAGCCACTTGTACCACCAAGGAAAGAAGAACGGTGTGCGGATCTCACATATTGCTTTGTTGGAGTTGATTTTCCTTCCAACTCTTTGATCCTCTCATCTTGAGCAACAAGCTTGGCACTAAGGTCTTCAATCTTCCTTTGTGACGCCTCAATCAACCTATGAGATTCTTCAACCTCTTTCCTCAATTTTAAAGCCCAACTAGGAAGAGGGGGTGAGCTAGGGACATGGTTAGAATCAAGAGAATCACCAAAAAGCCTAAGTACATCATTAGACTTTCCCTTGTCCTTGTACGACATGGTTGCCATACGTTTCTCACTCAACTTCTCTAAGGGAGGAAGCATAACATCACCATCAAGATTCCTCACACCTTTAGCTAAGCACAATTGAGTTATAAACCCCGGAAAAGCCAATTTCTTGTCCAAACGACTAGTACAAGCCGCAATTTCAATTTGCTCCACAAGCAATTCACCAAGGTTTATAGGTTTGTTAGTCACCAAGGCATATACAATCTTAATTTTGTCTCTATTAAGCTCCGAAGCATTAGTAGAAACAACAAGATTGGAGCATACAAATAAATGACAAAATGCACTAATTTTTGTTAGCTCACCTTGCCTAATAAAAGCATGTTTCCCCCACACAAAATCATTATCATCACATAGAGTCTTACCCATTAAATCAAGGTTTTCCAAGATATCAACATCAAGGAATTCCGATTCAATATCATCGGGCAAGTTAAGAAATTCATTAACCTTCCTAGGACAAACTCTAAAGACAACTTTCCTTATGCTTAGAGTAGCACTAGTCACAGTAGACCCGGATTTGTAAGCATGATAAAACTCTCTAACAACGGTCTCATTAGAGATTCCTAACATGTTCACCCATGAAATCCAATTTCTACTCTTAAGCACATCATAAACATAGGATCCAACACAAGAGTCCAAGTCAATACCTCTTTCTTGAATTATCTTTTTGCAACCAAAAATTCCCAATTCATCAACTTTGTTACCTTCGGAAATTTTGGAAGAAATTGTAGGTTTGGACTTGGCAATGGGAGTTGAAGAAGTATTTCCACCAACCTTCTTTGCTTTTCCCATAATCTTGCTACACAAAACAAACTAAAAACCAAAGTGAGAGGAAACAAAGAAACAAATAAGAAACCAATAAACATATACAAAGGCAAAACACTATATTTAATAAATCACCATGCAAGTAAGAATTTATCATAGCATCTTCATGACTTATCAAAAATAAGAATAATGCCAACAAATAACAACCTTGAAGAACATGTGAACATGTCATAAAAGAGAACAAGAATTTAGCATATTATGCTCCCCCTTGACAAGTGCCTCATCTAAAATCAAGATAGACAAATGTTCACAAAAATCACCACACAATCACATCACAAGCAATTTTTATTAGATTTGCAAATAAGCTTCACATATCTAAGAGAGTTACATCAAGATTTTCAATCACTCTCATATGTCATCAAAAATTGCTAAAGTATCACAAATACTAATTAAGCAAAAGTGAGTGTGTGAAGATTTTGCTTCAAGTATATGAAAAGAAGTTGTTTGATAATCAAGCATGCATACAATTTCAACATCTATTCATCTTAGGCCTTTCCATAAAAAGGTCAAACCGGTTATCATCCGAAATTTTGCTTATAAAGAGAATAGATTTCAACATGTGAGCGTGTGTGTGCATGTGGCTCGTCAACCCATTTCTATTTGTCAACCCGAGCTCATTTGATTATTCAACTATACTCCAAAAGCCTTTTATTTATTTATTTATTTTTTAAGGCTTGAATCAAAGAGATTTTTTTTTTTTATGATTCAATTCAACACTTCTTTGATTTTTCTAACATAAACATATACACCTCATGGCGGCTTTCACTCATCACAATGGTGTAGCCCTTTCCTACATTGGGTGGCTTTACAACCAAGGTGTGTAGCCCTTTCCATGAGGGTACTCGTTGAGTTCTATGTTGCCGAAGCAAATGGATACCAACCATTGGTCATTTTTAAATGTACTAGTCCTTATGACTTCAAGGTGTATCCAAAGCGAACATCAATCAAGCTCAACATACTTAACAAAACATACAAGAGAAGCAAAGTGCATTTTTGAAACCAATTTCAAGGCTTAAAAGCACATGATCTAGAAGCAAGTAAAGAGACTTACTTAAGATCTCTACTTCTGAAGAGAGTAGCTATCAAAGAATATGAAGCTCACATTATTCAAAAATTAGCCACTCAACAATCATACAAATAACAACACACTTCATGAGATAGGATCAATGTGAACACTTATCACCAAAAGATCTTAAACTAGCAAATGTCAAAGAGGACCATATAAACACTATATTAGTTCTCAATTATGACATGCTTCATGAATGTGATACAAACAATGAGTTGATAGATGAAAAATCAAGTAAGCAAGTAATATGATATAAAGATACCTTCGCAAGCTATTTTCACCAAATACAAAGCCTTCACCCTTTTTATGAGTCCTCTTGGCTTGTAAGTCCTCATGACTACAAGTTATAGGCGTGTCGATTCCAAGAGACTAAAGACAATGTAATCCAACTCAAACAAACAAAAAAAAAATGACTTTCTCTAAAAGCCATAACAAATATATTACCATATAGATTTCAAAAAAAAACTTCTCAAAAGTTAATCAACAAATTTTGACTATCATAACAAACAAAGTGAGATAGCTAAGTTCATATCAAGTTGTAAAGATACAAAGCAAAAAGCTAAGCTTCTTATCAACGACACTAGTCTTAAAGCTAACTCACATGTGCAACTTACACTAATGGTAAGAGCACTCACCCTTGACAAATTTTGTCTTGGGTGGACATACACGAACATCATCAAGATTCTCTTATCCACAATGTTGAACATAGAGTAAAGTTTTTCCACAACTTGATTCACAATAATATCATTAATACTCTTTTTCTCAACATTGTTAGCAACACATGCATGGTCAAATTTTGTAGGATATGCATTCTTCACCTTCCGGACATTCTTAACATGCTTTGACAAATTATCATGCTTTCCATATTCAAAAGCTTTAGCATGCATAGAATTAGGTCCAATCTCTCTATTCCTAGATGCATTTTCTAAGTTGCAATATTCAATGAATTTATAGCACTTGGGCTTGATATAGCCTAAGGTATTGCAAAAATGACATATAGGAACAAAAGGAGAGATTTTACCTTCCGGTGGTGGTGGAGGACAAATGGGAGTTTCAAGGGGTACCTTATTCTTCAATTTGTTCTTCTTCTTGGAACATCTCTTCTTAGGAGCTTTCTCTTCAATAATAGCTTCACTAGTAGGAAGTGATGCTTCTATGAGCTTCTCTTCAACCACCGCTACACTTGAGCTCTCTAAGTTCATATTAGAGATGATCCTATCCTTTTCAAGCAAAATACCCTCAACTTCGCAAAGCTTCTTTTCAATAGCATTCTTTTCACGCAAGAGCCTACGAGTTGTAGCAACAAACTCATCCACTTGAATCTTGATCAAGTCCTCCTTCTTATCAATCTCACTCAAGGCTAATTTCAACTTCTCCTCAAGAAACTTCACCTTAGCCAAAAGATCAATGTAGGATAGATTATCACTTAAACACTCTTGTTGACTTTGATCAATCTCCTTATCCAACGAATCTTGATTAACATCCTCTAGAGTAGAGTGAGAAGCCATGAATGCAACAAAGTTGCTTACTAGCTCTTCTTCACTAGAAGACTCATCACTTGAGCTCTCCTCATCACTAGAGGCATCATCTTCACTCCATGTAGCCGCCATAGCCTTTCCCTTCTTGTCCTTCTTAGAATCACCACTAGGACAATCTGAAGCATAATGTCCAAGCTTCTTGCACTTGAAGCATTAAACCTTCCTATTGCTCTTAGCATTGCCACTCCTCTCATGAGGTGGAGTAAAGGACTTCTTGACTTCCTTGTCCCTTGAGTACTTGCCACTTGACTTGGCACCTTTCCTCATGAACTTCCTAAACTTCCTAACCAATAATGCCATCTCCTCATCATCATCGCTACTACTAGCTTCCTTGACAACCTTGAGAGCTAAACCCTTGTTCTTAGCCTTTGGTTTCATACACGCCTCAAAAGTTTGAAGAGATCCTAGCAACTCATCTATGCTCATGACGTCAACGTCTTTGCTCTCTTCAATGGCGGTAACCTTGGCTTTGAACCTCTTTGGAAGTGATCTAAGAATCTTCCAATTTAGCCTCTCACCGGAGATAGGAGTACCAAGTGCTTGGCATTGGTTGGCGATGTCTAGAAGCTTATCTTAGAAGTCAACAAACTTGTCTTCCTCACCCATTTGCAAAACCTCAAATTGGGAAGTGAGCAATTGAAGACGAGACTTCTTCACCGCTTTAGTCCCCTCATTGGTGACTTGGAGAACCTCCCATGCCTCCTTAGCGGTTTCTAGGTTTTGAATGTAGGAAAATTGCCTACTATCAACACCTCCGAAAAGAGCATTCCCCGCCCGATGATGCCATTTTGCTAACTCAAACTCATTAGTAGACCACTCACTCCTAGGCTTGGAAACGGTCACTCCATCCTCAATCTTGTTAGGAGCAAGGTAACCTTCTTCAACGGTCATCCAAGCTCTCTCATCAATAGATCGGATGTAAGCCTTCATCCTCAATTTCTAAAACCCGTAGTTGTGACCTTTGAGAAGAGGAGGCCTAGAATTCGAAGCCCCTTCGGTCATCACATCATCTTGGAAAACCATTCTAGCAAATACCTAAGCAATCCACTAGTAAGTATAAACCGGATCTCGTCGAGTGCCGTCCGACGACCCGCTCTGATACCAATTGAATGTACACAAACGAAGTTAAATTGCTTAAAGCATACCTAGAGGGGGGGGGGGGGGGTGAATAGGTTTTTACACCTTTTTCAAACCCTTGAACAAACAATCGTTTGTCCCTCAAGGTAGCCTTACACACAACACAATAAGCCAAGAAAGACATACATAGACAATACGATAATACAATCATAAGAGCAACGTCTAAGTATATCAACAAGTTATGTGAGGTAAAATAGCAAATAAACATAACAACAAAATAAGCTTGTATTTCATAAGATGTTCAATGTGTTACAAGAGTGATCAAAATGTCACTATACAAAAATTACAATATATAAAAGAATCAAAGATACAAATTGATCTATAGAATGAATACACTAATCACACTATACAAAGACTTGCTTCACAATACATCACATGTGGATATTATGAATCAAGACAATAAAATATACAATTAAAATATAAGAGAAAGAGATAGGAAGAATTAACACAAGGGATTTTTTAACGTGGTAAAACCTCCAAGGAGGAAACATCCACGGGTTGAACTACAACCATTGGGTACTATATTATTGGAAAGCAAACATAGAACATTCACAAAGTGACCAATCTTTAGCTCACCCAACCTAGTGAAGTCTAAGCCTACCCAACCCTATTGGAAAGTATGAAATCCCTCAATGATGCGAAACGACCATATATTGGACAACACACACAACCAACATCGATGGTAGATTAGAAATTCCTCAAGAGTGCATACACCTCCCGTGTACCCCGCTCTATCGGACTCTATGTCTAACCATACGCCTAGGCCTACCAATACAATAGCCAACTCCTTATCCAAGGCACTCTTGCCTCTAGGGAGCCTCCCATGCATGACTATCCGAGTCCTCCCGACTCTAGCCATGACTCCTTGCTTACCTATCCGAGTCATCCCGACTCTAAGCAAGACTTCTTGCTTGGCTATCCGAGTCACCCCGACTCTAACCAAGACTTCATGCCTTTTACAAGGACTTCCTAGTGTGATCATGTGAATGCAAATGATGCAAACATTCAATACATCATAGAACATGTGATCAATACATTCTATGGCACAAATAGACCTAAACATGTGAAATCACAAAAAATCAAGTCTAGATGCAAAAATACATGAATAGAAACCTAAGCATGTGAAACACCTAACACATATACTCAAAGTCTCATTCACACACATAACACTTGAATCACAAAATGTTCATGGAGTACAAATTCAAGATGCTATCAATATACAATTAAAAGCTAGATATATGAGATTAAAATCAATCAATATACTAGACAAAAATATAGAGCAAGGTTTTGAGATTTACATCAATCAAAACCTATATTCTCTAAATCACAAACAAATACACAACTCCTAGATTTTATTAATCAAAGGATCAAAACAAATATCAAAGTCATTTTAACACAAAATTAATTCAATTAAGTATCAAACAACCTAAGATGCCATTCTAATCACAATACAACTCACAAACATATGTAAAACCCAGAATCATAGAATCTAGTCAACATTAGTCCACAAATTGAGTTTCAATTAGAATGATAATCAAGCTATCTTTCCAAATAGCTTTTACCAAACATTAACATAGATATAGAAGAAGAAACCCCAAGCAAATGGAAGGTCAAATAACAAGAAATCCCAAAGTTGAGACTCATACCTCGGATTCTGCAGCTGGTTCGGAAATCAGTGTTCAACCACTTGAAATCACGATCAAACAGCCACCAAACCACTTGAAGATGTTAGAGGACTCAAATACGAACACTCTCCAACTTGAATCACTCAAATCCGACTCCGGATGAGGAAGATATGGTGTTTTGAAGTTTGGAAAAATTGGAGAGAATGTATTGCGGGAAATCTGAAAAATTCTTCTTAGTTTTCAAAATGGAGAGAGAGAGGGAAGAAATAGGAGAAGAGAGAGAGAGGATTTCGGCCAACCACGTGGTGCCATGTCATCCCCTGGCCGTGGGGGGCGCATGGCCCACACGGGAGCAGAGGCTGCTCCAGGCCGTGGGGCCCACGGCCAGCCCATGTGGCCCACGGCCTGGGCTGTCCTCTCGCGCGCTCCCTCGGTTCGTCGGCCCGTATCTCGGGCGTCCGAACTCCGAATTCAAATCCATTTCCAGATTACAAACCATGACTCTCTCATGCATGACGAAGACTATACAACTTTAAAAAACGGTTGAGAAATCATCTCAGAAATCATCGATGAAGTCAACTCAACGAAAGATAACGTAAAGTAGCATAGTCAACTTGTTTGGACTCGAAACCTTATGAATGAGTAACCAAAACGACCGGAACTCAATAAGGCATTGAATAAGAACATGTTCAAGTCCTAAAAACAAAATACGGAAACATATAAATACAAAGACACACACATATGCTAGTTTCCGGACATAGTCCTAGAAAATGCAAAACACAAAGTTTATTAACTAAATATGAATGCATGAGCATATTTTGCCAAGTGTGTGAAAGTGAAATGTAAATGAAATTAAATCATGAAGGAACACACAAGAATGATATGTGTGAGTGTGTGCCTAGCCTTGTAAGAGATAAGAGGTCTTTGAATACCTTTGTTGACCGATAATGCCCGAATCTCTTAAAAGCCAGCAACTTGAACGAATTGTGGTGTAGACGTCCTTCGTCTTCGAAATTCTTCAATTACTAACCACTAAACATTACAAGTTAAACACGTTTTGATATGGAATTAATGCCAACACTAATTATCAACCTAACAGTAGCATTAGTGTCAAAAGAGTACCAAATCCCATAGTTGGAAGTCCCATTCACATATCGAATGATTCTGTTAACGGAAGAGAGATGGGACTCCTTAGGATTTGATTGGTACCTAGCACACACACCCACACTAAAGGAGATATCGGGCCTACTTGCGATCAAATAAAGCAAGCTACCAATCATGCCTTGATACAATGTTTGTTCCACACTTTTTCCTCTAGCATCCTTGCTTAGCTTCAAAGTGGTACTCATGGGTGTATCAAAATGTTTGGCATTTTCAAGACCAAACTTCTTCACTAGGTTCTTGGCATATTTGGCTTGGGTTATAAAAATCCCATCATGTAGTTGCCTAATTTGCAAACCTTGGAAGTAACTTATCTCACCAACAAAACTCATCACAAATTCATGAGACATAATATCAACAAATGTTGGACCTTGGTGTTGTTGGTGGAGCCAAACACTATATAATCAACATATATTTAAGCTATAAAGAGCTCATCATTGTCTTTCTTGATGAATAGAGTCTTGTCAACACTACCTCTTGTGTAGTCATTGTCTACAAGAAATTGAATGAGGCACTCATACCAAGCCCTCGGTGCTTGTTTCAACCCATACAAAGCCTTTTTGAGGCGATAGACATGGTTGGGGTGGTGTGCATCCACAAACCCCTTGGATTGTTCAACAAACACTTCCTCTTGCAGAAAGCCATTGAGGAAGGCACTCTTCACGTCCATTTGGTGCAATTTGAACTTGTGCACATAAGAGATGGACAAGAGAAGCCTAATAGACTCTAAACGTGCAACGGGAGCAAATGTCTCCTCAAAGTCGATACCCTCAATTTGAGAGTACCCTTGTGCAACAAGTCTAGCCTTGTTACGCACTATGTTGCCATCCTTATCGGATTTGTTCCTACATATCCATTTGGTACTTATGACATTAGTGGTCTTCGGCCTAGGAACTAGAGTCCAAACCTCATTCCTTTCGAATTGGTTTAGCTCTTCTTGCATGGCAAGAACCCAAAATTTATCATTTAAGGCTTCATCAACCTTTTTGGGTTCCATTTGAGAGGGGTAGCATGTGTAGCTAATGAGATTAGCTATTTCACGTCTAGTCCTAACACCCTTATTAACTTCTCCAATGATGTCATTCTTATCATGGAGTTTTTTAACCCATAGAGTGGGTTCTTTAGAGTTCAAGAGAGGAACTCTATCAATAGGTTGTGTGTCATTATCAATAACATTGGATGTCCAAACATTAGGAGTCACCACAACCTTCTCTAAGGGAGAGTCATAACTAAAAACAACCTCCTCCTCATGGTCATTAGACTTGAGCCTTGTATCATCAATGACAACACTGGATGATTCCATGATGGTTCGAGTCTTCAAGTTGAAAACTCTATAGGCTATACTATTCATGCATAGCCAATAAAGATACCCTCATCACTCTTAGCATCAAATTTGCCAAGTTGATCACAATCATTTAAAATGTAGCATTTGCTTCCAAATGAGTGGAAGTAGCTAACATTTGGTTTTCTACCTTTCCATAACTCATAGGAGGTATTCCTAGTTCCAGGCCTTAGGAAAACTCTATTTCCTATATAGCAAGCCGTATTGACGGCTTCAGCCCATAGGTTCCTAGGGACATTGTTGCTAAGCAACATCACACGGGCCATCTCTTGAAGGACCCTAGTTTTCCTCTCAACAACTCTATTTTGTTGAGGTGTCCTAGGAGCCAAGAACTCATGAGAGATGCCTAAGCTATTGCAATAACTTTCAAAGATGGCATTCTCAAACTCCATCCCATGGTCACTTCTAATCCGTTTAATGCTTTTAATGTTTGAATTCATTTCATTTTGTATTTTAGTACAAAGCATTTTAAACTTGTCAAAAGTTTCAGATTTTTCTCTAAGAAAATATGTCCATGTGAACCTAGAGAAATCATCAACACAAACAAAAATGTATCTCTTTCCACCTAAACTCTCGGTTTGCATAGGACCCATAAGATCCATGTGGAGAAGCTCTAAGGGCTCCTTGGTGGAGAGACACTTGCCCTTTTTGTGCATGCTTTTGGCTTGTTTTCCTTGTTGGCAAGGTCCACAAACACCATTGGCTTTCTTCCCAAGCTTGGGAAGGCCACGCACAGTATTGAACTTATCTAGGATTCATAAATCCCTAAAGTTCATGTGGCCAAGTCTTTCATGCCACAACTCAATTTGCACATCCTTGGACACATTGTTTGAGACTATTCTAGCTTTAAGACAATATTAATTGTCACTAGATCTCATTCCTTTCAACAAGGTTTGCCCATCGGGCTTTAGGATAGAGCAATCATTTTTGCTAAACAAGATGGAATATTCTTCATCACTAAGATGAGAAATGCTTATCAAATTGGCTTTCAAGCCATCAACAAATAAAGCATTGGATAAGGAGGGTAATCCGGGAACGGAAATGGGTCCTTTCCCTATGACTCTCTTTTTGGATCCATCACCAAAGGTGACACATCCTCCTTCCTCCATGACAAGAGTCTCGAAGAAACTCTTGTTTCCCGTCATGTGCCTAGAGCACCCACTATCTAAGTACCAAAAGTTAGAAGAATTTGCCTTTAAGGCAATTTGTGCAACATGGCAAATATTTTCATTCTTTCTAATCCACATAGGTAAAAGATTTTCTTTCCTAGTGGTCTTTGGTACATGGGCTCTAGATGTCCTAGGATCATGCAAATCAATTTTATCATTCCTAGGAACATGCATCTTGGCTCTATTCTTTCCCTTTTCAATCATACTTTTAGTTCTACACATTTTAATATATCTAAAGCAATTTGGTCTAATATGACCATCAAAACCACAAAAATGACATGTAGGAATGAAATAAGGAATCATACCATGTCCTTATGCGTACATAGAAGCTTTCCCATGTCTTTGTGGTTGAGTAGGTTCAATCCATCTTCGTTGTTGAACCGGTCTAGCTTGCTTCCAAGGTTTAGCTTGCACGATTGGTCCCTTTCCTTTGTGAGCCATATGTTGAGGAATGTTAGCTTGAAGAGCTCTTGTAGGTTGAGCTTGAGGTTGCCTTCTTGGCACCACCTTCACTTGTGCACTATTTGAAATCTTTTTATAAAAAGTTATGGTCACAAGACAATACAAAGGTTAGTTTTGAAAAACATTTAAAACATTGAAATCCAATCTTTTGAAACTAGACACTTTACTCTAAACAACCAAACCAAAACTAACACTTATCCAAGAGAAGAATAAGACCTTCTCAAGTGGTCAACCATTGCGCTAAGACATGCACACCATCATGTAAGTGCGGACGTTTTCGATCATACAAACGGAAACGAATTACACCACACTTAAGACTAACATACATGAAGTGCAAATGTGGGATGTGAATGCATCATAATGCCTAACATGTCATGGCATTGTCATTGAACAAGATGCACTCAATTAAAACATGCATGAAGAGACTTCATGGCTTTGCATCCTAATGCCTAAACATGTCATGGCATTTCAATAAACTAGATGCAATCACTTGAAACATGCAAGAAGAGAGATTAATGAACATTAATGCACACATAATAAGAAAATACAACATACAATAATAGGAATTATGCATGGGTTGTGGTTGTTCACAACTACATCTCTTCAATGTAAGTAAGCACTTAGAAATTTACCTTTGAAGTGCTTGTGTAAGGTTTATGATTTGTATTGGCTTAATTCCATTGCAAAACACTCTATGATTGTATTAGTTGTTGCTTAGGACATTATTTGAAGAAAGGAAGCTTAAAGAGTGAAGAGCAACGTCTAGTGCAAAAGTCGTCTTCAAGAGGTGAAAAACGTCAAAGGTAAATCTTGACATCCACCCTTTTGCAAGGCGTTAGCGCACACACACACAATTCATACATGTGTGTCCCTGCATCGTGGTTCAAACATTTGGTATAACACATTCACACACTTCACATTCACACACTTCATAGCATGCTCATGCATTGATCTTGTATTGACAAACATTGTGAAATTGCATGCTTTGTGACTATCTCTTTGATATGGCATGCTTGTGTGAATATGTGTTTATTTGTTTCCGTATTTTGTGTTTAGGACTTGAACATATTCTTATTTAATGCCTTATTGAGTTCCGGTTGTTTCGGTTACTCATTCATAAGGTTTCGAGTCCAAACAAGTTGACTATGCTACTTTTCGTTCTCATTTGTTGTGTTGACTTCATCATCAGATTCTGAGATGATTTCTTAGCCATTTTTCAAAGTTGATTAGTTGTAGTCGTGCGTGAGGGATTCACGGTTCATAATCTGAAAACGGATTCGAAATCGGAGGTCGGATGCTCAAGATATGGTCCGACGAATCGAGGGAGCGCGCGAGAGGAGTTGGAATCACGTGTGGCCACTTGGCCAGCCCATGTGTGAGGCCGTGGGCCCCACGCGCCCCCCATGGGGTGGTGATGTGGCGGCTCATGATTCGCTCGTAAAATCTTTCTTTTTCCCTCCTTTTAAGCTAACCTCCTTCCCTCCACACTTGTGCAATTTTTTTGAAGAACACTTGATTTTCTCGCATCAGTTTTCTACAATTTTTGTTTACTTGTTTTGATCATATCTCTCTCATACGAACTCGAAATCATTCGATTCAAAAACCAAAATTGTTGGTCTCGAAGAGAGCTACAAACCTCAAGAATTTCCAGAGGTATTTGACTTTGGAATTTTTCTCAGCTGGTCCATTTCCAGTCCGTGGTCAGTTTGGATGTTTCAACTTCTTCTTTTTCAATTTCATCTTTGATCATCTATTGATTCTTTCCATTTGATTGATGAAATTTGTTCAGAAGTATGTTAGATCACATGCTAGGGTTATTTGATCATTTGTTAATTAAGTTTTAGCTTTGTGATTTGTTTTGAAAATATATGTGCTAAACTTGAGCTATCATGAAATTGATTCTAGAAAATATATGTGTGATGTGCTTCATGTTATTTTCTATGTTTTATTTCATGATCTAAGAACTAGGTTTTTAGTGTGCTAAATCGAATATTCATACCTTTGTTCTTATTGATTTGCATGTCTTGATTTCTAGATAACTTTTGTGATTGTGTGTTGAAATCATATTCTAGACTATCATTGAACATGTACATTTTGCTTGATTGATCATCTAGCTTAATTTGTTTGTGTTTGCATCACTTGCATCACTTTAGATCATAGCCTTGCATTAGGTTGAAGTCTCTAGCAAAGTGAGTGAAGCTTTGTGGATAGAGCAAGGGAGCCTTGATTAGAGTCGGGAGGACTCGGATAATCAAGCAAAGAAGTCTTGTCTAGGGTCGGGAGGATCCGGATAGGCAAGCAAGAAATCTTCCTAGAGACGTGAGCGTCTTGGATAGGAAGTTGCTTTCTAGAGGTGTAGGACACATCTCGGATAGGAAGTAGGCTTGGTGATTCACTAGCCCGAGGGTAGATTAGGAGTTGATAGCTTGAGCGGATATCATGAGTGATAGCTTGAGTGTGTAAGTCCTTTTTCACATAGTGGATTGCTTCGCCGGTGGTTGTGGTATCAACCCGTGGATGTTTCCTCATTGAGGTTTTACCACGTTAAAATCCTTGTTTTCAATTTTGCTTTACTTTCTTTTATCTTCCATATATTACATTGTTTGCACATCTTGTAAATTGATTAACTCTTGTCTTAGTGAAATCAATTCATTTGCTAAATCTTATCAAGTGTGCATTTTGCCTTGTAATTTTCCGCATTATTTTTAATTGAAAGAATTTGGAGCCTATACCTATTTCCCCCCCCCCCCCCCCCCCCCCCCCCCTCCTGGTATATTTCACTACTACATTAAGGGAAATTTCAGCTTGTCACCTTGAGGTCTTGAAAGGGCCTTTAAGCTTACAATTCAAACCCCAACATGTTGTTTGTCCACAAAATAAGCCAATCAATGAATGGGAATCCTTACAGAAATCACAAAGCTAAAACTCAACAATCAATCGATCAATCAAACCTCAAGTTTGAATTAACATCATTCTTAACACATTTCATCAATCAAATAGGAAGATTAAATGAGATGATCAAAAGAGAAAGTAAGAAGAAGATGTTTCACCTACAAATCATAAGACTGGGACTGAAATCAACTTGCTGCGAAAAATCACAAACTCAAATGACTTTTAAAATGCTTGGGGTTTGCAGCTCTCTTCAAGACCAACATTTATGGCTTTTGAATCACTCAATGTTGAGTTGAAATGAGAGAGTAATGATCAAAATAAGAAATCAAAAAAATAAAGAAGAACATCTGCACATTTCTATTTTGAATTTTTCTTCAAGTTATATTTAGAGGGAAGGAGGAGAGTATTTAGAAAAAGAGAGAGAGGGAAAACGAGCAGCCAATTAGCATGTGCCACCTCAGCACCCCGTGAGGGGTGCGTGAGGCACACGGGGGCAGAGAAGGCTGCTGGTTGTGAGCCTCACGGCCTTCTCACATGCCCCTTCTTGCTTGGTCGTTGGCCAAGCAAGCATCCCTCGCGCTCCACTAGCGTTCTTCGGCCGTATTCGGGCCTTCGAACTCTGATTTCAAATCTGTCTTCTGATTACGAATCATGACTCCCTCATGCACAACAAAGACTATGAAAGTTTGACAAAAGGTTGAGAATTCATCTCGAAAAATGTCGACAAAGACAACTCAACGAATGAGAACGCAAAGTAAAGTAGCTACATCGTTTGGACTTGAAACCTAATGAATGAGCAATTGAAATGACTGAGACTTAATAAGGAATCAAATGAGATCATGTTCAAGTCCAAATACAATAAAACAAAAACAAATAAATAAAAGATCACACAAGTATGCCATTTCCTAGAAATAGTCTTAAAACATGCAATTTTACAATGTATGACAATTGTAAGTGCCTCACTTTTGATTGGCGTATTTCGTTGGCAAAATCACAATGGGGTTCTGTATGTAAGGGTAGCTTAGAATGGAAGAAAACCTCATTGTGTGATCAAGAGCTTCAAGGAAGGTAGCTCTCTTGACTTAACTCTATTTTGAAGAGATGTAGTTGCACACACTCACATTATTTGCATGTTTTGGTGATTGCATTTTGTATTCCCAAAGCCTTGTCATGCATTAGGCCTAGGAGTACATTTGTTGCAAAGGGCGCTGTTCAAAGCGCTGTACGAACAGCGCCCCTTCAGACCTGATAAGAATGGGTCATTTTTTGTAGGCGCTGTATGTACAGCGCCCTTCCTTGGCTGAGCAGATCAGATTTCCAGCGCTATTCAAAAGCGCTGTTCTGAACAGCGCTCATGTAGAAGACCTTTCATCTTCTTCTGAAGGCGCTGTTCAAGTTGCTCTATGTACAGCGACCTGTACAGCGCCCAAGGCAATATCAGGTCATTTTTTCAAAACGATGTCACTTCATTTGGATCTCATTTATATATGTCTTGATAGTCTTGGCTCGTTTTTTAGAGCAAAAATTACACATTTGAGAGCTTCTTGAGCATCTTCCACTTCAAGGCATCAAGACTTCATCTTTAAGGTTCCAAAACACAAACACCCTTCATCTTGCATCTTTCATTCATCATCTAGCATGATTCTAGGTTGATTTAATTTAGGGTTGTTAGTTTTGCTCACATGACTTGTATCTAGAACATCATTCTCATATCTATATGTTCTTGCTTTACAAGATAGCTTTTTTATCACTTGAATTGATTCAAGATTGCATCTTTATGACTTGACATAGTTTCAAGAGTGTTTTATTATGGTTTGTGAGTTGTTTTGTGATAGATAATGCATATAGGATTTTGATTGCTTATTTAGTGTTGTTATGCATGTCATCTAGTGATATGATATCTAGGAATGTCTAACATGTTCATCCATGCCTAGATAAGCTTGAATGTCTAACCTTGCATTTTCAGCATCTTGAGTATTTTTCATATTCACCTTAGGTTGTGCTATCTCTTCACTTTAGAGACAAGTCTTGTATTTACCTCTTAGGTAGTTTGCAAGCAAGGGACTAGAGTCACTATTAAAGGCCCGCGGGTAGCAAAGACGGATTAGTAATTTTAGGTGTGATGTGGTCAACCTAAATTGTAATCGTATTTGCAAATAGTGGATTCGAGGTTCTCGTGTGGCGCACATAACAGCCAGTGGTTTTTCCCCGTGTGGGTTTCCACGTAAATATTATGTGTCCTTTAATTTCCGCACTTATTTGCTTGTTTTTGTATATTGACTAGATTGGGGCATTTTCGTAAATTTGACTAATCTCGAAAATTGGGTAAAAATGTTTAAAATCTATTCACCCCCCCTCTAGATTACTTTAGGACACGTTTATATATATTTTCAACAATACGAGTTCAATGCATGAGCATACTTCAATGGTGTGTGAATGTGTTATACCAAATGTAGCACAATGATGCAGGGACACACATGTATGAATTGTGTGTGTGTGCACTTACGCCTTGCAAGAGAAAGAAATATCTTGATACCTTAGCATCCAAGTAAGCGCTTTTCCTCTTGAAGACAAAATTTGCTTGAGAAGTTGCTTTTCTCCTTTGAAGCTTTTTTTCACCAAGAACCACCTAAGCAACTAACCATTACAAATAAAGAGTGTTTTGCAATGGAATCAAGCCAACACAAATCTAAGATCTTACAGAGGATGTACTCAAGCCTAAGGCGCAATGGAACGCGTAACAGTTTGAAGCATCAAAATGGAATAGAAAGGCGATGCACGCTATCCTATGTGCCATGGATGAGAATCAATACAAATTGATTCAAAATACTATGATCGCTAAGGAGGCGTGGGACATCCTAGAGATGGCACATGAGGGAGCTGAAGTGGTTAAGGACTCTAAGCTTCAAGTTCTCCAAACTCAATTTGAGATGCTTAGGATGGAGGAGAACGAGTGCTTCAACGACTTTAAGATCAAGTTGATGGACATAGTCAACCAAAGTCATTAACTTGGTGATCCTTATTCGGATAAGAGAATCAAGCAAAAAATTATGAGACCTCTCCCCGAAAGATTTGAGTCCAAGGTAACGGCTTTAGAGGAGAATAGTGGCTACAAGGATATGAAGTCAAGTGAGGTAATTGGGAGACTTCTAGCTTATGAGTCTAGGAAGGGTCCTACCTCCACACCTCCTAAAAAGCAAAAGGGAATTGCTTTGAAGGCCTCCAAAGTAGAGAAGGAGGAAAATGATAACTTTGATGAAGACATGGCATTATTGTTGAGAAGGTTCAAGAAATTCGTCAAATTCGAGAAGAAGGGTTTTGGATCCAAAGGCCATGACCTGAAGAAAAAAGCTCCCTTCAAGAAGTTTGAGCTTAGGCAAGATAAGACTGAAAGAAAAGGGATCCAATGCTTTGAGTGTGGTGGCATAGGACACATCGCTCCCGATTGTGGAAATTTGAAGAACAAGAAGAAAAGGAAAGTGATGGCTGCCAATTGGAGTGGAAGTGATGACTCCGATAAGAGAGATGAATCTTCAGATGATGAAGATGAAGTTGCTAACTTCTTAGCCTTTGCCTTCTCCCACAAGAACAAAGGTACTAGTGAAGAAGAGGAAGAGAGTCACGAGGAAAATGACTCAAGTGAAGATGACTCTTCATCTAACTCTGCAAATGGAAATGTGGAGAAAATGGATGTTCATGACTATATAGTCAAGTTTGAATGCTCAAGGATGAAAAACAAGAGAGAAATTAGGAGATTGAAGGAAGAAAATCAAGAGCTTTCAACACAAGTTGACCACTTAAGTGAAGAAGTGGTGAGATCCATGAAAAATGAAGATAAGCTAAGAGATGAGCTAGCTTTATCTAAGAGGAATGAAAAAGGTTTGAAGAGGGAGCTTGAAGAAGCTAAAGGGTCAATGACTAGGATGGCTTATAGCACCGATAAGCTTGACCACATGTTAAGTGTTGGAAAAAGCCCTTGTGACAAGAGAGGTCTTGGGTTTGAAGATGGCGAGGAGACCTCCACTCCTAACAAGACCGTGTTTGTCAAGAGCTTGAGCTACAAAGAAGCTTCACCCGTGCAAACTCCTAGGAAGAAGATTGATCTAGGACAATGCTCACATAGTGCACAAGTGAAGGTGGCGACAAGAAGGCAACCTCAAGCTCAATTCATAAGAGCTCCTCAAGCCAACTTTCCTTAACAAATGGCTCACCAAGGAAAGAGACCTGTAAGGATTCCCATTCATTGATTGGCTTATTTCATGGACAAACCATATGTTGGGGTTTGAATTGTAAGGGTAGTTTAGGTGATTAAGGATCATGCTCAAAGGCCCTCTCAAGACCTTAAGGTGACAAGCACTCCAAAGGTATATCTCTAATGCTTAGTTTTTCTTTGAAGAGATTTAGTTGTACACACACACTTAGCATATTTGCATATGTGTGCATTCTCTTCACATGTCATATTTCACACTTGCACTTTGTTGTTTGTATATTCTTGTGTGTTTATGTGTTGTGTAATTCGTTTCCCGAAGATTGTTCAGAAACGTCCGCACTTGCACATTGGTGTGCTTGTCTTGCACGAAGATCTCCTTCGGAGAATGCCCTTGGCTTCTCCTTTTGATTCACCACTTTGCACACTTGCACATTGTGCACAAAGTGGAAATAGGGCATTGTTGCCATTTGATGGTGTTGCCCTTTGTTGGTGTCGCCATGGCGACATAAAGTTTTATTCCTGAAAATCAATTAGGTATGATGTCGCCATAAGATGTCGCCGTGAGATAAATGGCGACAAATAAGCATTTTTGTGTTGCGTCAGGCGTCGCCCTGAGGTGTTGCCATGGCGACAAAGTGGTGACATAGCAGAAAAATTGGTGTTGCCATGATGTTGACCTGAGACAAATGGCGACAACAAATGGCAACAACTGATTTTGTCCAAAACGACATAGCTTCAATTGACCTCCTATAAATATGCCTATTTGTTCTTAGGTCCATCTAATGACTCAAAAATCATATTTTTAATTGAGAGCATTTTCAAAGAGAGTATTTTATTCAAGAAATCATCTTTGATCACCCAAATCATTTTTGGTATGCATAAATCATCATTTAAGCATCATCCATGTCATATAGGATGTGCTAGTGCATAGGTTTTCATCAACACACATGTTATGGTAAGTTGAACACTAATTTCATCTAATCTTAGTGCTTTTACTTATATATTTATCTCATTGATTACTTGTATGTGCTTAGATTAATTTCTTATTACAAGATTGAGATTATGTGTTGTATGTTTGGGTGTTGTATTGTGATAGCTATCTAGGTTTTCATAATCTATGTTTAGCTAAGATTTTTGAAATGTCATTTAGCTATTGATATCTAGGATTGCATTAATTGTTGTCTAATCATCCTAGATAAGCATCTAAGGTTCCCTAGCTTTATTTGCTCTTTGAATATCATCATATATTCACATAGACCAATTTATCTCTTCATTGAGAAGTAAGACTTGTGTGGCTTCCGGGATTAGGTTGCCTTTTGTCACAAGCAATTGTAAGTCTTATGTGATGACCGGGATTAGGTCGTACACCGGGATTAGGTGTTCACATAAGCAATTGGACTAGGTTCACTCATACCGGAAGTAGGTAGTGGTAGTGAGTTACATACCGGGATTAGGTTGTAATCTTCATTATCATTAGTGGATTTGAGGTTCAAGTGTGGCGCACTTACCAGCCCGTGGTTTTTCTCTGTTGAGGATTTTCACATATACATCAAGTGTTATTTATATTTCCGCACCATGTTACACTTGTTGTTTTGAACTGACTAGTTAGGTGCATTTTCGTAAACTTGACTTAAAAAGAAAATTGGGTAAAAAGGGTTAAAATCTATTTAAAGATGGAGGTTGGGTTACTTTTGGTGATGGTACCAAAAAGCAAGTTCTTGGCAAGGGAACAATTTGTATCCCCGGATTGCCTAAACTTCGCAATACTTTGTATGTTGATGGTTACAAGCTAACTTGATAAGCATTACTCACTTGTGTGAAATTTTTAAAGAAGTTAGCTTTAATAAAGATGTGTGCACTATAATTGATAAAAAGGGCGATGTCGTCTTAAGAGTCAAAAGGTCTATAGACAATTGCTATTGTCTTGAGATAGATCCTCTAACATGCAACATGGCACATGAGTGCAATAAGCTTGATTTGTGGCATCAACGTTTGGGTCACATGAATTTTAAAGATTTGTAAAAGCTTGAAAAACATGGCATTGTTAGAGGTCTTCCTAATCTTGGTAAAAAGCTTGAGGTGGTTTGTGAACCTTGCAAATTAGGTAAGCAAACCAAAGTGTCTCATAAGAAAAATTCTTACATAGCTACCAAGAGACCTTTAGAACTTGTGCATATGGACCTAATGGGGCCAATTCAAACCGAGAGCATTAATGGCAAAAACTACATTTTTGTATGCGTTGATGACTTCTCTAGGTTTACTTGGGTTTATTTTCTTAGAAACAAGACCGAAGCTTTTGATTACTTTAAAAAATTTTGTAATCAAGTTCAAAATGAAAAAGGTCTTGATATCAAGAAAATATGTTGCATTAGGAGTGATCATGGGACGGAATTTGAAAATGCAAAATTTAGTGAGTTTTGTGATGGTTTAGGGATTTCTCATGAGTTCTCCGCACTTAGAACTCCTCAACAAAATGGTGTTGTTGAGAGAAAAAACCGTGTCTTACAAGAGATGGCTAGGGCCATGCTCAATAGCAAGAAAGTCCTTAGAAACCTATGGGCCGAGGCGGTCAATACCGCTTGTTATGTGTCAAATCGTGTTTTCAAAAGGCCCGGCACAAAACAAACGTCCTATGAGCTTTGGAAAGGCAAGAAGCCTAATGTGAGTTACTTCCACACTTTTGAGAGTAAATGTTATATTTTGAATGATAGAGATCACTTAGGAAAGTTTGATGCTAAAAGTGATGTTGGTCTCTTTCTTGGGTATGCTATTAATAGTCGTGCATATAGAGTCTTTAACTTGACTACTAAGACTATCATGGAGTCTATCAATGTGAAGATAGATGATCTTAGCATGCTTAATTTGTGTGATGATAATGGTGTCAATGAACCTAAAGAAAACATGTTAAATGACACTAAAACACCTATTGATGTGGCTAGTAGTGTTTCTAGTCAAGATGATGAAAATGACAGTCATGTTGAAGTTGAAAGTCAAGGGTTGGAAAATGCTTTAAATGATAATCAACAAAATGACCAAGTTGTTGAACATTCTTACCCAAGACTTAGAAACTTACACTATCAAGAAGACATCATAGGTGATTTAAATGAAGGGGTTAGAACAAGAAATCAAATTGCTAACCAAATATCCTATGCTTGCTACACTTCTCAAATTGAACCCAAAAATATTAATGAAGCAATTGTTGATGAATATTGGGTTGGGGCTATGCAAGAAGAACTTAATCAATTTGAGAGAAATGAAGTGTGGTCCTTAGTTCCTAGACCCAAAGATATAATGTAATTGGCACTAAATGGGTGTTTAGGAATAAGACTGATGAAAGTGGCAAGATTGTGAGGAATAAAGCTAGACTAATGGCTCAAGGTTACACTCAAGTGGAGGGTGTTGACTTTGATGAGACGTTTGCCCCGGTTGCTCGTCTTGAGTCCATTAGACTTTTATTGTCCATTGCATGCATTAAAAAGTTCAAATTATTTCAAATGGATGTTAAAAGTGCTTTCCTCAATGGATACCTTCAAGAAGAAGTGTATGTTGAACAACCTAAGGGTTTTGTAGACCCACACTCTCCTAATCATGTGTTTAAATTGAAAAAGGCTCTCTATGGCCTTAAACAAGCTCCAAGAGCTTGGTATGATAGGTTGACTCAATATCTTATTGACAACCAATATAGGAGAGGTGGCATTGATAGAACTTTGTTTATCAAACATCATGATCAAGATATTTTTGTTGCACAAATATATGTTGATGACATTGTTTTTGGGTCTACTAATAAAACAAAGGTTGATGAATTTGTAAGTGTTATGTCAAGTGAATTTGAAATGAGTATGGTGGGTGGGTTGAATTATTTTCTAGGAATGCAAGTAAAGCAAACTAGCATGGGCATAATGTTAAATCAATCTAAATATGCTAAAAATCTAGTTAAGAGATTTGGCCTAGAAAATGAAAAAGATTTTAAAACTCCCATGAGCACCACTTTAAAAACCGACAAAGATGAAAAAGGGAAAAGTGTTGACCAAAGCCTTTATAGAAGCATGATAGGTAGTCTACTTTACCTAACGGCTAGTAGACCCGACATTTGCTTTAGTGTAGGCTTGTGTGCTAGATCCCAAGAAAATCCCAAGGAATCTCAATTAAAAGCCGTCAAGAGGATCATTAGGTACATCAAAGGAATTCATAGTCTTGGTCTATTCTATTCATTTGATACCAATGATATCCTTGTAGGCTATTGTGATGCCGATTGGGCGGGAAACATAGATGACCGTAAAAGCACATCGGGCGGTTGCTTTTATATTGGTAATAACTTGGTTTCTTGGTCAAGTAAGAAACAAAATTCGGTTTCCCTTTCCTCTTCCGAAGCCGAATACATTGCGGCCGGAAGTGCTTGCACACAATTACTTTGGATGAAACAAATCCTTAAGGATTATGAGATAGAACAAGGAAAAATGACACTTTATTGTGATAACTTATGTGCCATTAACATCTCTAAAAATCCGGTTCAACACTCCCGTACAAAACACATAGACATTAGGCATCATTTCATTAGAGATCTAGTTGAACATTCTATTGTTACTCTAGAGCATTTGCCTACTAAAAATCAACTTGCGGACTTGTTCACTAAGCCCTTGGACAAAGAGAGGTTTAAAACTCTTAGAATGTCCATTGGCATGATTTGTGTTGATTGATGTCTTTGTGTGATTGTGAGTGGCTTGATGAGCAAAACTTTAATTGAATATCATTGTCTTTAAGAGCTACTCACTTGAGAAGTAATGATCTTTAACAAGTATCTTTTATTGTTTCTAGATCATGCACTTGAGCTTGAAAATCTTATTTTTGAAAAGTGCACTAATGCTTCTCTTGTATGTTTTAGTTTTGAGTTCTTGTGGTTGAATATGTGTAGATAATGGATGCATCTAGAAGTTTATTGTTAAGTACATGATAGATGACCTTTGGTATGTATCCATTTGCTTTGGCACTACATAGTAATCAACGAGCACCCTCATGGAAAGGGCTACACACCTTGGTTGTGAAGCCACCCAATGTAGGAAAAGGCTATGCCATTGTGATGAGTGAAAGCCGCCATGAGGAGTATATGTTTTTGTTAGTAAAATCAAAGAAGTGTTGAAATGAATCATTAAAAAAAAATCTTTGATTCTAAGCCTAAAAGAAATGAAAAATAAAAGGCTTATTGGTGTATAGTTGAGAATTGAGAAAAAGCTCGGGTTGACAAATAGAAACAGGAAAATGAGCCACATGCACACACACGCTCATATGTTGATATCTATTCATTTTAAAAGCAAAAATCCGGATGAATATCGGTTTGACCTATTTTTGGAAAGGCTTTAGATGGATAGGTGTGGATAGAGTTTGCATGTTGATATCACAATTACTCATACTATATGTTTGAGAAGCATTCACACACACACATTTTGCTTATGTGCTTGATTCATTAGCAATGTGAGAATATTTTTGAGAGATTAATGAAAATCTATGGTTCTCTCTTGGACTTTGAAAAGTTATGAAATATTTTCTCTTATTACTTGATTGTGTGATTGTGTGATGTCCCTTGTGAACAAATCTACTTGGTGATAATATGTGGAGCATATGTTAAGGGGGAGCTTTAGTTTATTCAACTTTGCTCTCTATACGATTTGTTTGCTTTGTATCTCGTTCTTTATCTCTTGTGTCCCTTGTCTATTCCTTGACAAAAAGGGAGAGAAAATGTATACCTCACCATGTTTGATATTGGGGAGATTTTGTATACTTCACACTTTATGTGGAAAAATGTTCCAATTGTGTGATCATATTCCTCTTTGTGCTTAATTGTGACTTTGTCTTAAGGGGGAGAATTCTTGTCTTAAGGGGGAGAAAGAATTCTTTCTTGATAATGTTAAGGATGGTTGGTCCTTGGGAATTAGGAAATTAAGGGAATGCTTTAATATGAAAATATTTTATTCACTTGAGATAATGCATTTTTTTGTATGAGATAAGGGATGTCTTCTATATTTGTTTTTGGTTAATAACTCACCATTCTTCTTTAGAGAAGATCTCTTGTTTGGTTGCTATTTTCTCTCATAGGTACTTTGAAGACCAAAAGAGGAATTCTTGAAGACTTGAAGACTTTTTAGTCTAGGAATTTCTTTGTAATGTGAGATTGAGAGTATGCTATCATCTTGAGTTTATTTGAGTGAAACATTGTATGGTGAGGTTGAGGTTTTGCCAATGGAATAGCCAAAGGGGGAGATTGTAAGGTTTATGATTTGTATTGGCTTGATTCCATTGCAAAACGCTCTATGTTTGTATTAGTTATTGCTTAAGATGTTCTTTGAAGAAAGGAAGCTTAAAAGATGAAGAGCAATGTCTAGTGCAAAAGTCGTCTTCAAGAGGTGAAAAACGTCAAAGGTATATCTTGACTTCCATCCTCTTGCAAGGCGTTAACGCACACACACACAATTTATACATGTGTGTCCCTGTATCGTGGTTCAAACATTTTGTATAACACTTTCACACACTTCATAGTATGCTCATGCATTGTTCTTTAATAGATAAACATTGTAGAATTGCAGCTTTGTGACTATCTCTTTGATATGACATGCTTGTGTGAATATGTGTTTATTTGTTTGTGTATTTTGTGTTTAGGACTTGAACATGTTCTTATTTAATACCTTATTGAGTTCCGGTCGTTTCGGTTACTCATTCATAAGGTTTCGAGTCTGAACAATGTGACTATGCTACTTTTCGTTCTCATTCGTTGAGTTGATTTCATCATCATTTTCCAAGATGATTTCTCAACCATTTTTCAAATTTTTGTAGTCGTAGTCGTGCATGAGGGAGTTACGATTCGTAATCCAAAAACGGATTCGAAATCGGAGTTCGGATGCCCAAGATATGGCTGAAGAACCGGAGAGTGCGCGAGAGAGGTGTGGGAGGCCGTGAGCCATCTTGCCCACGCCGTGAGGGAGGCCGTGAGGCTCACGGCCAGAGGGGGTCTCTGCCCCCGTGAGCCTCACGCACCCCCCACGGGAGGGTGATGTGGCTTATGCCAATTGGCCTCTGAAATCCTTCTCTTTCCTCCTTTTAAACACTTCTCCTTCCCTCCAAACATTTCAAGAATTCAAAGAACACTTCTCGGATTTTCTGCAGAATTCTCTCAATTTTAGTTTTAGTATTTTGATCATATCTCTCTCATACGAACTCGAAATCAATCGATTCAAAAACCAAAATTGTTGGTCTTGAAGAGAGCTACAAACCCCATGTATTTCTATGGGCAGCTGACTTCGCCATTTTTCCCAGTTGATCAATTTTCAGTCCGAGGTCAAGGTTGTTTGTTTAACTTCTTCTTTTTCAATTTCATCTTTGATCTTCTTTTGATTCTTACTATTTGATTGATGAAATTTGTTGAGAAGCATGTTAGATCATATGCTAGGGGTGTTCGATCATTTGTTAATTGAGATTTAGCTTTGTGATTTGTTTTGAACATATATGTGCTAAACTTGATTTTGTGTGAAATTGATTCTAGAAAATGAATATATGATGTGTCTCATATTATTTTCTAGGTTTTATTTCATGATCTAAGAACTAGGTTTTTAGTGTGATATATTGAATAATCATACCTCGTTCTTATTGATTTGCATGTCTTGATTTCTAGATAATCTTGTGTTTGTGTATTGAAAGCATATTCTAGTTTATCATTGAACATGTACATTTTGCTTGATTGATCATCTAGCTTAATTTGTTTGTGTTTGCATCACTTGCATCACTTAGATCATAGCCTTGCATTAGGTTGAAGTCTCTAGCAAAGTGAGTGAAGCTTTGTGGATAGAGCAAGGAAGTCTTGATTAGAGTCGGGAGGACTCGGATAATCAAGCAAGGAAGTCTTGTCTAGGGTCGGGAGGATCCGGATAGGCAAGCAAGAAATCTTCCTAGAGACGTGAGCGTCTTGGATAGGAAGTTGCTTTCTAGAGGTGTAGGATACATCTCGGATAGGAAGTAGGCTTAGTGATTCACTAGCCCGAGGGTAGATTAGGAGTTGATAGCTTGAGCGGATATCATGAGTGATAGCTTGAGTGTGTAAATCCTTTTTCACATAGTGGATTGCTTTGCCGGTGGTTGTGGTATCAACCCGTGGATGTTTCCTCTTTGAGGTTTTACCACGTTAAAACACTTGTGTTCATTTTTTGTTTTTACTTTTCTTTATCTTCCATATCGTTCATTGATTGCATATCTTGTAAATTGATTAACTCTTGTATAAGTGAAATCAATTAATTTGTCAAATATAATCAAGTGTGTATTTTCATTGATATATTCCACATTATTTTAAATTGGAAGAATTTGGAGCCTATACCTATTCACCCTCCCCCCCCTTTAGGTATATTTCACTACTACTTAAGGGAAATTTCAAGACCACAAGGTGACAAACACTCAAAAGGTATATCTCTATTGCTTAGTTTTTCTTTGAAGAGATTTAGTTGTACACACACACTTAGCATATTTGCATATGTGTGCATTCTCTTCACATGTCACATTTCACACTTGCACTTTGTTGTTTATATATTATTGTGTGTTTATGTGTTGTGCAATTCGTTTCTCGAAGATTGTTCGGAAACGTCTGCGCTTGCACATTGGTGTGCTTGTCTTGCGCGAAGATCTCCTTCGGAGAATGCCCTTGGCTTCTCCTTTGGATTCACCACTTTGCACACTTGCACATTGTGCACAAAGTGGAAATAGGGCATTGTCGCCACTTATTGGTGTCGCCATGGCGACATAAAGTTTTATTCCTAAAAATGAATCAAGTATGATGTCGCCATGAGATATTGCCCTGAGACAAGTCAAAGAAGCATTTTTGGGTTGCGTTAGGCATCGCCCTGAGATGTCGCCATGGCAACAAAGTGGCAACATAGAAGAAAAATTGGTGTTACCATGATGTCGCCCTGAGACAAATGGCGACAACTAATTTTGTCCAAAACGACATAGCTTCAATTTGACCTCCTATAAATATGCCTATTTGTTCTTAGGTCAATCTAATGACTCAAAAATCATATTTTTAATTGAGAGCATTTTCAAAGAGAGTATTTTATTCAAGAAATCATCTTTAATCACCCAAATCATTTTTGGTATGGATAAATCATCATTTAAGCATCATCCATGTCATTTAGGATGTGCTAGTGCATAGGTCTTCATCAACACACATGCTATGGTAAGTTGAACACTAATTTCATCTAATCTTAGTGTTTTTACATATCTATTTATTTCATTGATTACTTGTATGTGCTTAGATTAATTTCTTATTACAAGATTGAGATTATGTGAAAGTATACAAACGAAGTTAAATTGCTTAAAGCATACCTAGAAGGGGGGGGGGGGGGGGGGGGGGGGTTTAATAGGTTTTTACACATTTTTCAATCCCTTGAACAAACTTTCGTTTGTCCCTCAAGGTAGCCTTACACACAACACAATAAGCCAAGGAAGACATACATAGACAATACGATAATACAATCATAAGAGCAAAGTCTAAGTATATCAACTAGTTATGTGAGGTATAAGAACAAATAAACACAACAACAAAGTAAGCTTGTATTTCAATAGATGTTCAATGAGTTACAAGAGTGATCAAAATGTCACTATACAAAAATTACAATATACAAAAGAATCATAGATACAAAATTGATCAATAGAATGAATTCACTAATCACACTATACAAAGTCTTGCTTCACAATACATCACATGTGAATATTATGAATCAAGATAATAAAATATACAATTAAAATATAAGAGAAAGAGATAGGAAGAATTAACACAAGAGATTTTTTAACGTGGTAAAACCTCCAAGGAGGAAACATCCACGGGTTGAACTACAACCATTGGGTACTATATTATTGGAAAGTAAACATAGAACATTCACAAAGTGACCAATCTTTAGCTCACCCAACCTAGTGAAGTCTAAGCCTACCCAACCCTATTGGAAAGTATGAAATCCCTCAATGATGCGAAACCACCATATATTGGATACCACACACAACCAACATCGATGGTAGATTAGAAATTCCTCAAGAGTGCATACACCTCCCGTGTACCCCGCTCTATCGGAGTCTATGTCTAACCATACGCCTAGGCCTACTAATACAATAGCCAACTCCCTATCAAAGGCACTCTTGCCTCTAGGGAGCCTCCCATGCATGACTATCCGAGTCCTCCCGACTCTAGCCATGACTCCTTGCTTACCTATCCGAGTCATCCCGACTCTAGGCAAGACTTCTTGCTTGGCTATCCGAGTCATCCCAACTCTAACCAAGACTTCATGCCTTTTACAAGGACTTCCTAGTGTGATCATGTGAATGCAAATGATGCAAACAATCAAATCAACATAGAACATGTGATCAATACATTCTATGGCACAAATAGACCTAAACATGTGATATCACAAGTAATCAAGTCTAGATGCAAAATACGAGAATAAAAACCTAAGCATGTGAAACACCAAACATATACGCTCAAAGTCTCATTCACATATACAGCACTTGAATCAAAATATATTCATGAAGTACAAATTCAAGATGCTATCAATATACAATTAAATGCTAGATATATGAGATTAAAATCAATCAATATTCTAGTCAAAAATATAGATCAAGGATTTGAGATTTTCATTAATCAAAACCTAGATTCTCTAAATCACAAACAAATACGCAAATCCTAGATTTCATCAATCAAAGGATCAAATCAAATCTCAAGGTCATTTAACACAAAATAAATTCAATTAAGTTCCAAACAACCTAAGATGCCATTCTAATCACAATACAACTCACAAAAATATGTAAAACCTAGAATCATAGAAACTAGTCAACATTAGTCCACAAATTGACTTTCAATTAGAATGATAATCAAGCTATCTTTCTCAATATCTTTTACCAAACATAAGCATAGATATAGAAGAAGAAACCCCAAGCAAATGGAAGGTCAAAAAGAAAGAAATCCCAAAGTTAAGTCCAATACCTTAGATTCTATAGCTGGTTCGGAAATCAGTGTGTGACCACAAGAAATCTCGATCAAACAGCCACCAAACCACTTGGAGATGATAGAGGACTCAAATACGAACACTCTCCAACTTGAATCACTCAAATCCGACTCCGGATGAGGAAGATATGGTGTTTTGAAAATCTAAAAAACTGGAGAGAATTCCTTACGGGAAAACCAAACTTTTCTTCTTAAAAATTTCAAATGGAGAGAGAGAGGGAAGATATAGGAGGAGAGAGAAGACCAAACCAACCAATGGTGTGAGGCCACGTCACCCCCTGGCCATGGGGGGTGCGTGGCCCACACGGGGGCAGAGACCCCTCAAGGCCGTGGGGCCCACGGCCACACACACGGCCAGCCCAAGTGGCCTCACGGCCTGGGCTGTCTTCTCGCGTGCTCCCTCGGTTCTTCAGCCCGTATCTTAGGCAACCAAACTCCGATTTCAAATCCGTTTCCGGATTACGAACCGTGACTCTCTCATGCACGACGACGATTACACAACTTTGAAAAACGGTTGAGAAATCATCTCGGAAAACGTCGATGAAGTCAACTCAACGAATGAGAACGAAAAGTAGCGTAGCTACATCGTTTGGACTCGAAACTACATGAATGAGTAACCGAAACGATCGGAACTCAATAAGGAATCATAATAGAGCATATTCAAGTCCAAATACAAAAATACAGAAACATACAAACACAAAGACACACACATATGCTAGTTTCCGGACATAGTCCTAGAAAATGCAAAACACAAAGTTTATCAACATAATATGAATGCATGAGCATATTTTGCCAAGTGTGTGAAGGTGATATATAAATGAAATTAAATCATGAAGGAACACACAAGAATGCTATATGTGTGTGTGTGCCTAGCCTTGTAAGAGATATGAGGTCCTTTAATACCTTTGTTGACCAATGATGCACGAATCTCTTAAAAGCCGGCTTCTTGAATGAATTGTGGTTGAGACGTCCTTCGCCTTCTTAATTCTTTAATTACTAACCACTAAACAATACAAGAGAAACATGTTTTGATATGGAATTGATGCCAACACAAACTATAAACCTTACATTATGTGTTGTATGTTTGGGTGTTGTATTGTGATAGCTATTTGACGCGTCCGAACCGGTTCTACAAATCCCACTACAATTTACTCTATCTTACCTCGGTCCTACTAAAGGGATGCGCGAGTCCTTTACTCTTTGCAATCGTACAAGTCGTTAGACGAATATAGTGTTCAGAGTAAGGGTTATCGTTCCCATGGAAGATTTGCAATTTACACTTACTTAGAACAAAAGTTCTAGATTAAGAAAACAATTACAACTATTGAGTTTAATTTCTAGATTAAAAGATTGCTAGGGAATAGATTAAATCAAGTAACAACCTATTAGCTAATCAATAATTATTAAGCTAAAACACAAAGACTCTAACATGCATCTATTCATGTGAAGTTATAAGGCATTAAATCCTCAACTTTAATCACAATCTAAGGTTAGAAGAGTGATTAAAGGAGATTTACTCAAGGTGTTAATAAAGATTCACAAGTAAGTAATCTCTACAACATAGATGGCATAAGAGGCACATGCATCAAAGGTCTTAACTGCATACAAGTTCATCAAGTTTATTGTGCATCAATTGATAGAGTGGTTGTTGCAACTACCACTCATAATTGAATTAAAGAGCACATACATAACTTGAGAAGGTGAGGTTAATAAGATTGATTATATAACAAGGTTAATTACAATAATTACATCTAATCCCCTAAAAAAGAAGAGTTAGTTACACATAGAATTAAAGCTACTAAGAGATACAATTGAAGGAAACATCACCAAATGATAATTCTTGTGAAGTGGAAATGATCCCCTTTGCAATTCAAGCAATAACTTCTTCTATGGCAACTTAAAGTAATCTACTCTAAGGTACCAAAATTGTGTTTGGTTACCAAGAAAGTAGCCAAGAAACTAACTATATTCTCTCTATCTCTATCTAGCTATTTCTATCTATATTTTCTAAGTATATGGTTGAGAGCATTCAATGAGAAGTTAACGACATTCCCCTGTGCATGGATGTGAGAGAAGGCTTTCCAAGGACAATAGGTGGCAAAAGGGGCTGTTTTGATTGGCTTTGGGGCGAGTCTTGATTCACTTGCAGCTCGTCAAAGTTCTTGGCAGGTATGTGCTGCGGCATTTTTCCAGCGGCATGAACCCGCCAGAGCTCTTTTCTCTTCCTAGCTGACTCGTTCCGTGGGAATGTGCTCTCCAAGAAATTAGGTCAGAACCTGCCAGAGTTGCCAGGGGGCTTATGCAGCGGCTTATTTCCAGCTGGACAGAAAGCCTAAACTCGCCAAATGTTAGAGTGGATTCTCGTGGCTTCATGCTGCGGCTTCATTCTAGCTGGGTAGAGGGTCTGAACTCGCTGGAACGATGTTGAGTGTGCCGTGGATTCGTGCAGCTGGATTATTCCAGCTGGAATTGGTTGATGAACCTGCTAGACTGAAGTTCTTCTAATTTTTGCCTTGTTTGCCATCTTTTCGTCACTTTGGACAAAAATGCCCTTGAAACGCCTAAGTTACCTGAAAAGACTTATTTACAACGTTAAATACACAAGATGCTTATAAAACAGTTACAAAAACCAAGTAAAGGGGGCGCTAAATGTGAACATTTTGAGCGCGATCAAACCCCCAAACCTGACTTTTGCTCATCCTCGAGCAAACTACAAATGCTAAAAATTAAACTAAAAACAAAGGTCTACTATGCAGTAAATATATACAATGCACACTAAAACATTTCCGAGAGCCAAGTTGCAAATATGCTAAAAAGATGTGATGATTCTGGAAATAAAACATGCGAAAACCTCTAGTTAGTTTCTATCACCGTTACAACCCTCAAAAACACGCGACAAGGTGAATCCCACACTCTAAATACTCAATTTCAAAAACAAAGCACTCAAAAGCAAGAACTCAATTCGCCTTGACTCTATCCTTACCGGATTTCAGTCTGATTTTCTCTCAGAACCTAAGTTGCTCTCAAATAAGATATACCAGTAAGAGTATGTATATAAGAATCAAATGTAATGCATATGCAATTAAAAATTAATGCACAACTTATGGAAACTGTTTCATAAATGAATTGATATGCCATAAAAATGGAAAGAGCATGCTTAAATCACATTCCCTAGCTAGACTTTCTAAAAGATCAACTAGGTCTTTCCTTGGTTGTAACGGGGCCAAAGGATGATATGAGGTGAATGGAAGAATCACTGGAATTCTGAAGTCTTTGATCAACCTTACAATTTTGTTTCCTTAGCTAATGATAAAGATGTCTCCAAGCGTCTAAGCTAAGATTCAACTTTCAATTTGTGCTACTTAGTACTCGGATTCGAGCACTTCTAATCAAGTATCGTGGCTTACGCATTTTTTATTTTTATTTTTATTTTATTTTATTTTATTTTATTTTATTTATTTTTTATTTACACAAGCCAGTAATTTGCACAACTATCTATCATCACTTAAGTACACGCTATTTACAGAATTTTGAGCTATCCTAATGCATCTATAACAATGCATAATCCTTGATCAAATACTACATCATTCCAAGTGTATGTATATGGGTATGTGATGGTGATGAAATGAACGGTTTGTGTTTGGCCTCAAATTTAGCAATTGGAGCACACATCACAACATAGACAGTGTTTGGGCATTTGGTAGCTAAGCACACATGCCTAGAATCCTTATAAAAAGTCCGTCTAACGAGGGAATACAACTCTAGCAAGCAGTCCACATTTTATTGTTCATGGCATTCAATTATACAAATGAGATCATATAACAATTTGAATAGTGTTTACCCTCAGAAAGTGAAAATTTAGGCTCTGTTTCTTACGAGTAGTCTCCACTATTGGTTAATGCAATCTCGCGCTAAGTTCTATTCACTAAGCAAAAGAGAAAGGAACTATTACACAATGTGCAATGTCATCTTCGAATGCCATTGTGATAGCAACAATTTAGTAATCAACGCATGCACAATTCCTTAACAACACATACATATTAGCATCTCATTTAAACACTTGTGTTCCCATGGCTCAATTGGAAAATTTTGGAAAATTAAATTTTTACCCATATAAGGATACTATATACCATATATACAATACAACATTTACAAACACTATGTACAAGACACTATATACACTATATACAACCATGTGAATGATTGGCAAAGTGTTAATGTGCCCACACCCCCAAACCTAAACTCGACATTGTCCCCAATGTTCGCACACGGAAGACAATAAAAAGAGTTCTATGGTTTGGTTGTTTGGTCATCAAACAACTATCCAATCCATGCAAAAACAAACTCATATATACAACCACATGATATCATATCCATTCATGCATTATACTTCAAAAATCCTAGGCACTATCAACCAACCACACAAAAATTTCCACACTTAGATCTAAAAACTAAACAACTAATACTATATGCAAGTAAATATAATTAGTGATATAATAATAAAATAAAACTGAAAGTACTGTAGGTACAACTAAACCAAAAGTTCCAAGTATACAAAAATATGCGGAATAATGTTCTGTCTACAAAAATCCATGCGGAGTACCAATCCGCCTAAATAGAAATGTCATCATCACAAATAGAAACGCCCCCGTCACTGGTGTAACTAGTGCTATCACTGGTGCAACTGGTGGTGCTACTGGTGGTGGATATGTCACTTCTGCTGCTGGGGTCTAACGGTGTAAACTGAACACCTCTAATGGAGTAACGAAAAATAGGCTCAGAAGGAGGTGGCGGCCCCGCATATGGAACTATGCTCGTCGGTGTCTCGGGCTCCTCCATAATGTACTCCATCGACTCTAGACTTGTATCCTCATAATCCTCCGGTAGAAGCTCGATGCTAGCCACGTATGACCCTACATACTCCACATACTTAGGTACCTGATCCAGGAATGGCTTATGATCCTCCATCTCTTCCGGTGTCACTAGGACCTGTTCTAAAACCTGCTGCTCATCATATAGTAAGTCCATGAAGTTGAAATTCTGCTCATATTGGTCTGGTTGAGCCATGGAACTAAAAAATAAATCATCAATGTCAACGAAAAGATAAGGATTAGGTATACCTGACTCAGGAGCGGTCGGGATAGATGATGTCTCGACTGTGGCAAGTGGCTCCTCATGCCTGAGCTTCTTGCGGCGCTTCCGTTCTTACTCATCAGACTGCTCGCTATCGGCCTCAACAGGCTACTCTGGATGGTATCCTACTAAGTGCGCGACTGCCTTCGTCAAATCCTTCACCTGCTTCGCGAGGCGGCGAACAGTCCATGCCAAAGTGGCATTGGAATCCATCAAGTCCTTGTGGGACTGCATCATACTCTTTGCCCAATCCGGCACGTCATCCTCTCTCTCAAACTCTAACTCCTCAGACTCGCTATCCTCAACTCCTACATCAGACTCTTTAGCTTGAGCCTGAGCATCCAATCTCTCTTGCTCTCTTCTCGAAATTGCCCTACGGTGGGCCAACCTCTGCTTCCTCTGCTCCTTTATACTAAGGAGCCTCTCTATACCTAGCTTGTCTTCTGTAGCCTCATTTTAGGCTCTCCTACCTACGGTCCCCGAGGTTGTCAGAAGCCCATCTGATGGCATGTTTACTCGAATGCCTACCTCCTGCACAAAGTGGGTGATTAGGCATGGAAAGAAGAGGCTTAGATTGCATCTCCTACCGGATTTTACTATCCATCTCACTATGGTACACCCAACATCAAACTCCAACTTGTTCTTCATTTGGTAGAGCATGATGGCCACCTCTTTCTTCAAATCTGTCTAGTGTCCGCTAGGCATAAGGGAGTAACTGAAGTAGATGCTCCAAAAGTGCTCCTCGAACCCCAGCTCTCTCTGATGGACCTCACGGTCCTTGGTGTCCCAGGGCAAGTCTTCAATCCCTTTGAGAGCAATCCCGAACTGTTTATCATAATGCTCAAAGTGGGCATTGGGTGTGTATCTTTCCTCCCACTGAGGATAGCTCTAAGTGTGTAGGTACTCATTTATCTGCTCAGCTGTTATAGAGATCGACTTCCTTCGGATCACAACCGGAGCTCCATTCTTGAACTCATCTAGATCTATAGCAGCATAAAACTTCTGAACAATCTTTCGGTTGGCCCTCTTCGGAAACGAGACATAAGCCTCCCACTTCCTTCGGCGAATCTCGTCGAAAATGGCCGTTTGCCCCAACTCATCGAAGCTCATGTCCCTCTCGATGATAATAGGCCACCTAATGGTGCCCTCAAGTCTCTCCCTAAATATCTCTTCCGCCGTCCTTTCTTGGCATGCGGACTTCTCCTTTCCCTTTTGGGATGAGTCCCCTTGCTCAATTGTGGCGGCCTTTCTCTTTGGTGCCATCTGCTTGTTAGAACAAAAACACACAAAATAACTCCACACAAGTTAGTGCATGGGTTAGTGACGAAGCATTTCAATACTACATTTACTTATATACATTCTATAATTATGTATACTATGTGTACTATGTGCTTGTGTCCATTTCAATCAATTCATAAAGTTAGGACAATCAATTGGATCAAGTTCAAGTGGAATGGGTGCCAATTTGATTCACAATGGTTACACATGCCCACTGTCCCCAAGTTGTGCACACACAACTTGCATCAAAATTATCAATTAATCTATCCTTCAAATCTGCACACACAATTGTCCACTATCACCTCTTCACATAATTCTCAGTCAAACACACTCACTATTTTCATTCTTCAATCAATAGTTCATTAATCAATGCATATCATTTAATAAATTCCTATCAATCTAGCATCCTGTGCATCTTCACAATATGTTCTAACAATGAAAACCATCGTAAGATGCAAGAGAATAGTGATGCAACTTGAACAATCAAATTCGGCCAAAAAAACCCTAGCACTAAAATTTTTCGAAATTGAATCAATACTTGGTGAATATTTGTTGAAATCGGTCCTAGCATGCATATCTAACACATATACATATACATCCATTAATCCCCAAAATTTCACTCAAAAATTCACAAATCGCAAAAACCCTAACTGCCGCCATTTTTGAATGAACATAGACGAATTTCATATGGTTTCGTGATTAAAGGAGGAAGAATTGAGATTACTTACCTTTGCCTTGTGGATTCGAGTGGATTAGAACAAGTTTGAAGAAGAAATTTTATGATTTGACGCGGGAAATTGGAAGAAATTTGAAAAAGGGGAAAGTTGGGTCGTGGAAAACGACAGCCCCTATTTATAGTGGGGTAAGTGTCGCGGGTTTATTCCCGCTGGGTCAGAAAATTGGTTCAAAACGCTGTGTTTTACCTGGTTGGGATTGCCGTGGATTCGTGTCTGACGGGAATATTCTCGCGGTAGGAAACTGTGGGATTCTTCCTCCTTCTAGCGAGTTCATTTCTTCTAGCTGGCGGGAATATTCCCGCGGTATAAAGTTGCTAGAAAATACCCTCTAAAATCTGGTGGCTTCAGTTCTTCTGGTTGGAGGGCAAAGTCCCGCCGGAATGAAGTCGCCAAAATTCTTCAAAAGTGAAACAAATACTAGGTGTGTTGAATATTAATCTGGGGGGGTGTGGTGAAGGTGGTGGTGAATAGATTTTAGCTATTATTACCCAATTTTCGCATGCAAGTCAATTTCACGAAAATGCCCCTACTAGTCAAAAATACAAGCAAGTGTAATATAGTGCGGAATTTAAATAACACTTGATGTATACGTGGAAACCCAACCACTGGGAAAAAAACCACGGGCTATTTAGTGCGCCACACTCAAACCTCGAAATCCACTAATTGAAATGGAGTTTACAACCTATGTAGACCTCGTCTAACACTCTGGTCAATAACCCCCCACTTCTACCATGCGGGCCTTTAAAAGTGGCTCTAGTCCAATTGCTTGAGGCCTAAGCAATCTTAGCCTCGAGACTTAATTCTCAATGAAGAGATGATACAACCTATGTGAATATATATGAATATTCAAATAACAAACAAGACTAGGTAACCTTAGATGCTTATCTAGGATGATGATATAATCAATTAAATCAACCATAGATATCAATTGCTAAATGACATGTCAAATAGCTTAGCTAATCAAGATTAATCAAAAACCTAATTAGCTGTCACAATACAACACTCAATCAATTCATCACAATTAATTCTCTATTCTTGTATTTATCATATGATCAAAAACATACGAGTAAATTAAAAGAGAATAGCTTGATAGTAAAAATACTAAAATAAGATGAACTTAATCAAAATCTTACCAAGCAAGTTGTGATGATGCAAACCCAATCATGGATGCATTCTATATAGTCATAGAAGATGCAATATGAAATTTGATGCAAAAAGGATTTGATTTGAGTGTTTAAAGGTGAGTTCTTGATTTGATTTTTTCTCAAAAATCTCTCTTTTAAGTTTAGGGTTCTAAGGAGTCAAAGAACTTGTTCAGATAATGAGAAAGTAAGATATTTATAGACATCAAGAATTGGGCATGTGAAAAGACAAGTTTGCCCCTGAACCGCACCGATCGGCGGTTTCAAATGGAGGCCAGGCCGCCGTTCGTAACCGCCGAATTGAACTCGAGAAGACCAAGGGAACAACGGCGGTTTCGTGACCGCCGATCCAACCGCCGAATCAAACCCGAGAGAAAAATCAATCAGGTCAAAACGGCGGTTTCGTTCGGCGGCCAGGCCGCCGATCATAACCGTCGATCACCATCAGAGGTGAAAACCAAGGAGAAGCCAAGGGCATTCTCCATAGGCGGTCTTCACGCGAAACCAAGCACTCATTAGTGCAAGCGCGGACGTTTCCGAATTATATCGGGAAACGAATTACTAAGCACATATACACACAACAAGATATCAATCAAAGTGCTAGTGTGTAAAGTGACATGTGAAGAGTATGCACACAAGAACAAATATGCTAAGTGTGTGTGTGCTAACTAAATCTCTTCAAAGAAAACCAAGCACTAGAAATTATACCTTTGGCATGCTTGTCCCTTGAGGTCTTGGAAGGGCCTTCAAGCTTGAAGATCAATCACTTAAACTACCCTTACACAATCAACCCCATCATGTGGTTTGTCCACGAAATAAGCCAATCAAGATATGGGAATCCTTAGAAAAAGTTTCCGCAGGATCATTCAATCTGTCCTGCTGGAAAAGTCTCGCTGCACAAACTCGTTGAACTTCTTCAAAAGATTGTCGCGGTTTCATTCATTCTGTCTTGCAGGCAAAGACCCATCGGAATTCTTCTAATTTAGGGTTTCTTGCCGCGGGTTCATTCATTCTACCTGGTTGGACATGTCCAGCGGCACAAACCCACGGTCATGCCTTTTACTCCATTTTTAATCCCTTGTGTTTCCTTTCTTTATTTCCTAACACCTGCTTATCATGGCATAACAAACACACAACATACAACACATATTCCCTACATTGGTTAATCTATACTAAAAGCTTAAGGCGTAACTAGGACCTTAAAACCCCAAACCTTTCTTTTGTCCACCTGACTATTTAATACCCTTCGTCTTTCTTTTTGACCTAGAGGGGTCCCTTCCCACAAATTCCCTCCAACTTGGATTTTGCAACCCAAATGGACTTGACATTTGTTTTGGGAATTGGGGTGGCATATTTCCTAACATGCCATCTTTTGTTTGGACAACTAGGCCTGATGTGGCCCATTCTATGGCAGTAATGATAAGTGGGAATGAAAGTAGAAAATGTACCTCCCGATTTAGTCTTGGAGGTTGGATGTTGTTCTTCCTTCTCGGTCTCCACCTTGGGTTTCAAGCAAAAGTATGGGCCTCCTTGTGTGATACATGCATTGTCTTCCTTGGAGGTGGCTTTACCACATCCTTGGACTTGACCGGAGTGCCTATCTTTGGCATAGCAATCTCCACTCGATTCTCCCTATTCTTCACTCTCAAGATCTCTGGGGCCTTGTCCCTAGAATGTATCTCTTCCTCCATGACCTTTATCTTGCCTTCGAATTCCTTATTCAAAGACTCATTCCGTTCCCCGAATTCATCCTTCACTAGGGAGACATCATCTTCAATTTTATCTTGGAGGGCATAGTTTTCTTCTAAAGCTTCATCAAGCTTGGTAGTGAGTTCGAAGTTCCTTTCCACTAACTCTAGGTTTTCTTCGTTGAGTTGAGCAATGGTGTCTTCCTAGCTCGATGAGTCATGCTTTAAGAGCGGGGTTTCGTTAGTTGAAACTAATTATAGCACGGTGTGTATAAAACTATCTAGAGGGGGGGGGGGGTGAATAGATTTTAAGCTTATTACCCAATTTTTCGTATTAAGTCAAAATTACGAATTTACCCCTAACTAGATAAAGCAACAAATCAAGTATAAAATGCGGAAATTAAATAAGACTTGATTTTTACGTGGAAACCCTCATGGGAAAAACCACGGGCTAGTAAGTAAGCCACACTCGAACCTCGAATCCACTAAATGTGTAAAACGATTACAACCTAATCCCGGAAGTAATCACACACCTACCTAATCCCGGTATGAGTGAACCTGTCCAATTTGCTTGCGATCTAAGCAACCTAATCCCGGAAGCTACACACAGGACTTACTTTCTCTATGAAGAGAATACAACCCTAAGTGAATATATGAATATCCAAATGCAACATAGAGCAAGGGAAACCCTATATGCTTATCTAAGATGATTAATATGCAATTAGAACAATCCTAGATATCACAAACTAAATGACATGTCAAATAGTTTAGCTAATCAAGATTAAGCACAAAACCTAATTAGGTATCACAATACAACTTATCAAACATACATCATACTCATCTCAAACTTGTATTCAAAGTATATAAAATAACATACAAGTAATTAATTGAGATTGCTTGTTAAGAGAAACACAAAATATGTAAGATATTAGTGAAAAGCTTACCAAGCAAAGTATGATGAAGAATCCATGCAAGATGACATCTAGATGATCTAAGATGATGCTAGATGATGATTGATGATCATGAAAAAGTGTTTGAGTTAATAAAAATGAGTTCTTGGAATTTTTCTTCTCTTTGAAAAATATCCTAAGTATGAAATCTGAATATGAACTCTTGTGATTGACCTAAAGTCAAAGTGGCATATATATAGGGGGCCAAAACAAAGTTAGGTCGTTTTGATAAGTTTGCCTAATATTTGCCTTGGGCGTTGTACGTAGGGCGCTTTTGTACAGCGCCACTGCTCTGTTCTCACGAGAAAACAGAGGGGCACTCTACGTAGAGCGCCCTGTACAGCACTCGTACAGCGATCGAATTAAATCGATCAGGTCTGTACAGCGCTCAATGGGGGCTGTTCGTACAGCGCTTTTGGGAGTGCCCAGTGCAAAAATGCAATCCTAAGACTAAGCATGACAAGGCAATTGGATATGCAAGATGCAATCAAACTAACATGCAAGAAGAGATGTTAATGAGCATTAAGGCACACAAATAAGACACACAACATACAAGAATCAAACATATGCATGAGTTGTGAGTGTGTGCAACTATCTCTTCAAGACAAGTAAGAACATAGAAAATTACCTTTAGTGCTTATCAAGAATGAGGTCTTGAAAGGGCCTTAGCAATAACACCTACACTTGGGCTACCCTTACAAAGAATCCCCAACATGTGGTTTGTCCACAAAATGAGCCAATCAACAAATTGGAACCTTACAATCTCCCCCTTTGGCTATTTCGTGACAAAACCACCACTCACATTGATTCCTCACAAAAAGTAAAAACTACGGGACTACAATGATAATCTACAATACAAAGAGATAAGAAAACAAAACTTCAAGTCTTCAATCTCTTGTAGAACAATCAAGCCCTGAAAAAAGTTTCTAACATTTCCAATACAAGTAAAGTGTGAGATTAATCAAGTGAGAATAAAAACAAGCATTTGCATTTAAAATTTAGGCACAACATTATGCAATGTATGTGTATGCAATGCTCCCCCTCAACGGGTTACTCCCCCTCAATACATATTCTCCCCAATCATGCACAATTGCAACAACAATTTGCAACTCTCCTTAACTCCCCTTACCATACCCTACTCCCCCTTTTTGTCATGATATAGGCAAAGGAGTAGTCCCCAACCGGGTCACTCATAGCAACGAGAGATAGAAGCATGCAAGTTATTTGCATATACATATAAGTCACTTTATGCACTTCAATTAATTGGAGAGAAACAAGGAGATTTATTTGTAGAAAATGTGTGAATCCAACATGCTTTGCATACAAGACATATAGCATTCAAGTCCAAAATACAACGGTATTTGGCAATGCAAATGACAAAGGTTTCTAATTAGAATTCAAACCAATTTCACCAATGTCATGAGAAAAGCAAGGATATAGAGATTATTGATTTCAATTTAAGAGAACTATATCCAACTTTATAAGCGAAACATGGCATGAGCGACTTGGCACCCTATTTGATTTTTCCGGATAAGATATCCGTATGATGGTAGCCATGTTCAACCAATAAAGAAAGAGAGACATTTGGAAAATAAATTTCTTTGAACGGATACAAGATCCTTTATTCATTTTGAGTCTCATAAGCTTTCACACAAGTTTTGCATTTTAAGAATATGCAATCATCAATTCATGCTTTTCATGAGAGCATATTATATGAATTTCATGCTTTTTCATTTGACATTAGCATGTTATAAAAGAATCATCATGTCATGGAGATAACTATAGGTCATTCACAACATACTTCCTATGTAAATCTCCTAGTCCAAAAATGCATGTTTGAACATAAATATGACATGGATTGTAAACAAGCAAGGTTCACACTTATAGAATTTAAAAACATATATACATATGTACAACCAAGCTTACTCAAGCAATCAAAAGAAGAGGCATAAGTTATTTCAAATTTTTTGCAAGTTACAAGAATGCAAAATAGCTCTCTTTGCTTGAGTTCCCCATATGGGGTCAATCATAGAACACATCACTCCACAAGACATATCCCAATAGATCTACTAAGAGTTTTAAATCGAGTAGCATCTAAGGGTTTAGTAAATAGGTCCGCAAGTTGATCATTAGTACCTACATGTTCAAGTACTATGCATTTATTTTCAACGAGCTCTCTAATGAAGTGATGGCGGATGTCAATATGCTTAGTTCTAGAATGTTGCACCGGATTCTTGGAAATATTAATAGCACTCATGTTATCACAAAAGAGAGTGAGACTACCTTGGTTGAATCCGTAGTCTACTAGCATTTGCTTCATCCATAGGTGTTGTGTGCATCCACTCCCCGCAGCTATGTACTCGGCCTCGGTCGTGGACAAGGAAATCGAGTTTTGCTTCTTGCAAAACCAAGACACCAAGTTGTTGCCTAGAAAGAAGCAACCGCCCGATGTGCTCTTCCTATCATCACAATTTCCTGCCCAATCCGCATTACTATATCCTACAAACTAGGATTAGTGTCAAATGAGTACCAAATCCCATAATTAGAAGTCCCATTCACATAGCGAATGATCCTCTTTACGGAAGAGAGGTGGGACTCCTTAGGATCCGCTTGGTACCTAGCACACACACCCATACTAAAGGAGATATCGGGCCTGCTTGCAGTCAAATAAAGCAAGCTTCCTATCATGCCACGATATAACGTTTGTTCCACACTTTTACCACTAGCATCCTTGCTTAGCTTCAAAGTGGTACTCATGGGTGTATCACAATGTTTGGCTTTCTCTAAACCAAACTTCTTCACTAGGTTCTTAGCATATTTGGCTTGGGTTATAAAAATCCCATCATCCATTTGCCTAATTTGCAAACCTAGGAAGTAACTAAGCTCACCAACAAGACTCATCTCAAATTTATGAGACATGACATCAACAAATTGTTGGACCTTGGTGTTGTTGGTGGAGCCAAAAACTATATCATCAACATATATTTGAGCTATGAAAAGCTCATTATTGTCTCTCTTGATGAATAGCGTCTTGTCAACACTACCTCTTGTGTAGTTATTGTCAACAAGAAATTGAGTGAGGCGCTCATACCAAGCCCTCGGTGCTTGTTTCAACCCATATAGTACCTTTTTGAGGTGATAGACATGGTTGGGGTGGTGTGCATCCACAAACCCCTTGGGTTGTTCAACAAACACTTCCTCTTGCAAGAAGCCATTGAGGAAGGCACTCTTGACGTCCATTTGGTGCAATTTGAACTTGTGCACACAAGAGATGGACAAGAGAAGCCTAATGGACTCTAAACGGGCAACGGGAGCAAAAGTCTCCTCAAAGTCGATACCCTCAATTTGAGAGTACCCTTGTGCTACAAGTCTAGCCTTGTTCCGCACTATGTTGCCATCCTCATCGGATTTGTTCCTAAATATCCATTTAGTGCCTATGACATTAGTGGTCTTAGGCCTAGGAACTAGATTCCAAACCTCATTCCTTTCGAATTGGTTTAGCTCTTCTTGCATGGCAAGAACCCAAAATTCATCATTCAAGGCTTCATCAACCTTTTTGGGTTCTATTTAAGAGGTGTAGCATGTAAAGCTAATGAGATTAGCTATTTGACGCCTAGTCCTAGCACCCTTATTCACATCTCCAATAACATCCTCTTTGTTATGGAGTCTTCTAACCCATGGAGCGGGTTCATTAGAGTCCAAGAGAGGGACTCTAGTACTAGGTTGTGTGACCTCATTATTGTCATTGGATGTCCCAACATTGGGAGTCACCACAACCCTCTCCAAAGAAGAGTCATCCTCTAAAACATCCTCCTCCTCATGGTCATTAGACTTGAGCCTTGTATCATCAATGACCACATTTGATGATTCCATGACGGTTCGAGTCTTCAAGTTGAAAACTCTATAGGCTCTACTATTCAAGGCGTAGCCAATAAAGATACCCACATCACTCTTAGCATCAAACTTGCCAAGTTGATCACGGTCATTTAAAATGTAGCATTTGCTTCCAAATGTGTGGAAGTAGCTAACATTTGGCTTCCTACCCTTTCATAACTCAGAGGAGGTGTTTCTAGATCCGAGCCTTAGGAATACTCTATTCCTTATATAGCAAGCCGTATTGACGGCTTCGGCCCATAGGTTCCTAGGGACATTGTTGCTAAGCAACATCACTCGGGCCATCTCTTGGAGGACCCTATTCTTCCTCTCAACAACTCCATTTTGTTGAAGTGTCCTAGGAGCCGAAAACTCATGGGAGATGCCTAAGCTATCACAATAGCTTTCAAAAGAGGCATTCTCAAACTCCCTCCCATGGTCACTTCTAATCCGTTTAATGCTTCTAATGTTAGAATTCATTTCATTTTGTAATTTAGTACAAAGCATTTTAAACTTATCAAAAGTTTCGGATTTTTCTCTAAAAAATATGTCCATGTAAATCTAGAGAAATCATCAACACAAACAAAAATGTATCTCTTTCCACCTAAACTCTCAGTTTGCATAGGACCCATAAGATCCATGTGGAGAAGCTCTAGGGGCTCCTTGGTGGAGAGATACTTGCCCTTTTTGTGCATGCTTTTGGTTTGTTTTCCTTGTTAGCAAGGTCCACAAATACCATTGGCTTTCTTCCCAAGCTTAGGGAGGCCACGCACACACTCGAACTTTCCAAGGGTTCTTAAATCCCTAAAGTTCATGTGGCCAAGTCTTTCATGCCACAACTCTATTTGCTCATCCATGGACACATTGTTTGAGACTATTCTAGCTTCAAGACAATAGTAATTGTCACTAGATCTCATACCTTTCAACAAGGTTTGTCCATCGGGCTTTAGGATAGAGCAATTATCTTTACAAAACAAGATGGAATATCCTTCATCACTTAGATGTGAAATGCTTATTAAATTGGCTTTCAAGCCATCAACAAATAAAGCATCGGATAAGGAGGGTAAACCGGGAACGGAAATGGTTCCTATCCCTACAACTTTCTTTTTGGATCCATCACCAAAAGTCACATATCCACCTTCCTCCATAATAAGAGTCTCGAAGAAACTCTTGTTTCCCGTCATGTGCCTAGAGCACCCACTATCTAAATACCAAAAATTAGAAGAATTTGCCTTCAAGGCTATTTGAGCAACATGACAAACAATTTCATTCTTTCTAATCCACCTAGAAACAATCTTAGCTTTCTTAGTGGTCTTTGGTACATGGGTTCTAGATGTTCTAGGATCATGCATAATAATATTATCATTCCTAGGAACATGCATCATGGCTCTTTTCTTTTTCTTCTCTATCATGCTTCTAGTTTTGCACATTTTAATATATCGAAAGCAATGTGGTCTAATATGACCATCAAATCCACAAAAGTGACAAATAGGAGTAAAGTAAGGAATCATACCTTGTCCTTGTCTTTGTGGATGAATGGGTTCAATCCGTCTTCGTTGTTGAACCGGTCTAGATTGCTTCCTAGCTTGAGGTTGCATGATAGGTCTCTTTCCTTTGTGAGCCATTTGTGGAGGAATGTTGGCTTGAGGGACCCTAGGGGGTTGAGCTTGAGGTTGCCTTCTTGGCCCTATCTTCACTTGAGCATTTGAACTTTGTCCTATTTCTAACTTCTTCCTAGGAATTTGCACAAATGAAGTTTCTTCGTTCTTCAAGCTCTTGACAAACACGGTCTTGTTAGAGGTTGAGATCTTCTTGCCATCTTCATACCCAATACCCCTCTTGTCACATGGACTCTTTCCAACACCAAGCATATGGCCAAGCTTCTTGGTGCTAGAATCCATCCTAGTCATAGATTCTCTAACTTCTTCAAGCTCCCTTTTTAGACTATCTTCATTCCTCCTAGATAAGACTAACTCCTTTCTTAGCTTATCTTCCATCTTCTTGAATCTTTCCACTTGTTCACTTAAGTGGTCATTTTGAGATGCAAGCTCAAGATTTTCTTCTCTCAACATCTTGATCTTTCTTGTGCTCTTGATTGCTAAATCATTAAACTTGGCATGATATTTAGCAAGCACCTTTTTCTCCACTGAAACTAATTATAGCACGGTGTGTATAAAACTATCTAGAGGGGGGGTGAATAGATTTTACGCTTTTTACCCAATTTTTCGTGTTAGTCAAAATTACGAAATTACCCCTAAATAGATAAAGCAATAAATCAAGTAAAATATGCGGAAAATAAATAACACTTGATTTTTACGTGGAAACCCTCACGGGAAAAACCACGGGCTAGTAAGTAAGCCACACTCGAACCTCGAATCCACTAAATGTGTAAACGATTACAACCTAATCCCGGAAGTAATCACACACCTACCTAATCCCGGTATGAGTGAACCTAGTCCAATTTGCTTGCGATCTAAGCAACCTAATCCCGGAAGCTACACACAAGACTTACTTTCTCTATGAAGAGAATACAACCCTAAGTGAATATATGTGAATATCCAAAATGCAACATAGAGCAAGGGAAACCCTATATGCTTATCTAAGATAATTAATATGCAATTAGAACAATCCTAGATATTAAAAACTAAATGACATGTTCAATCAAATAGTTTAGCTAATCAAGATTAAGCACAAAACTTAATTAGCTATCACAATACAACACTCAATCATGTCAACACAACAATCTCTATTTTGAATATTAGATTTTAATCTAAGAACAAGCAAATAATAAAAGAGATGCCTTGATAAATAAAACACTAATTATAAATGATAATAGTGAAGAACATACCAAGGGAAGTGTATTGACCAAGACCCATGCTAGTAAACATCATAACTATGCTAGAAAATGCTTAGATGATATTTTGATGCATATGAAAATGGGTTTTGAGAGTTAAAGACAAGTTCTTGGGAGTTTCTCTCTTGAAGATATTTTTTGCTCTCTCAAAAGTGTGTTGCCTTGTTAAAAACAAATGAAGAAGAAAGTATATATATATATACAAAAAAAATCAGGTCTTCAAAGACAACAAAATAAAACGCCATCGTTTTTAGAGATATATATATATATATATATTTAATATATGTAAAACGTTAATATATATATATATATAATATATAAAAGACAAAAGTTAGGTGTAGGCGTGCAGCACTCGTATATATATAATATATGCATAAGTCAAAATTGATGCACGTGAAGGAAAAATATATATAATATATAATATATACAAACGAAAAGAAAAAGTAAAAGCACACAAATATAAATATTATATACTATAACTGAACACGTGATATTATATATATATTTATATAAACACACAAACAAATGAAAGATACAGCAAATAAAACAAAGAAGGAGAAAGAAAATGAAACAGGCCGTGTGTGTGCCCGTGGCACCAACGCGGGCAGAGAAGCAAAATAGGTGTGGGTGTGGCGTGGCCCACGGGGCAAAAACAAAAAAGGCCACACACACACACACAAGCCATCACAAGCTTCTCTCTTTGTGTTGCAAATCATGACACACAAAGCCTTCAGTCCAGTTCTGAACTCGGAATTCGAAATTCAATTCCGTCTTCGGAAAATTAACCCGAACTCAATTATAAATATGGAAAATTATATAACCTTTCAATTTAAGCTCGGAATTGAATTTCGGTTTCCGATAAAAACATGGAATGTCCCAAATGTCTCAAAAATCATCCGAAACATATAGACAAGTCTCCGAATCGCTCGGAACTCATCTATGGACAAATCCACACATAAAAATATAACAAAGAAGTGCAAGTGTGATAAGTGACATGTGAAGAGAATGCACACAAATGCAAGTATGCTAAGTGAGTGTGTGCACTAAATCTCTTCATAGAAAAATTAGCACTAAACATATACCTTTGGAGTGCTTAACACTTGCAAGGGCCTTGAGCTTGAACACATTCCTAAGCTACCCTTACATGATCCCCACATATGGTTTGATCACGAAATAAGCCAATTAAAAACTACGGGAATCCTTACAATCTCCCCCTTTGGCTATTTCGTGACAAAACCACCACTCACATTGATTCCTCACATAAAAATAGAAACAACGGGATAACATAGATCTTCTACAATATAAAGAGATAATAAACAAAATAAAGTCTTCAATGCTCCAATCTCTTGTAGAACAACCAACCCTACAAAACAAAGTTTCTATATTTTTCCAAAAAGTACATGTGAGATTAATCAAGTGACATCAAAACAAGCATTTGCATTTTTAGAATTTAGGCACAACATTACAAAATATATGCAATGTATGATAAATGCAATGCTCCCCCTCAAAGGGTTACTCCCCCTCAATGTGTTATCTCCCCAATGTGCACAATTGCAACACCAATTTGCATCTCCCTTTACCATATCCTACTCCCCCTTTTTGTCATGATATAGGCAAAGGAGTAGTCCCCAACCGGGTCACTCATAGCAACGAGAGATAGAAGCATGCAAGATTTGCATATACAAATAAGTCACTTTATGCACTTCAATTAATATGAGAGAAACAAGGAGATTTATTTGATGAAAATGTGTGAATCCAACATGCTTTGCATACAAGACATATAGCATTCAAGTCCAAAATACAATGGTATTTGGCAAATCAAATGACAAAGGTTTCTAATTAGAATTCAAACCAATTTCACCAATGTCATGGGAAAAGCAAGGATATAGAGATTATTGATTTTAATTTAAGAGTAACTATATCCAACTTTATAAGCGAAACATGGCATGAGCGACTTTACACCCTATTTGATTTTTCCGGATAAGATATCCGTATGATTGTAGCCATGTTCAACCAATAAAGAAAGAGAGACATTTGGAATGTAAATTCCTTTGAACGGATACAAGATCCTTTATTCATTTTGAGTCTCATAAGCTTTCACACAAGTTTTGCATTTTTAAGAATATGCAATCATCAATTCATGCTTTTCATGTGAGCATGTTATATGAATTTCATGCTTTTTCATTTTAGCATTAGCATGTTATTTAAGAATCATCATGTCATGGAGATAACTATAGGTCATTCACATCATACTTCCTATGTAAATCTCCTAGTCCAAAAATGCATGTTTGAACCTAAATATGACATGGATTGTAAACAAGCAAGGTTCACACTTATAGAATTTGAAAACATATATACATATGTACAACCAAGCTTACTCAGGCAATCAAAAGAAGAGGCATAAGTTATTTCAAATTTTTTGCAAGTTACAAGAATGCAAAATAGCTCTCTTTGCTTGAGTTTCCCCATATGGGGTCAATCATAGAACACATCACTCCACAAGACATATCCCAATAGATCTACTAAGAGTTTTAAATCGAGTAGCATCTAAGGGTTTAGTAAATAGGTCCGCAAGTTGATCATTAGTACCTACATGTTCAAGTACTATGCATTTATTTTCAACAAGCTCTCTAATGAAGTGATGGCGGATGTCAATATGCTTAGTTCTAGAATGTTGCACCGGATTCTTGGAAATATTAATTGCACTCATATTATCACAAAAGAGAGTAAGAGTACCTTGGTTGAATCCGTAGTCTACTAGCATTTGCTTCATCCATAAAAGTTGAGTGCATCCACTCCCCGCGGCTATGTATTCGGCTTCTGCCGTGGACAAGGAAATCGAGTTTTGCTTCTTGGAAAACCAAGACACCAAGTTGTTGCCTAGAAAGAAGCAACCGCCCGATGTGCTCTTCCTATCATCACAATTTCCTGCCCAATCCACATCACTATATCCTACAAGACTAGGATTAGTGTCAAATGAGTACCAAATCCCATAGTTGGAAGTCCCATTCACAAAGCGAATGACTCTCTTAACCGAAGAGAGATGGGACTCCTTGGGATCGGATTGGTACCTAGCACAAACTCCTACACTAAATGATATATCGGGCCTACTTGCGGTCAAATAGAGCAAGCTCCCTATCATGCCACGATATAAGGTTTGGTCCACACTTTTACCGCTAGCATCCTTGCTTAGCTTCAAAGTGGTGCTCATAGGAGTGTCACAATGTTTGGCTTTTTCAAGACCAAACTTCTTCACTAGGTTTTTGGCATATTTGGCTTGGGTTATGAAAATCCCATCATCTAGTTGCCTAATTTGCAAACCTAGGAAGTAACTAAGCTCACCAACAAGACTCATCTCAAATTCATGAGACATGACATCAACAAATTGTTGGACCTTGGTGTTGTTGGTGGAGCCAAACACTATGTCATCAACATATATTTGAGCTATGAAAAGCTCATCATTGTCTCTTTTGATGAATAGTGTCTTGTCAACACTACCTCTTGTGTAGTTATTGTCAACAAGAAATTTAGTGAGGCGCTCATACCAAGCCCTCGGTGCTTGTTTCAACCCATATAGAGCCTTCTTGAGGCGATAGACATGGTTGGGGTGGTGAGCATCCACAAACCCCTTGGGTTGTTCAACAAACACTTCCTCTTGCAAGAAGCCATTGAGGAAGGCACTCTTGACATCCATTTGGTGCAATTTGAACTTGTGCACACAAGAAATGGACAAGAGAAGCCTAACGGACTCTAAACGGGCAACTGGAGCAAAAGTCTCCTCAAAGTCGATACCCTCAATTTGAGAGTACCCTTGTGCTACAAGTCTAGCCTTGTTCCGCACTATGTTGCCATCCTCATCGGATTTGTTCCTAAATATCCATTTAGTGCCTATGACATTAGTGGTCTTAGGCCTAGGAACTAGAGTCCAAACTTCATTCCTTTCGAATTGGTTTAGCTCTTCTTGCATGGCAAGAACCCAAAACTCATCATTTAAGGCTTCTTCAACCTTTTTGGGTTCAATTTGAGAGGTGTAGCAAGTGTAGCTAATAAGATTAGCAAGTTGACGTCTAGTCCTAACACCCTCATTAACCTCTCCAATGATATCTTCTTTATCATGGAGTTTCCTAACCCATGGAGCGGGTTCTTTAGAGTTCAAGAGAGGAACTCTATCAATAGGTTGTGTGTCATCATTGTTGACATTAGATGTCCCAACATTAGGAGACACCACAACCTTCTCCAAAGGCGAAACATCACTAAAAATAACCTCCTCCTCATGATCATTAGACTTGAGCCTAGTATCATCAAATATGACATTGGATGATTCCATAACACTTAGAGTTTTTAAATTGAAAACTCTATAGGCTCTACTATTCAAGGCATAGCCAATAAAAATACCCTCATCACTCTTAGCATCGAATTTGCCAAGTTGATCACGGTCATTCAAAATGTAGCATTTGCTTCCAAAAGTGTGGAAGTAGCTAACATTTGGCCTCTTGCCTTTCCATAACTCATAGGAGGTGTTTCTAGTACCGGGCCTTAGGAAAACTCTATTTCCTATATAGCAAGCCGTATTGATGGCTTCGGCCCATAGGTTCCTAGGGACATTGTTGCTAAGCAACATCACACGGGCCATCTCTTGAAGGACCCTATTTTTCCTCTCAACAACTCCATTTTGTTGAGGTGTCCTAGGAGCCGAAAACTCATGGGAGATACCTAAACCATTACAAAAGGTTTCAAAGGTAGAATTCTCAAATTCCCTCCCATGGTCACTTCTAATCCGTTTTATGCTTTTAATATTAGAGTTCATCTCATTTTGTATTTTATTACAAAGCATTTTAAACTTATCAAAAGTTTCGGATTTTTCTCTAAGAAAATATGTCCATGTGAACCTAGAGAAATCATCAACACAAACAAAAATGTATCTCTTTCCACCCAAACTTTCGGTTTGCATGGGACCCATGAGGTCCATGTGGAGAAGCTCAAGAGGCTCCTTGGTGGTGAGATACTTACCCTTTTTGTGCATGCTTTTAGTTTGCTTTCCTTGTTGGCAAGGTCCACAAACACCATTGGCTTTCTTCCCAAGCTTAGGGAGGCCACGCACACACTCGAACTTTCCAAGGGTCCGTAGATCCCTAAAGTTCATGTGGCCAAGTCTTTCATGCCACAACTCAATTTGCTCATCCATGGACACATGATTAGATACAATACTAGCTTCAAGACAATAACAATTGTCGCTAGATCTCATGCCCTTCAACAAGGTTTGTCCATCGGGTTTTAGGATAGAGCAATAATCTTTAGAAAACAAGACGGAATATCCTTCATCGCTAAGATGTGAAATGCTTATTAAATTGGCTTTCAAGCCATCAACCAATAAAGCATTGGATAAGGAGGGTAATCCGGGAACGGAAATGGTTCCTTTCCCTACAACATTTCTTTTGGATCCATCACCAAAAGTGACATTTCCACCTTCCTCCATAACAAGAGTCTCGAAGAAACTCTTGTTTCCCGTCATGTGCCTAGAGCACCCACTATCCAAATACCAAAAATTAGAAGAATTTGCCTTCAAGGCTATTTGTGCAACATGGCAAACATTTTCATTCTTTCTAATCCACTTAGCAACAATTTTAGCTTTCTTAGTGGTCTTTGGTACATGTGCTCTACTATTCCTAGAATCATGCAAATCAATATTATCATTCCTAGGAACATGCATCTTGGCTCTATTCTTTCTCTTTTCAATCATGCTTCGTGTTCTACACATTTTTATATATCGAAAGCAATGTGGTCTAATATGACCATCAAATCCACAAAAGTGACATATAGGAGTAAAATAAGGAATCATACCTTGTCCTTGTCTTTGTGGGTGAATGGGTTCAATCCATCTTCATTGTTGAACCGGTCTAGGTTGCTTCCTAGCTTGAGGTTGCATGATTGGTCTCTTTCCTTTGTGAGCCAAGTGTGGAGGAGTGTTGGCTTGAGGGACCCTAGGGGGTTGAGCTTGAGGTTGCCTTCTTGGCCCCATCTTCACTTGTGCATTAGAGCATTGTCCTACTTCTAATTTCTTCCTAGGAATTTGCACAAATGAGGTTTCTTCGTTCCTCAAACTCTTGACAAACACGGTCTTGTTAGAGGTTGAGATTTTCTTGCCATCTTCATACCCAAGACCTCTCTTGTCACTTGGACTCTTTCCAACACCAAGTAAATGATCAAGCTTCTTGGTGCTAGAATCTTTCCTAGCCAAAGACCCTTTAACTTCTACAAGTTCCCTCTTCAAGCCTTCTTCACTTCTCTTGGATAAGTCTAACTCCTCAATTAACTTATCCTCTCTCCTCTTCAATCTTTCCACTTGTTCACTTAAGTGGTCATTGTGAGCCGAAAGTTCAAGGTTCTCTTCTCTCAACCTCTCAATCTTTCTAGTGCTTTTAATTGCTAAATCATTGAACTCGGCATGGTATTTAGCAAGCACCTTTTGCTCCACAAATTTCTTTATGGACTTAGAAGAGGAGTCACTTTCTACTTCACTAGAGTCAATTTCCTCTTGACTCATTTCCTCTCTCTCACTAGCACTTTTGCTCTTGTGAGATGAGGCAAAAGCTAGGAAGTTGACTATCTCTCTTTAGTGAGTGACTCTCGCAATAGCACGAGGTCGGAGAGTAGTGTAACAATGAATAAGAATTCGTTCTCACAGGGATTGAGTAATCGATTACCGAAATTGATTAGTTCCAAAGCTATTTAAACAACCGATTATGGAAATTTCCAATCTAAGTGAATTAACTAAATTGATCTAAATGATTAATTCTAATGCAATAATGAAATAACAAGAAAGTAAACTCGAATGTGATAAAATATAGAGAGATATGCTAGAATTTGAATCCACCCCACCCAACGTTTAATGCCCAATTAAGACTCAATTACTCCAAAACATACTCATGCAAATTTGTAGACTCATGCACCCTATCATTAACCTACAATCTTTGTCAAGCAAAGTAGGTTACACCCAAATTCATACCCAAGCCTATCTTTCGATTACCCGGAATATATGAATGAATTCATTAAACTTATTGGTGCACTAAATGAGTCCTATACGCTAGCCTAAGTAGGTCTACTTTTCTAGACATGCATAGAGGGCATTTTATCGAACACGTGGTATGCGTCACCGGTCGGTACGTAACACACCACAATAAATCATTCAAAATGGTGGCCAAACACTTGAAAGCATTGTAAGCATACAAAAACACCCATACAAATCGCACTTGCATATAATAGATAAATAAGAGTCAATACATAATCCAATTCATGGGTGGGGTTTCACTCAAATCCTAGCACTAGAAGTTTAGCTCATCATATTACACATAATAGCCATACAATAGATTAATTCAAATAAAGACATGGCTATGAAAAAGAGTAAAAGAGAAAGGGTTTAGAGAAAACTAATGGAGAGCTTCTCCTCTTCCTTAGGTCTTCTTCTCCTTCAATCTTTCTTCAACTATCTTCTGCCCAAAAGATGGATTGATGGTGGATGTAGGAAAAGTGAGGGTGAATTTGTGTTTGGATCGTAAAAAGGGAGTGATCTTTGTGGGTTACAAAGGATGGGATTGGTGATGTAAGTAAATGGGAAAAGATGTGTTCTTGATTTAATTTGGGAGAGAATCTTGGTCAAGCTTTCAGAACAAGGGCTGCAGAATATATAGTTCAGCAAATTAGGGCAAGGGCAAGAGAGTAAAATCCTGGTTGAAAAACACATTCTGGGCGAAGGGCGAGCTCGGGGCGAGCTCGGTGAGCTCGCCCTGGGGTCGCCTAAGGGGGCGAGCACTTTCTGGACCAGAGAGCTTAGCGAGCTCAGGGCGATCTGCTTGGGCTCGCCTTGGGCTCGCTTTGGACTTGTGCTGAAAAATCCCGAGGGCTTAGCGGGCTTGGGGCGAGCTGCTTGGGCGAGCTGCTTGGGGCGACCTTGGGGCGATCTTCTTGAGCTCGCCTTGGGGTCGCCTTGGATGGGGACAACCTGGTCCTGGCCTGGGAGTAGAGCGACCTCGAGGCGAGCTGCCTGAGGTCGCCTTGGGGTCGCCTAGGAGCAGGAAGGTCTGCTCGTTGCTTCTTTTTGGCTCCTTTTTTAGTGAATGGCTAACATAACATCTTGCCCCTGCACAACTCATTTAAAGTGTCAAAACCACGGCTTTTACTCGAGAATCGAACACAAAACGATAAGAAATTGGGGCTACACTATGTGTAGAACTAAAGCAATCAGAAGTTAGCCATGAGCTCTTCTTCACTTGAAGACTCATCTTCCTCATTTGAGTCATCACTACTCCCACTCCAAGTGGCGGCCATCACTTTGCCGTTCTTCTTTTCATTATGATTAGCACATTCGGGGGCAAAGTGACCAATCCCACCACATTCAAAGCATCGAACCCCTTTCCTTTCGGTCCTCTCTTGTCTAGGCTCAAACTTCTTGAAGGAACCTTTTTTCTTCAAGTCTTGTCCTCTTGACCCAAATCCCTTCTTCTTCTTGAACCCCATAACCTTATTAAACCTTTTCACGAATAAGGCAAGGTCTTCATCCGAGTCATGCTTTGCCTCATTTGCATCCTTTGCATCCTTAGATGCTTTCAAGGCTATTCCTTTGGACTTCTTAGGAGGAGTAGTGGTGCTAGGAGCCTTCCTAGACTCATATGCAAGGAGACGTCCAATCACCTCACTTGGCTTCATATCCATGTAGCCACTATTTTCTTCAATGGCCGTCACCTTTGATTCAAACCTATCGGGGAGAGATCTCATAATTTTTTGCTTGACTCTCCTATCCGAATACGGGTCTCCGAGTTGATGGCTTTGATTCACAATGTCCATCAATTTGATTTCGAAGTCATTGAAGCATTCATCCTCTCCCATCCTTAGTAGCTCAAACTGAGTTTGGAGGACTTGAAGCTTGGACTCCTTCACCACCTCGGTTCCCTCATGTGCAACTTGAAGGATGTCCCATGCTGCTTTTGCAATCTGAGTATTCTGAATAAGCTTGTACTGATTCTCATCCATTGCACACATGATGGCATGCATCGCCTTCCTATTCCACTTTGAAGCCTCAAACTCTTGCGCGTTCCATTGCGCCTTAGGCTTCAAAACATCTTGTCCTCCACCCGCGGGAGTCATCATAGGGAGATCATATCCGTCTTCCACCGCCATCCATGCACGGTCATGAATTTGGCATATGTAGGATTCCATCTTCCCTTTCCATTGGGAATAGTTCAAACCGGTAAGAAGTGGAGGCCTTGTGCTAGAAGCTCCTTCGTGGCCACCACCATTTCCACCGTTTCCACTCATAGTGTTTATGAATGAATGAAATGAATGCAAATGTATGAATGATCAAAAATCACACAAAATGCAAAACACACCAAAATAAGCAAGGATCACCTATGTATGTCTAGGAACCCGCTTTGATACCAATTGAAACTAATTATAGCACGGTGTGTATAAAACTATCTAGAGGGGGGGTGAATAGATTTTACGCTTTTTACCCAATTTTTCGTGTTAGTCAAAATTATGAAATTACCCCTAAATAGATAAAGCAATAAATCAAGTAAAATATGTGGAAAATAAATAACACTTGATTTTTACGTGGAAACCCTCACGGGAAAAACCACGGGCTAGTAAGTAAGCCACACTCGAACCTCGAATCCACTAAATGTGTAAACGATTACAACCTAATCCCAGAAGTAATCACACACCTACCTAATCCCGGTATGAGTGAACCTAGTCCAATTTGCTTGCGATCTAAGCAACCTAATCCCGGAAGCTACACACAAGACTTACTTTCTCTATGAAGAGAATACAACCCTAAGTGAATATATGTGAATATCCAAAATGCAACATAGAGCAAGGGAAACCTTATATGCTTATCTAAGATAATTAATATGCAATTAGAACAATCCTAGATATTAAAAACTAAATGACATGTTCAATCAAATAGTTTAGCTAATCAAGATTAAACACAAAACTTAATTAGCTATCACAATACAACACTCAATCATGTCAACACAACAATCTCTATTTTGAATATTAGATTTTAATCTAAGAACAAGCAAATAATAAAAGAGATGCCTTGATAAATAAAACACTAATTATAAATGATAATAGTGAAGAACATACCAAGGGAAGTGTATTGACCAAGACCCATGCTAGTAAACATCCTAACTATGCTAGAAAATGCTTAGATGATATTTTGATGCATATGAAAATGGGTTTTGAGAGTTAAAGACAAGTTCTTGGGAGTTTCTCTCTTGAAGATATTTTTTGCTCTCTCAAAAGTGTGTTGCCTTGTTAAAAACAAATGAAGAAGAAAGTATATATATATATACAAAAAAAATCAGGTCTTCAAAGACAACAAAATAAAACGCCATCGTTTTTAGAGATATATATATATATATATATTTAATATATGTAAAACGTTAATATATATATATATAATATATAAAAGACAAAAGTTAGGTGTAGGCGTGCAGCACTCGTATATATATAATATATGCATAAGTCAAAATTGGTGCACGTGAAGGAAAAATATATATAATATATAATATATACAAACGAAAAGAAAAAGTAAAAGCACACAAATATAAATATTATATACTATAACTGAACACGTGATATTATATATATATTTATATAAACACACAAACAAATGAAAGATACAGCAAATAAAACAAAGAAGGAGAAAGAAAATGGAACAGGCCGTGTGTGTGCCCGTGGCACCAACGCGGGCAGAGAAGCAAAATAGGCGTGGGTGTGGCGTGGCCCACGGGGCAAAAACAAAAAAGGCCACACACACACAAGCCATCACAAGCTTCTCTCTTTGTGTTGCAAATCATGACACACAAAGCCTTCAGTCCAGTTCTGAACTCGGAATTCGAAATTCAATTCCGTCTTCGGAAAATTAACCCGAACTCAATTATAAATATGGAAAATTATATAACCTTTCAATTTAAGCTCGGAATTGAATTTCGGTTTCCGATAAAAACACGGAATATCCCAAATGTCTCGGAAATCATCCGAAACATATAGACAAGTCTCTGAATCGCTCGGAACTCATCTATGGACAAATCCACACATAAAAATATAACAAAGAAGTGCAAGTGTGATAAGTGACATGTGAAGAGAATGCACACAAATGCAAGTATGCTAAGTGAGTGTGTGCACTAAATCTCTTCATAGAAAAATTAGCACTAAACATATACCTTTGGAGTGCTTAACACTTGCAAGGGCCTTAAGCTTGAACACATTCCTAAGCTACCCTTACATGATCCCCACATATGGTTTGATCACGAAATAAGCCAATTAAAAACTACGGGAATCCTTACATCCACAAATCCATTTATGGAGTTAGAAGAGGAATCACTTTCTTCTCCACTTGAGTCATTTTCCTCTTGACTCATTTCCTCTCTCTCACTAGCACTTTTGCTTTTATGGGAGGAGGCAAAAGCTAGGAGATTAGCCATGAGCTATTCATCATCCGAAGACTCATCTCCCTTATAGGAGTCATCACTACTTCCACACCAAGTGGCGGCCATCACTTTCCCCTTTTTCTTCTCAACATGATTTGCACAATCGGGGGCAAAATGAACTATGCCACCACACTCAAAACAACGGACCCCTTTCCTTTCGGTCCTTTCTTGCCTAGGTTCAAACTTCTTGAAAGAGCCCTTTTTCTTCAAATCTTGACCTTTTGATCCAAAGCCCTTTCTTCTAAACTTCATAACCTTGTTGAACCTTTTTACAAACAAGGCAAGGTCTTCATCCGAGTCAATCTTCTTTGCCTCCTTTTCATCCTTGGAGGTCTTCAAAGCAATTCCTTTTTGCTTTTTAGGAGGTGTGGAGATAGGACCCTTCCTAGACTCATAAGCTAGAAGTCTCCCAATCACCTCACTCGGCTTCATATCCTTATAACCATTATTTTCTTCTAAAGCCGTCACCTTCGATTCAAACCTATCGGGTAGAGATCTCATAATCTTTTGCTTGATTCTCCTATCCGAATATGGATCACCAAGTTGATGACTTTGGTTGACTATATCCATCAACTTGATCTCGAAGTCGTTGAAGCACTCATTCTCCTCCATCTTGAGCATCTCGAATTGAGTTTGGAGGACTTGAAGCTTAGAGTCCTTCACCACTTCGGTTCCCTCATGTGCAATCTCTAGGATGTCCCATGCTTCCTTAGCTATCCTAGTATTTTGAATCAACTTGTATTGATTTTCGTCCATAGCACACAAGATGGCATGCATCGCCTTCCTATTCCATTTTGAAGCCTCAAACTCTTGCGCGTTCCATTTCGCCTTAGGCTTCAAAACTTCTTCTCCTCCACCATGGGAGTCATCATAGGTAGATCATATCCGTCTTCCACCGCCATCCATGCACGGTCATGAATTTGGCATATGTAGGATTCCATCTTCCCTTTCCATTGGGAATAGTTCAATCCGGTAAGAAGTGGAGGCCTTGTGCTAGAAGCACCTTTGTTGCCACCACCATTTCCACCGTTTCCACTCATAGTGTTTATGAATGAATGAAAAGAATGCACATGTATGAATGATCAAAAATCACACAAAATGCAAAACACACAAAAATAAGCAAGGATCACCTATGTATGTCTAGGAACCCGCTCTGATACCAATTGAAACTAATTATAGCACAGTGTGTATAAAACTATCTAGAGGGGGGGTGAATAGATTTTAAGCTTATTACCCAATTTTTCGTATTAAGTCAAAATTACGAATTTACCCCTAACTAGATAAAGCAACAAATCAAGTATAAAATGCGGAAATTAAATAAGACTTGATTTTTACGTGGAAACCCTCACGGGAAAAACCACGGGCTAGTAAGTAAGCCACACTCGAACCTTGAATCCACTAAATGTGTAAAACGATTACAACCTAATCCCGGAAGTAATCACACACCTACCTAATCCCGGTATGAGTGAACCTAGTCCAATTTGCTTGCGATCTAAGCAACCTAATCCCGGAAGCTACACACAAGACTTACTTTCTCTATGAAGAGAATACAACCCTAAGTGAATATATGAATATCCAAATGCAACATAGAGCAAGGGAAACCCTATATGCTTATCTAAGATGATTAATATGCAATTAGAACAATCCTAGATATCACAAACTAAATGACATGTCAAATAGTTTAGCTAATCAAGATTAAGCACAAAACCTAATTAGGTATCACAATACAACTTATCAAACATACATCATACTCATCTCAAACTTGTATTCAAAGTATATAAAATAACATACAGGTAATTAATTGAGATTGCTTGTTAAGAGAAACACAAAATATGTAAGATATTAGTGAAAAGCTTACCAAGCAAAGTATGATGAAGAATCCATGCAAGATGACATCTAGATGATCTAAGATGATGCTAGATGATGATTGATGATCATGAAAAGGTGTTTGAGTTAATAAAAATGAGTTCTTGGAATTTTTCTTCTCTTTTAAAAATATCCTAAGTATGAAATCTGAATATGAACTCTTGTGATTGACCTAAAGTCAAAGTGGCATATATATAGGGGGCCAAAACAAAGTGAGGTCGTTTTGATAAGTTGGCCTAATATTTGCCTTGGGCGCTGTACGTAGGGTGCCTGTACAGCGCCCCTGCTCTGTTCTCACGAGAAAACAGAGGGGCGCTCTATGTAGAGCGCCCTGTACAGCGCTCTGTACAGCGCCTGTACAGTGCTCGTACAGCGACCGAATTAAATCGATCAGGTCTGTACAGCGCTCAACTGGGGCTGTTCGTACAGCGCTTTTGTAGAGCGCTTTTGGGAGCGCCCAGTGCAAAAATGCAATCCTAAGACTAAGCATGACAAGGCAATTGGATATGCAAGATGCAATCAAACTAACATGCAAGAAGAGATGTTAATAAGCATTAAGGCACACAAATAAGACACACAACATACAAGAATCAAACATATGCATGAGTTGTGAGTGTGTGCAACTATCTCTTCAAGATAAGTAAGCAAATAGAAAATTACCTTCGGTGCTTATCGAGAATGAGGTCTTCAAAGGGCCTTAGCAATAACACATACACTTGGGCTACCCTTACAAAGAATCCCCAACATGTGGTTTGTCCACGAAATGAGCCAATCAACAAATGGGAACCTTACATTAGTCACCTCGCAGTGAGTGAGTGCTATGTAATCCCTAAAAATGGTGTGGGGTTCATCCTCCTGTTTGGTACTTCCGATGTTGAAGCAATCACTACCCTTCAACGGGTTCCTTATACTCTCAAAAATTTCAAACTGACTTGGGAACTTCCTTGGCTTCTTCTTTTGACTAACTTCAGCCTATTGCCCTATTTGTCTTTCTAACGTCTTGACTACTCCTTCCATAGAGGTAATCTTGGTATGGTTAGAATCATTGGCGTGATACTGATTAATGGGCCTGTACTCATTGTCTCTCTGGCCTTGTTGGCACCAAGGTAAGGCTTCCTTCACCTTCCATGGTTGGGTACTTGGTTGTGGTCTTGGTTGGTGTCCCTGAGGTGGATACCAGTTGTTGTTATTGTTGTTGTTGTTGTTCTGTGGAGGTAACAGGGGATTCAAACAATGGTTATTCCCATAATTCAGGTTAGGATGCCTTGCCCATCCCGGATTGTACGTGTTGGAGAAAGGATCATCCAACTATCTTGACTAATGTGGTGGAAACACCACTTGTAATTCTTCCTTCCTGAGTGGAACTGGCTCAACCATGGGATTCATGTCCATCCCACTGTTTTCCTTAGCAAAAACCTGATCTGCTACTATAGGTTGGTTCCCAAACTTACTCATGAGTGTCTCAATGTTCTTACTCATATCACTCATTTGGCTTGCCATTTCCATGCTCACTCCTCCTCGACTAACTCGAGTGTTCCTCTGTTGGGAATTCTGTTCAAGCATCTCATACTTATTAAACACAAACTGTGTTGTCTTCTCTCGCATCGCTCCTCCACATGCGTTATCAACAATCGATTGTGAGAGCCTCGTCAGTCCATCATAGAATGACTGAACTTGTGATACTAAAGTGTATTCGTGGTGAGGGCACTGTGCTAAAAGTAGCTTGAATCTACCCCATGATTCATGAAACGCATCCCTTTCCTTTTCCTGGAAATCAGCTATCATACTTCGTATTTCCTTAGTCTTCCATGAGGGAAAATACTTGACAAAAAACTTCTACTCTACACCGTTCCATGTGGTAAGTGATCCTACCAGTAATGCCATTAGCCATTTCTTGGCATCATCTCTCATGCAATGCGAAAAGCATCGCATGCGTAAGTGATCCTTCGTCAGATTCCTAAATGGAAAAGTAGTTACCACGTTATAATACTCCTTCATGAATTGAATGCAGTCTTTGCTTAGGTTACCACCAAAGTGCGGGAGTGCGTTGTAATGCAAATTTTTTAGCTCGTAGTTCCTTTGGGCATCATCTAACAATATAGCTAAAGGATGTGATCCAACGGTAGGCAATGAGAATTCCTTCATCATCCGTTGATCCTGTCCTTGTTCTGAACCGATGGATGTACTGCTAGAAGAGGTTGACCCTTCCTCAAGGTCGGATAGTCCTCTGGGATTGTCCATCATCGTCGGTAGCCTAGCTATGCGATCAATGTTTTCAACAAAAGGTTCTAGCGGACTTCCCAAAAATCGTCTTCCGTGCATCAATTCGTGACAAGAAACCTAAAAGTACACTACAAGAAACTACAAAAAAGGTTAAGTGCTCAAAACTGAATTTTAAATGCAAATAATGACAATTACACTAATTGATGTTCTACAAAAACTTGATGTTCTACAAAAGCGCAAACACTGTCCCCAGCAGCGGTGCCGTAGATTTTGATGCATCCGAACCGGTTCTATAAATCCCACTACAATTTACTCTATCCTACCTCGGTCCTACTAAAGGGACGCGCGAGTCCTTTACTCTTTGCAATCATACAAGTCGTTAGACGAGTATAGTGTTCAGAGTAAGGGTTATTGTTTCCACGGAGGATTAGCAATTTACACTTACTTAGAACAAAAGTTAACAACACTAAAGTTCACTCTAACTAATGCCAATTCAATTGAATGAGATGATCAACACATTAACTGTGCGAAGATTGGGATTGATTAAGAAAACAATTACAACTATTGAGTTTAATTTCTAGATTAAAAGATTGCTAGGGAATAGATTAAATAAAGTAACAACCTATTAGCTAATCAATCATTATTAAGCTCAAACACAAAGACTCTAACATGCATCTATTCATGTGAAGTTATAAGGCATTAAATCCTCAACTTTAATAACAATCTAAGGTTAGAAGAGTAATTAAAGGAGATTTACTCAAGGTGTTAGTAAGGATTCACAAGTAAGTAATCTCTACAACATAGATGGCATAAGAGGCACATGCATCAAAGGTCTTAATTACATACAAGTTCATCAAGTTTATCGTGCATCAATTGATAGAGTGGTTGTTGCAACTACCACTCATAATTGAATTAAAGAGCACATACATAACTTGAGAAGTTGAGGTTAATAAGATTGATTATATAACAAGGTTAATTACAATAATTACATCTAATCCCCTAACAAAGAGGAGTTAGTTACACATAGAATTAAAGTTACTAAGAGATACAATTGAAGGAAACATCACCAAATGATAATTCTTGTGAAGTGGAAATGATCCCCTTTGCAATCCAAGCAACAACTTCTTCTATGGCAACTTGAAGTAATCTACTCTAAGGTACCAAAATGGTGTTTGGTTGCCAAGAAAGTAGCCAAGAAACTAACTATATTCTCTCTATCTCTATCTAGCTATTTCTATCTATATTTTCTAAGTATATGATTGAGAGCATTCAATGAGAAGTTAATGACATTCCTCTGTGCATGGATGTGAGAGAAGGCCTTCCAAGGACAATAGGTGGCAAAAGGGGCTGTTTTGATTGGTTTTGGGGCGAGGCTTGATTCACTTGCAGCTCGTCAAAGTTCTTGGCGGGTATGTGCAGTGGCATCTTTCCAGCGGCATGAACCCGCCAGAGCTCTTTTCCCTTCCTAGCAGACTCGTGCCGCGGGAATGTGCTCTCCAAGAAATTAGGTCAGAATCCACCAGAGTTGCTGCAGGCTTGTGCGGCGGCTTCTTTCCAGTTAGACAGAAAGCCTGAACTCGCGAAATGTTAGAGTTGATTCCCGCTACTTCACGCAGCAGCTTCATTCTAGCTGGGCAGAGGGTTTGAACTCGCCAAAACGATGTTGAGTGTGCCGCGGCTTTGTGCAGCAGGATTATTCCAGCTGGAATTGGTTGATGAACCCGCTAAACTGAAGTTCTTCTAATTTTTGCCTTATTTGCCATCTTTTCGTCACTTTGGACAAAAATGCCCTTGAAACGCCTGAGTTACCTGAAAAGACTTATTTAGAACGTTAAATACACAAGATGCTTGGAAAACGGTTACAAAAACCAAGTAAAGGGGGCGATAAATGTGAACATTTTGAATGCGATCACTATCTAGGTTTTCATAATCTATGTTTAGCTAAGGTTTTTGAAATGTCATTTAGTTATTGATATCTTGGATTGCATTAATTGTCATCTAATCATCCTAGTTAAGCATCTAAGGTTCCCTAGCTTTATTTGCTCTTTGAATATCATCATATATTCATATAGGCCAATTTATCTCTTCATTGAGAAGTAAGACTTGTGTGGCTTCCGGGATTAGGTTGCCTTTTGTCACAAGCAATTGTAAGTCTTGTGTGATGACCGGGATTAGGTCGTACATCGGGATTAGGTGTTCACATAAGCAATTGGACTAGGTTCACTCATACCGGGAGTAGGTAGTGGTAGTGAGTTACATACCAAGATTAGGTTGTAATCTTCATTATCATTAGTGGATTTGAGGTTCGAGCGTGGCGCACTTACCAGCCCTTGGTTTTTCCCTATTGAGGGTTTCCACATATACATCAAGTGTTATTTATATTTCCGCACTATATTACACTTATTGTTTTGAACTGACTAGTTAGGGGCATGATCGCGCCAAATATGTTGTATATTATAGCCCTCAAATCCGTGTCCTTTGTCTCGTTCTTATGTATTTTTTCAATATATTCTTGTCTAATAGGCTCTTTTGTAGTAATTGCAGGCATTTGGCGTAATTCAGGTGCTGGAGATGAAATGTGCGAATTTCAGAAGCAAAAGAAGATGGAAAGGAAGAAATGAAGCCTTAGTGCGCAGGTACTGTGCTGGTAAGCACACCGCGCACTACCAGCCAATCGTAGCTAGATTCAGCATAGAGTGCGAGTCCCAACCCGCTTGAAATTTCCCTTAATGTAGTAGTGAAATATACCTAGAGGGGGGGTGAATACGTATAGGCTCCAAATTCTTCCAATTAAAAATAATGCGGATTATTACAAGGCAAATGCTCACTTGATTAGATTTTAGCAAATGAATTGATTTCACTAAGACAAGAGTTAATCAATTTACAAGATATGCAATCAATGTAATAAATGGAAGATAAGGAAAAGTAAAGCAAAATTGAACACAATGATTTTAACGTGGTAAAACCTCAATGAGGAAACGTCCACGGGTTGATACCACAACCACCGGTGAAGCAATCCACTATGTGAAAAAGGACTTACACACTCAAGCTATCACTCATGATATCCGCTCAAGCTATCAACTCCTAATCTACCCTCGGGCTAGTGAATCACCAAGCCTACTTCCTATCCGAGATGTGTCCTACACCTCTAGAAAGCAACTTCCTATCCAAGATGCTCACGTCTCTAGGAAGATTTCTTGCTTGCCTATCCGGATCCTCCCGACCCTAGACAAGACTTCCTTGCTTGATTATCCGAGTCCTCCCGACTCTAATCAAGGCTCCCTTGCTCTATCCACAAAGCTTCACTCACTTTGCTAGAGACTTCAACCTAATGCAAGGCTATGATCTAAAGTGATGCAAGTGATGCAAACACAAACAAATTAAGCTAGATGATCAATCAAGCAAAATGTACATGTTCAATGATAGTCTAGAATATGATTTCAACACACAATCACAAAATTATCTAGAAATCAAGACATGCAAATCAATAAGAACAAATGTATGAATATTCAATTTATCACACTAAAAACCTAGTTCTTAGATCATGAAATAAAACATAGAAAATAACATGAAGCATATCACACATATATTTTCTAGAATCAATTTCATGATAACTCAAGTTTGGCACATATATGTTCAAAACAAATCACAAAGCTAAAACTCAATTAACAAATGATCAAACAACCCTAGCAAGTGATCTAACATACTTCTCAACAAATTTCATCAATCAAATAGTAAGAATCAAGAGATGATCAAAGATGAAATCGAAAAAGAAGAAGTTGAAAATCAAACACTGACCACGTACTGAAAATGCTTCAGCTGACAAAAATGGTGAAGTCAGCTGCCTCTGGAAATGCTTGGGGTTTGTAGCTCTCTTCGAGACCAACAATTTTGGTTTTTGAATCGATTGATTTCGAGTTCGTATGAGAGAGATATGATCAAAACAAGTAAACAAAAAATTGTAGAATTCTGATGCGAGAAATGTTCAAGTGTTCTTCAAAATTCATCAACAAAGTGGAGGGAAGAAGGTGAGCTTAAAAGGAGGGAAGAGAGAATTTTTACGAGCAAATAAGGATCTTCCATGTCACCACCCCATGGGGGGCGCGTGGGGCCCATGGGAACAGAGGGCTCCCTTGCCCGTGGGGCCCACGGCCTCCCACAAGGGCTGGCCATGTGGCCACACGTGATTCCAACTCCTCTCGCGCGCTCCTTTGGATTTTCAGCCCATATCTTGAGCATCCGACCTCCGATTTCAAATCCGTTTTTGGATTACGAACCATGACTCCCTCACACATGACTACAACTACTCAACTTTGAAAAATGGTTGAGAAATTATCTCGGAATCCGATGATGAAGTCAACACAACAAATGAGAACAAAAAGTAGCATAGTCAACTTGTTTGGACTCGAAACCTTATGAATGAGTAACCGAAATGACCGGAACTCAATAAGGCATTAAATAAGAACATGTTCAAGTCCTAAACACAAAATACAAAAACAAATAAACACATATTTACACAAACATGCCATATCAAAGAGATAGTCACAAAGCATGCAATTTCACAATGTTTGTCAATACACGATCAATGCATGAGCATGCTATGAAGTGTGTGAATGTGTTATACCAAATGTTTGAACCACGATGCAGGGACACACATGTATGAATTGTGTGTGTGTGCGCCAACGCCTTGTAAGAGGATGGAAGTCAAGATTTACCTTTGACCTTTTTCACCTCTTGAAGGCGACTTTTGCACTAGACGTTGCTCTTCACTCTTTAAGCATCCTTTCTTCAAATGATGTCCTAAGCAACAACTAATACAATCATAGAGTGTTTTGCAATGGAATTAAGCCAATACAAATCATAAACCTTACACCGCTTGTTAGGAACAAGGGCTCGGCCCTCTTTTAGCCGCGCCTACTCACAGGCACGCTAGGATTAAGCATTGCTCGACCCTGAACCGACCTTCCTCCCACAAGAATGCTTGTGAAGAAAGGGTACCAGACCCACTGGGGAGCCCACCTTGAAAGCTGTAATCCATCAGGGATCCGGCTCCCGCCCCTTCGTCCAATAAGAAGGACCGCTTCCTCCAGCAGCCGATCCGCTCCGGTAGCCTCATTAATAAGAAGCAGTAAGCACGACTAAGGAAAGGCAGTAGCCGACGGTCGAGATCGCCTGCTAGCCACGCTACGTCAACGGTTGGATGACATTCCATCTCAGCCCTAATTGAAGGTCAACTATCCCTTACATGCAAGAGGATACTGATTTCCTCAGTAAGATACTTGCAGAAATCCTGCAAGCATGAAGAAGGAAATGGTGGAAGATAGCGCCTGACAGGGTGCAGCGGGACAGGCACTGACACTGTCCCCTGCCGGGCCAGAACCTTGATAACGACTTCCCACCGCCACGAAGACCCCTTGCGACTAATCAAAACTTGTGGAAACACCACCTTTTCACCACCTCAGCCCTACAGAAGCCCTGATACGGACCTGAGGCCTAGGTGGAGTGATAGGAACCCCCCCAAGGCATGTGGTAACCCCGATCCTACCCTAAATCAGTGGCTGGGATGAGTCCCGCCAATTGGGCCCTGGGAACTAAGGCCCCTACCTACCAAAACTGATGCTCCCGCCAAAGCAAAGCCCGAGGGGCGTAACCTGACCCTTGATTCCTAGTGACCGCCATTGGGGATAGGAGGGAACGGTGGAGATTTAACCGGGGATTCCCGCCTAAACAGAGGACCTCCACCTACCCCCTACTAGAGACACTATAAATGCCCCCACTTCCCACAGAGGTAGGGGTTGGCCCTTGAAAACAAAAACATCCTACTTGGCCTAGTCAAAGCTCCTATGTGTGTGTTCTACTTGGCTACTACCCTGCCTAGTCAAAGCTCCTATGTGTGTGTTCTACTTGGCTACTATCTCGCTTAGACAAAGCTCCCATGTGCAACCTACCTAGCGATTTCCCTGCCTAGATTGGACTCTTGCATGTTGTATTCCCATCCCACTAGTAGACCCTTTTGTAATAGCCAGATGTTGTATATGAATTGATGTATGATGTACTCCTCTGTTAAGTAATAAAAGGCCCACCTTTTCACCTCTTCGAAGATGTACCAGTCGCACCACACATACTAGCACGCTACCTCAACCTCTGTTCTACTGTGTAGGACCGGTCCTACAACATAGTATCGGTCCCTGGTAACCAGACCCAGGGCTTCCCTCGACCCCCCCTCGCGTCAGGAAGAGGGGGATCCACCCTACCCGGTCCAGGTTATCCCGGGAAAACCCCCGACGGATTTTAGGATAACAGCTTGGCGTCGTCTGTGGGAAACTCACACGCAGTGTGTCTTTCTCTTACCATCAAAGCATTCTAGTCATTCTAGCAAACATGAGGTTGAGATCATCCACGAATCAGGCTGACCCATCTAGGCCTCGCTCCTACCTCACTACCCACAGAGCTGAATCTTCCAAAGGAACCCCAACTCAAGGCCCGTTACCGCGGGTCGAAGGGCAGGTCCAAGCCAATGCAGTCGCGGTCGAAGCTCTTCCCTCTCCTGGACTGCATCCGCCAAGTGCCTTCAACCGCCACGTCACCAACTTCCTAGAGGGACTGCGGCAAGAGCTGTTGGGCTCGCATCATGGCGAGGTAGGGCCTAGCAACTGGGCTCACGTTTTCGATACATTGGGTCCCGCTAAAGCTATCTTCGACCGGTTGGGCCTCATCGGGACTCTACCCCGAGCGGTAGCACCGGGACCACGGAGAGCCCAATCGGAAATGGGTGCTCCCCGAGCCTCACCGCCTCCAGTAGGCCGCCCAGCTCGCCCCGCCCCGCCACGCCACGACGGGAGCAAAGGAGATATCTAGCACTGGGAGCAGGACCGAGGCTACACACAACCGTAGCAGGAACCGGAGCGCACCCAGGCGAGGCGAGGCGAGGCGAGGCGAGGAGGCCCATCATGAAGCATTAGCCGCCTCCGGGACCGCAGCCAGGGAGGAGGGAGCTGAAGCCCAATCAAGGGAAAGAGGTTGAGGCCACATGGAAGAGCAGATGAGGAAGATGGCAAAGCGCGTAGTGGAGCTGGAGAAAGACAAGGTCACGTACAAGGGAATGAAGAAGGACCCCCTCGGGGAGATGAATGCCCCATTATCGAGGGAGGTTCGACATGCTGCCCTCCTTCCATAGTTCAAAATGCCTGAAAAGATATATTCAGGCATGGAAGATCCCCTAAGTCACCTAGAGTCTTTCGTGCAGTAGATGGAGGTGTAAAATGCCTCCCGGTAGGCCATGTGCCGAATGTTCCCATGCACTCTCACGGATTTATCCAAGACATGGTTCAGAAAACTCCCCGCGAGGAGTGTCAACTCACTCACTAAATTGTCAAGGGACTTCTGTGCTCAGTTCCAAGGTGTCAAACCACCCTCTAATGACCCCATCCTGCTACAGTGCATAGTCCAGGAGCGTGGGGAGAAGCTCAAATCCTATGTGGAGCGCTTCCACAAGGAAGTCATTCAAATGGTGGTGTTCACCGAGAAGGAAACTCTCACCAACTTCCGAAAAAAACCTCTGGGTTGGGAAATTATGGCGTTCCTTCAGCAAAGATGAGCCTGAAACTTATCAGGAGGCATATAACAGAGCTCTGGAGCAAGTGCAGTTAGATGAGCAATACCGCATCAAGATAGAGCATGACGAGTCACGCTCCAACAAGCGACAAAAATGGGTCACCAGTAACCCAAGAAAGGAAAAGGAGTCGGTCCCCAAGTTCAGAAATAATCCTCCAAACCGATCCACCTACCACTTGCCTCCGCTACCCTCTAGCAGACCGCGCCCCTTCAGGAGGATATCCCCACCAAGGAAAATTCGAAGGATGCCATCGCCTGTCAGAGAGGTCGCTGGAATTGCCCAATCAGAAGAAGAAGAATACACCGACTATACCCTGCTCAATGCCCCGAGGGAAACAATCTACCTAGAAATCTGGGACAAGGGGCACCTGAAGAAGGCCGACCCCATGAAGCTCCCAGCGGATAGGAGGAACAAATACAAATACTGTGATTTCCACTGGGACATAGGACATAGGACATAACACTTCGGAGTGCTACAGCCTGCGTAACCAAATCGAGAACCTAGTGAGGGGCGACCTGCTGGTGGAATTCCTCCAATAAGTAAGGTATGGGATTGAGACGGAGAAGCAGGTTCAGAGAGAGATGGAGGAGCCGAAAGAACGGAGAAAGGACCAAGGAAGAGACCTGATGGAGCAAATCCAGATCATCAACACTATCAGTGGAGGCCCCACCCTCGCTAGTACCTCCAATAACTCCAGAAAGAACCACGCCAGGAAGATTCCTCGGCATGATACTAGGGGCCAGGTGCTGAAAGTTAGCAGGGACGCTTCACCTCATCCCAGCTCTGCTCAAATCATATTCACTGAGGACGACGCCTATAACACGGTCCAGCCCTATGATAATCCAATGGTGGTCACCATCTAGGTGGCAAATAACTGGGTGGCCCGGGTCATGATCGACACTAGGAGTAGGGTAGACATCATCTTCAAGGAGACGCTGGATCGCTGTCAACTTCGCCAACCGTGCTTTTATAGTTGTACCATCCCCCTCTATGGTTTTGTTAGGATTATGCTCAATAGCAAGAGTGTAATGTTGTAATTGACAATCTTTTTCATATTAATAAAGTGATTTCTGGTTTAACAAATCTTATAGCATTTATAGTTTAATATTATAATTGTCAAAGTAAGTAATTATAAGGTCTAAAGACTATGAGAAAAGAATAATTGTTCGTACATCTGGATATGTATGAGGTAGACACAATTCTTTAGTTAGTCTTGAATAATGTTCACAACTTAAGTTAAAGGTTGGGCACCTTTATCTTGTTAAAGTTGTAGAATTCTTTTGCTAGCATTTGAGTGGGATCAAATGAGATATGATGAGTCTAAAATCATCGGAGTTTCTTCGAGTAAAAGAATCTAGTGCACTGGGTGCATTGAACTGGATCACAATGAAAAGCTTTATCTAGAACCGTCAATAGATAATAGTCTTTTCATTATCAGGACAATCGGAGAGTCTATCTTAATCCTGAGATAAATGATGGACTTATGGTTGCAAGTGATATCATTTGAGTTATCAATGAGTACGATTATATAGCATAGTCTATCATCGATAGTTTGGTGATATTCATTAGTTAATCGATAGAGGACTTCATTTATAGATATGGACATCGTGGCTCCATTTATTAAATGAGAGTATAATATCATCACATGGATGTTTTGAGGTAATTGGATATTAAATCTCAACGTTGAGTTTTCGATAGTGACTATTGAAAACATGGCTTCTGGACAAGTCAAAATATCCAAGTTCAAAACGTGGTCATATGAGTAAATATGGTAACTTGGAGAGTTATAGGCGATCTATGAACTCTTGGCGATTACTGATATTAATCACGAGGATACACTATCTCCAACATGATTGTATAGGGTATGAATGAGGAACATCTTATTATTCTATCTTTATTTAAGAGTTCAATTTTAGCTATTTAGTGGAATGAGTTAAAATTAATGGATCGGACCTAAGTGAATCATTTGTTGATTGTGATTAGGTTATGTCTATTGAAGCTTAAATTTAGATAGCCCGCCAAGATCCCCAATCCACACGGACTTGCATGGATCACTTGATATATTCTACCGGACCAATTTATGGGTCCATCTAGAATTGCATTTAATATATTAAGAATATAATTTGCACATTATTTATTTAATGGGCTGCTTAATTATATTAATATATTAATGAAAGGCATGTGGGCTTGTTTCTTTTAGTAAGAATGGGTCTGGTTCACATGTGGGCTTTTTATTTAAAGTCCAATGGATTAAATGAAATAAGAAAATAATATATGGCCCATTTTATACATGTGGGGTGGCAAGGTTAAAATATTAGCCAAATATATTATTTTGTTTCATTGTTTAATTAAGAAACAAATCTTTTTCTAATCAGGAAATATATTTCCTAGAGTTATACTATTGGTAGTAGTATACTAAAAGTAAAAGACTTATTTGGTAAGAAAATAAATAATAAGTTTTATTTAGTTAATCAAATAGGAAAGTCTTTTATTAAGTCAATAAAAGAATAAAAATACTTATGAGTTGAATTAGGGTTATGAGTCTAATTACATGTGAATTAGGGTACAACACAAATCTTTTTTTTTTTTTGTAGAGGAATTTCGGCAACCCTAATTGGACTACATGTAGGTTTCGGCCAACCCTAAAGGAAGAGGAGAAGAAATTTTGGCCACCCTATATTGTAAGGTTTATGATTTGTATTGGCTTGATTCCATTGCAAAACGCTCTATGTTTGTATTAGTTATTGCTTAAGATGTTCTTTGAAGAAAGGAAGCTTAAAAGATGAAGAGCAATGTCTAGTGCAAAAGTCGTCTTCAAGAGGTGAAAAACGTCAAAGGTATATCTTGACTTCCATCCTCTTGCAAGGCGTTAGCGCACACACACACACACAATTCATACATGTGTGTCCCTGCATCATGGTTCAAACATTTTGTATAACACTTTCACACACTTCATAGTATGCTCATGCATTGTTCTTTAATAGACAAACATTGTGAAATTGCATGCTTTGTGACTATCTCTTTGATATGGCATGCTTGTGTGAATATGTGTTTATGTGTTTGTGTATTTTGAGTTTAGGACTTGAACATGTTCTTATTTAATGCCTTATTGAGTTCCGGTCGTTTCGGTTACTCATTCATAAGGTTTCGAGTCCAAACAATGTGACTATGCTACTTTTCGTTCTCATTCGTTGAGTTGACTTCATCGTCGGTTTCTGAGATGATTTCTCAACCATTTTTCAAAGTTATGTAGTCTTCATTGTGCGTGAGGGAGTCACGATTTGTAATCCAAAAATGGATTCGAAATCGGAGTTCGGATGCCCAAGATATGGGCTGAAGAACCGAAGGAGCGCGCGAGAGAAGTCTGGAGCGCGTGAGGCCACAAGGCTTGGCCGTGAGGGAGGCTGTGGGCCCCACGGCCAAGGGAGCCCTCTGCCCCCGTGTGGGCCACGTGCCCCCCACGGGGAGGTGACATGGCACATTCTGATTTGCCCAAAAATGCTCTCTCTCTCCTCATTTTAAACTCATCTCCTTCCCTCCACACTTGTTGAAGATTTTCAAGAACACTTTCGAATTTTCTGCAGAATTTCTTCTCATTTTTGTTTTCTTATTTTGATAATAACTTTCTCATACGAACTCGAAATCAATCGATTCAAAAGCCACAATTGTTGGTCTTGAGAAGAGCTACAAACCCAAGCATTTCCAGAGGCAGCTGACTTTGCCATTTTTCTCAGTTGATCAATTGTCAGTCCGAGGTCAAGGTTGTTTGTTCAACTTCTTCTTTTTCAATTTCATCTTTGATCATCTCTTGATTCTTACTATTTGTTTGATGAAATTTGTTGAGAAGTATGTTAGATCACATGCTAGGGTTGTTTGATCATTTGTTAATTGAGATTTAACTTTGTGATTTGTTTTGAACATATATGTGCTAAACTTGATTTTGTGTGAAATTGATTCTAGAAAATGAATATATGATATGTCTCATATTATTTTCTAGATTTTATTTCATGATCTAAGAACTAGGTTTTTAGTGTGATAAATTGAATATTCATACCTTTGTTCTTATTGATTGCATGTCTTGATTTCTAGATAATCTTGTGTTTGTGTATTGAAAGCATATTCTAGTTTATCATTGAACATGTACATTTTGCTTGATTGATCATCTAGCTTAATTTGTTTGTGTTTGCATCACTTGCATCACTTTAGATCATAGCCTTGCATAAGGTTGAAGTCTCTAGCAAAGTGAGTGAAGCTTTGTGGATAGAGCAAGGAAGACTTGATTAGAGGCGGGAGGACTCGGATAATCAAGCAAGGGAGTCTTGTCTAGGGTCGGGAGGATCCGGATAGGCAAGCAAGAAATCTTCCTAGACACGTGAGCGTCTTGGATAGGAAGTTGCTTTCTAGAGGTGTAGGACACATCTCGGATAGGAAGTAGGCTTGGTGATTCACTAGCCCGAGGGTAGATTAGGAGTTGATAGCTTGAGCGGATATCATGAGTGATAGCTTGAGTGTGTAAGTCCTTTTTCACATAGTGGATTGCTTTGCCGGTGGTTGTGGTATCAACCCGTGGATGTTTCCTCTTTGAGGTTTTACCACGTTAAAATACTTGTGTTCATTTTTGGTTTTACTTTTCTTTATCTTCCATATCTTTCATTGATTGCATATCTTGTAAATTGATTAACTCTTGTATAAGTAAAATCAATTAATTTGTCAAATTTAATCAAGTGTGCATTTTCATTGATATATTCCGCATTATTTTTAAATTGGGAGAATTTGGAGCCTATACCTATTCACGCCCCCTCTAGGTATATTTCACTACTACTTAAGGGAAATTTCATTTGGTATCAGAGCGGGTTTCTAGACGTACTTAGATAGATCCTTTCTTTGTAGTGTTTTGTGTTTTTGTTTATGATAAATCATGATTAAGGAAGTGTATTCCTATGTGGCTTCTTTTGTTGAACATATTGACTTAGATGAGAAAAAGATCAATGATCTTACTTTTGAAAATGAACGTTTATCCAATGTCAATATGTCCCTCAACAAGAAGTTAGAAAATCATGATCATGGCTCAAAGGAGTTCAATGAACTTAAAGACAAGATCCTAAGTCTAGAATTGAATTTTAAATATAGCATTGATAGACTTGGTATCTTGAAGCAAGAAATTGAGCAAAGAGATTGTTCTCTTGTTAATGCTAAGAAACTTGAAAATGTGCTTAAATCCAAACTTAATGAGCATTTAAATCAAGAGAAAAAGTATGAACAATGGCTTGATAAATCACGTAAAGATGTTATGTTTAGTGATGACATAGCGGAAAAATATGCCATTGAACTTAGGATGCTTCGTGAGAAACTTGATGAGGCTAATAGGGTGATTAGCAAGATGTCATCTAGTTCTAATAAAGTTGAAACCCTCATTAAAAGTGGAAAGCATCCATGTGACAAAAGAGGTTTGGGTTATATCAATGAGAAGGAGACTCCTTCATCTAACAAATCTACTTTTGTCAAAGCAAGCATTGAATCAATTGTAGGTACACTCTCTCAAGGTAAAGCTATGAAAGCTACCGGAGATGCCTCTTCATCAACAAGGATGTTCAATGGAAGAACTCAACAACATAAGCATCAAGAAGCAACAACCTCAAATGCAAGAGGTGGAGCATCAAGGGTTGCTCTTCAAAGAGGTAAAATTATGAGAAGACCAAATGCTATGGAAGCAAATGCAAATGGTAAATTTCTCAAATTTATTCCTATTTGTCATCATTGTAATATGATAGGACATATTCGACCTAGATGCTTTGAGTATATTTGGAAATGCAAACTTGATAATGTTTTACATGATATGTCTTTGAATGGACCTAGGCAATCATCCATGTATGGATATAGAAGTAGACCTAGGAAGACCTTGGAAAAGCATGTTGTTGAAAAAGTTGTTGATGACTTGCTTGCTAAATCTTGTGTTGTGCCTCACTCTACTATGCATAAGACAATTGATAATGCTTTGTTTGATATTTTTGAAGATGTGACCAATGAGGTCAAGGTGCATGTTAAAAAGCCTAACATTGAGTCAAAGCATGTTAGAAGTAAGATTGAGAAGCATGTTGTGAAAAATGTGTGGATTAGAAAAGACACATCTAAATGTAATGTTACACAATATGTTTTACGTACCAACTCCTCCTATTCTTGGTACCTAGATAGCGGTTGCTCTAGGAACATGACCGGGACCAAAGAGTTCTTTAAGAATCTTGTTTTAAAGGATGGAGGTTGGGTTACTTTTGGTGATGGTGACAAAAAGCAAGTTCTTGGCAAGGGAACAATTTGTATCCCCGGATTGCCTAAACTTCGCAATACTTTGTATGTTGATGGGTTACAAGCTAACTTGATAAGCATTACTCACTTGTGTGAAATTTTTAAAGAAGTTAGCATTAACAAAGATGTATGCACTATAATTGATAAAAAGGGCAATGTTGTCCTAAGTGTCAAAAGGTCTATAGACAATTGCTATTGTCTTGAGATAGATCCTCTAACTTGCAACATGGCACATGAGTGCAACAAGCTTGATTTGTGGCATCAACGTTTGGGTCACATGAATTTTAAAGATTTGAAAAAGCTTGAAAAACATGGCATTGTTAGAGGTCTTCCTAATCTTGGTAAAAAGCTTGAGGTGGTTTGTGAACCTTACCAATTAGGTAAGCAAACCAAAGTGTCTCATAAGAAAAATTCTTACATAGCTACCAAGAGACCTTTAGAACTTGTGCATATGGACCTAATGGGGCCAATTCAAACCGAGAGCATTAATGGCAAAAAATACATTTTTGTATGCGTTAATGACTTCTCTAGGTTTACTTGGGTTTATTTTCTTAGAAACAAGACCGAGGCTTTTGATTACTTTAAAAAGTTTTGTAATCAAGTTCAAAATGAAAAAGGTCTTGATATCAAGAAAATATGTCGCATTAGGAGTGATCATGGGACTGAATTTGAAAATGCAAAATTTAGTGAGTTTTGTGATGGTTTAGGGATTTCTCATTGTAAGGATTCTCGTTGTTTTTAATTGGCTTATTTCGTGATCAAATCATATGTGGGGATTCTTTGTAAGGGTAGTTTAGATGTTGTTGTTATGCATTAGGCCCTTTGAAGACCTCATTGTTGATAAGCACCGAAGGTAATTTTCTTTGTGCTTACTTGACTTGAAGAGATAGTTGCACACACTCACAACTCATGCATATGTCTTATCTTTGTATGTTGTGTTCATTTGTGTTGTGCATTAATACCTATTTTCATCTCTTCTTGCATGTTAAATGATTGCATCTAGCTTATTAATTGCCATATCTTGTTAAGCATTAGGTTGCATTGTTTTCACACTCACACGTGCACTTATCGCATGTTTCTTTTGTGTGAAGTGGCTTAGAAGGCTTGCCCTTCTTGTGCCGCGGTTGCCTAATTTTGGCATACCGCGGCATGCAAGCGACAGAGACTTCCATGTCTCTGCCGCGGTTCATCTGCCGCGGTTCCACAACCACGGCAGTCGAGCGACAGCAATGTCTTTTCTGTGCCGCGGTTATAGTGCTGCGGTTGAGCAACCGCGGCAGGCGAGCCACAGAGATATTTTTGGTGCGTTTTTTCAAAACGACCACACTTCACTTATGGCCCCTATATATATAACACTTTGACTTTAAGTCAGCCAAGTGAGTTCATATCAGATTTCATACTTAGGATATTTTTCAAAGAGAAGAAAAATTCCAAGAACTCATTTTTAATCACTCAAACGCTTTTTCATGATCATCAATCATCATCTAGCATCATCTTTGATCATCTAGATGTCATCTAGCATGTATTCTTCATCATACTTTGCTTGGTAAGCTTTTCACTAATATCTTACACATTTTGTGTTTCTCTTATCTAGCAATCTCAAATTAATTACTTGTATGTTATTTTATATACTTTGAATACAAGATTGAGATTAGTATGATGTATGTTTGAGAAGTTGTATTGTGCTAGCATATTAGGTTTTGTGCTTAATATTGATTAGCTAAACTAATTGACATGTCATTTAGTTTTGATATCTAGGATTGTTCTTAATTGCAAATTAATCATCTTAGATAAGCATATAGGGTTTCCCTTGCTCTATGTTGCATTTTGGATATTCACATATATTCACTTAGGGTTGTATTCTCTTCTAGAGAAAGTAAGTCTTGTGTGTAGCAACCGGGATTAGGTTGCTTAGATCGTAAGCAAATTGGACTAGGTTCACTCATACCGAGATTAGGTAGGTGTGTGATTACTTCCGGGATTAGGTTGTAATCGTTTGCACATTTAGTGGATTCGAGGTTCGAGTGTGGCTTACTTACATAGCCCGTGGTTTTTCCCGTGAGGGTTTCCACGTAAAAATCAAGTGTTGATTTAATTTCCGCACCATATTACACTTGCTTGTTTATATTATCTTGAGGGTAAATTTGTAATTTTGACTAACACGAAAAATTGGGTAAAAAGCGTAAAATCTATTCACCCCCCCTCTAGATAGTTTTATACACACCGTGCTATAATTAGTTTCACTCATGAGTTCTCCGCACATAGAACTCCTCAACAAAATGGTGTTGTTGAGAGGAAAAACCGTGTCTTGCAAGAGATGGCTAGGGTCATGCTCAATAGCAAGAAAGTCCCTTGAAACTAATTAACGCGGTGTGTATAATATAAAGCTAGAGGGGGGGTGAATAGATTTTATCAAATATTACCCAATTTTCGCATGCAAGTCAATTTGACGAAAATGCCCCTAACTAGTCAAAATAATATATCAAGTGTAATATGTGCGGAATTTAAATAACACAAGATATATACGTGGAAACCCAACCACTGGGAAAAACCATGGGCTGTATAGTGCGCCACACTCGGAACTCGAAATCACTAATTGAAATGAAGTTTACAACCTATGTAGACCTCGTCTAACACTCCGGTCTGTGACCCCTCACTTCTACCCTGCGGGCCTTTATTAGCAACCCTATTCCAATTTGCTTGAGGCCTAAGCACTCTTAGCTCCAAGACTTACTTCTCAATGAAGAGAAACAACCTAAGTGAATATGTATGAATATTCAAAATGCAAATTAGAGCTAGGTTACTCTATATGCTTATCTAGGATAATGATTTTGCAATTAAAACAATCCTAGATATAAATGGCTAGATGACATGTCAAATAGCTTAACTAATCAAGATTAATTAAAACCTAATTAGCTATCACAATACAACTTCTCAAACATACATCATACTAATCTCAAACTTGTATCCAAAATATATAAAATAACATACAAGTAATTAATTGAGATTGCTTAGTTAAGAAAGACACAAAATATGTAAGATATTAGTGAAAAACTTACCAAGCAAAGTATGATGAAGAATCCATGCAAGATGACATCTAGATGATCAAAGATGATGCTAGATGATGATTGATGATCATGAAAAAGTGTTTGAGTGATTAAAAATGAGTTCTTTGTGTATTTTTCTTCTCTTGAAAAATATCCTAAGTATAGAATATGAATATGAACTCTTGTTATTGACCTAAAGTCAAAGTGGCATATATATAGGGTGTCAAGATGAAGTGTGGTCGTTTTGATAAGTGACACCACAATTTTGCCATGGGCGCTCTACGTAGAGCGCTTTGTAGAGCCCTCTGCTCTGTTCTCGCGAGAAAACAGAGGGGCGCTCTACGTAGAGCGCTTTGTATAGCGCTTTGTAGAGCGCCATCAGAGAGGTCGCTCTACGTAGAGCGCTTTGTAGAGCGCTTTGTAGAGCGCCTCTACAGCGCTCGAATTAAATCAATCAGGTTTGTACAGCGCCCAACGGGGGCTGTTCGTAGAGCGCTTTTGTAGAGCGCTTTTGAGAGCGCCCAGTGCAAAAATGCAATCCTAAGTCTAAGCATGACAAGGCAATTGGATATGCAAGATGCAATCAAACTAACATGCAAGAAGAGATGTTAATGAGCATTAAGGCACACAAATAAGACACACAACATACAAGGATTAAATATATGCATGAGTTGTGAGTGTGTGCAACTATCTCTTCAAGACAAGTAAGCACATAGAGATTTACCTTTGGTGCTTATCAACCTTGAGGACATGAGAGGGTCTTGAGCTTGAATATCTATCACTTAAGCTACCCTTACATACAATCCCCAACACGTGGTTTGTCCACGAAATAAGCCAATCAACAAAACGGGAATCCTTACAATCTCCCCTTTTGGCTATTTCGTGACAAAACCACCACTCACATTGATTTCTCACAAAAATTTAAACCTATGGGTGAATGATGATTTTCTACAATACAAAGAGATATATAAAAATAAATCTTGAAGTCTTCAATCTCTTGTAGAACAATCATTCCCTGAAACAAGGTTTCTAAACTTTCCAAAACAAGAAAAGGTGAGATGAATCAAGTGAGATTAAAATAAGCATTTGCATATATAAAAAAAAATTAAGCACAACATCATGCAATGTTTGTGTATGCAATGCTCCCCCTCAAAGGGTTACTCTCCCTCAATATATATTCTCCCCAAAGTGCACCAATTGCTACAACAATTTGCACCTCCCCTTACCACATCCTACTCCCCCTTTTTGTCATGATATAGGCAAAGGAGTAGTCCCCAACCGGGTCACTCAAGGCAAAGAGAGATAGTAGCATTCTAGAATTTGCATAATCAATATAAGTCACTTTATGCAATCTCAATTAATCGGAGAGAAACAAGGAGATTTATTAGAAAAAAAATGTGTGAATCAAAAATGCTTTGCATACAAGACATATAGCATTCAAGTCCAAAATACCATGGTATTTGGCAAAGCAAATGACAAGGGTTTCTAATAGGAATTCAAACCAATTTCACCAATGTCATGAGAGAAGCAAGGATATAGAAATTTCATTGATTTCAATTTAAGAACAACTATATCCAACTTTATAAGCTAAACATGTCATGAGCAACTTTGCACCCTATTTGATTTTTCCGGATAAGATATCCGTATGATAGTAGACATGTTCAACCAATAAAGAAAGAGAGACGTTTGGATTGTAAAATCCTTGAATGGATACAAGATCCTTTTTCATTTGAGTCTCATAAGCTTTTTCACACAAGTTTTTGCATTTAAGAACGCAATCATCAATTCATGCTTTTTCATTTGAGCATGTATATGAATTTCATGCTTTTCATAAAACATTAGCATGTTATAAAAGAATCATCATGTCATGGAGATAACTAAAGGTCATTCATATCATACTTCCTATGAAAATCTCCTAGTCCAAAATGCATGTTTGAACATAAATATGACATGGATTGTAAACAAGCAAGGTTCACACTTATTGAATTGAAAACATATATATACATATGTGCAACCAAGCTTACTCAAGCAATAAAAAGAGAAGCATAAGATATTTCAAATTTTTTGCAAGTGACAAGAATGCAAAAATAGCTCTCTTTTCTTGAGTTCCCCATATGGGGTTAGTATCATCCTTCATTAATGAAGGTCATGAGGTCCTATGGACCTCCCAAGTCCATTTGACTTGGATGAACCTATTTGAGACTTGTTAGTCTCGTAGCAAGCGGGTTCATTTTTCCTTATCCACATCGATATGACTTTTTTCTTCTTAGTGGTTAAGGGTTGCATGTCATTCACTAACATAGGATTATTGACAAAAGATTTCTTAGGCTCATGCAAATGGGCTCTTCTTAGCCTCTTTTTCTCTATCATGCTATTAATCCTACAATGCTTAATGTACTTAAAGCACTTAGGCCTAATATGCCCGTAAACACCACAATAATGACAAGTTGGAACAAAGTAAGAATTCATACCATGTCCTTGTGAAGTCATTGGAGACTCATCATGCATTTGATGTCTCCTTTGGTGTTGAGTCGGTTCATGTCTTCTTTGTGGTTGAACCGGAATGGGTTGCCTCCTTGGATGAGGTAGCATGTTTTGCCTCTTTACATAGTGAGTCATTTGTTGAGGAGAGTTGACTCGAGAGGCACTAAACCGTTGAGCTTGGGGTTGTCTTGTTTTCACCACCTTCACTTGTGCATTTTTCGAACATTGTCCTAGTTCTAACTTCTTCCTAGGAGTTTGCACCGATGACACTTCTATCTTACCCAAACTCTTCACAAAGACGGTCTTCTTAGGAATAGAGCAATCCTTGCTCACTTCGAATCCAAGACCTCTTTTGTCACAAGGGCTTTTTCCTACACCAAGTATGTTGTCAAGCTTCTTGCTGCTTGTGGTCATTCTAGTCAATGACTCTTTGGCTTCAACAAGCTCTCTCTTCAAACCCTCTTCATTCCTCTTAGACAAAGCTAGCTCATCTTTTAGCTTGTCTTCTTCCACCATGGATCTTATCACTTCATCATTCAAGTCGTCAACTTGTGTTGAAAGCCTAAGTAGTTCTTCCTTTAACCTTTGAATCTCTTTTTCATTCTTTAATTTAGAGCTTTCAAACTTTCAAAGTTGTCCTTAAGATCCATCTTCTCCACTTGCTTCCTTAAGTGGTCATTGTATGTTGAAAGCTCTAGATTTTCTTCCTCTAAAATCCTTAGAAGCCTATCTTTCTTTTTCATGGAGCTTTCAACATTGACTATGAAGTCATGCACATCCATATTCTCTACATTTCCATTTGTAGAGTTAGATAAAGAGCCATCTCCACTAGTGTCATCTTCTAGACTCTCCTCCTCTCCTATGGATCCAATATCCTCATCAAGACCTTCACCTTGGTCTATTGAGTCAATAAGTGCCATATCCCAATGTGAAGCAACAACTATCTCTTCTAGAGCTACTTCTTCGACTTTCTCTTTTATGGGATCACTAGCAACGGAATTCTTACCAACAACTTCATTTTCTTCATTAGTGGCACCCAATGCCTTGAAGTTATTGATAAGCTCATCATCACTTGATGACTTATCTCCCTCTCCGGAGTCATCACTTTCACTCCAAGTGGCGGCCAACATTTTTTCTCTCTTGTTCTTCAAATTCCCACAATCTAGTGAGATATGACCTATGCCACCACACTCATAGCATTGGACCCCTTTCTCTTGCCTATGCTCATGCTTCTTGAAGGGAGCCTTTTTCTTCAAGTCTTGGCCTTTGGATCCAAAGCCACGCTTCTCGAACTTGACAAATTTCTTAAATCTTTGAAGCATCAAAATCATGTCTTCGTCCAAGTCACCTTTCTCCTCCTTCCCTACCTTAGAAGCACTCAAAGCAATTCCTTTTTGCTTCTTTGAAGGAGTGGAGCTAGGACCCTTCCTAGACTCGTAGGCGAGAAGTCTACCTATTACCTCGCTCGGCTTCATGTCCTTAAAATCACTGTTTTCTTCTAAAGCCGTCACCTTAGACTCAAACCTCTCGGGAAGCGATCTCATTATCTTTTGCTTGATCCTTCTATCCGAGTAAGGGTCACCAAGTTGATGACTTTGGTTGACAATGTCCATCAACCTAATCTTGAAGTCGTTGAAGCACTCATTCTCCTCCATCCTAAGTGTCTCAAATTGAGTTTGGAGGACTTGAAGTTTGGAGTCCTTCACTACTTCGGTTCCCTCGTGTGCAACCTCTAAGATGTCCCATGCCTTCTTGGCTATCTTAGTGTTCTGAATCAGTTTGTACTGATTTTCGTCCACTGCACATATAAGGGCGTGCCACGCCTTTTGATTCCACTTGGACAACTCAAACTCGGGTTGTGTCCACTGTGCCTTAGGCTTGAGCACTTCTTCTCCTCCACCCGTGGGAGTCATCATAGGAGGCGAATATCCATCTTCAATGGCCATCCATGCCCTATCATGGATTTGACACACATATGCCTCCATCTTCCCTTTCCATTGGGAGTAATTTATGCCGGTGAGGAGGGGTGGCCTTACGCTCGAAGCACCCTCATTTGGACCACCGATTCCACTCATAGTGTATAATGAATGGATGAAATGAATGCAAAATGTATGAATGAGCACAAATCACACAAATGCACAACACACCTAAAATGAGCTAGGATCACCTATGTATGTCTAGGAACCCGCTCTGATACCAATTGAAACTAATTAACGCGGTGTGTATAATATAAAGCTAGAGGGGGGGTGAATAGATTTTATCAAATATTACCCAATTTTCGCATGCAAGTCAATTTGACGAAAATGCCCCTAACTAGTCAAAATAATATATTAAGTGTAATATGTGCGGAATTTAAATAACACAAGATATATACGTGGAAACCCAACCACTGGGAAAAACCACGGGCTGTATAGTGCGCCACACTCGGAACTCGAAATCACTAATTGAAATGAAGTTTACAACCTATGTAGACCTCGTCTAACACTCCAGTCTGTAACCCCTCACTTCTACCCTGCGGGCCTTTATTAGCAACCCTATTCCAATTTGCTTGAGGCCTAAGCACTCTTAGCCCCAAGACTTACTTCTCAATGAAGAGAAACAACCTAAGTGAATATGTATGAATATTCAAAATGCAAATTAGAGCTAGGTTACTCTATATGCTTATCTAGGATAATGATTTTGCAATTAAAACAATCCTAGATATAAATGGCTAGATGACATGTCAAATAGCTTAACTAATCAAGATTAATTAAAAACCTAATTAGCTATCACAATACAACTTCTCAAACATACATCATACTAATCTCAAACTTGTATCCAAAATATATAAAATAACATACAAGTAATTAATTGAGATTGCTTAGTTAAGAAAGACAAAATATGTAAGATATTAGTGAAAAACTTACCAAGCAAAGTATGATGAAGAATCCATGCAAGATGACATCTACATGATCAAAGATGATGCTAGATGATGATTGATGATCATGAAAAAGTGTTTGAGTGATTAAAAATGAGTTCTTTGTGTATTTTTCTTCTCTTGAAAAATATCCTAAGTATAGAATATGAATATGAACTCTTGTTATTGACCTAAAGTCAAAGTGGCATATATATAGGGTGTCAAGATGAAGTGTGGTCGTTTTGATAAGTGACACCACAATTTTGCCATGGGCGCTCTACGTAGAGCGCTTTGTAGAGCCCCCTGCTCTGTTCTCGCTAGAAAACAGAGGGGCGCTCTACGTAGAGCGCTTTGTAGAGCGCCATCAGAGAGGTCGCTCTACGTAGAGCGCTTTGTAGAGCGCCTCTACAGCGCTCGAATTAAATCGATCAGGTCCTGTACAGCGCCCAACGGGGGCTGTTCGTAGAGCGCTTTTGTAGAGCGCTTTTGGGAGCGCCCAGTGTAAAAATGCAATCCTAAGTCTAAGCATGACAAGGCAATTGGATATGCAAGATGCAATCAAACTAACATGCAAGAAGAGATGTTAATGAGCATTAAGGCACACAAATAAGACACACAACATACAAGGATTAAATATATGCATGAGTTGTGAGTGTGTGCAACTATCTCTTCAAGACAAGTAAGCACATAGAGATTTACCTTTGGTGCTTATCAACCTTGAGGACATGAGAGGGTCTTGAGCTTGAATATCTATCACTTAAGCTACCCTTACATACAATCCCCAACACGTGGTTTGTCCACGAAATAAGCCAATCAACAAAACGGGAATCCTTACATCCCTAGAAACTGATCGCGCTCCAAATGTTTACATTTAGCGCTCCCTAACTTAGCTTTTGTAACCGTTTTCTGAGCCCTTTTTGGTATTTAATATTGTAAATAAGTGTTTTTCAGGTATTTCAGCTCATTAGGGGTATTTTGGACCAAACTGGAGAAAAGTAGCGAAATCAGGGCAAAAGAGGGCAAATATGTAATTATGGAGAATCAGGGGTCAAAGTGTAATTCTGGAGGAATTATTGCATATTTGGTGATTAAGGAAGAATTCAGGGGTGCATTGCGTAATTCGCCAACCATGAGCAGAAGTCAAGGCGGGTTCTGAAGGCGGGCATATGCCAGCCTTCCCGAAGGTATGAAGTCGCCATAAAGCAAGGCGGGTTCACGCGGCGAGCTCGTACGGCGGGAAAGAGGCCTCCGATGGCAAGGCGGGTTCGACGGCGGGCAAGAGCTCGCCTTCCAGGCGGGAACAAGCCCGCCCACTTGACCGACCTTGGAGAAGGCACGTCCAAACTTGCCCAATTCTTCCCTAATATATATATCCCTCTTTCCCAACCTTAAACACAATCCCTAATGTCCAACAAAACCCTAAACTAGCCTAAATTACCTTAGAATAATCCTAGTTTAGCTTAGAACTTCACACCTCACACTACATAGTTCATGTGAATTTCCTAGCTTGGAAGAAGAAGGTTTTGTGCTCTATTGAAGACAAGAAGCTTACCAACTTGTGGTTTCTTCTTAATCTTTTACTTCTCTTCCATTTATTTGTGTTCATGAACATGTATGTGTAATATACTTTAAATGTTGAGGAATGGATTTTATATGAATTATTCTTGTATTTAATTGATCCTATCTTTACCATATCCATCTTGAGTGATTAATTGTTGAATTGAATTAGATTGAATGTTTACATGTTGTTAATTCATCACTAGTAACATGTAAACTTTATTTTACAACATTAATTATCTCTAGTGGTGAGAAATTAGTTAGTATTTGCATGTCCATGCATATTAGCTAGTTCTTAATGTTCTAGGTTGTAAACCATCTATTATTGTCATTCTAATAACTATTAGTTGATAGTAATTGAGTGGTAGGATTAGATTGCATATGCCATAGAACATAAATGCTTAATTGAGATCAATTACTATATTCCTCTTCATTTGTATCTTGCTCTTGCATAATCTTTGCAAGAATTAGTTAGTTAGGTTAGTTAATAATAATCATTTGTATCTTGCTCTTGCATAATCTTTGCAAGAATTAGTTAGTTAGGTTAGTTAATAATAATAATTAGTTAGTTGTAGTAATTAGTGTAATTTAATTATATTGCTTTAGTTGTTAATTTACTTATTTGCTTAGTTGATAATTTAATTAGTTTAGGTTAATTGTAGTTGTCTTTGTAGTGTAGAGATTGCGTATCCTAGATCATAGGATTCGCATCGCTTTTAATTCTTTGCATTAGTGTAATCGCATTAGATTAGTTGTAGCTTACTTGCCACCATCTCATTTACATTTTCATGCATTGTAATTATTTGTAATATAATAATTAGCTTAATTATAACATAAGACGTAGAACCGACTTTACGTGTACCAACCATCCACCCTTCCCCCATGGGAACGATACCCTTACTCGTAACCACTATATGTGGCCATCGATTCGTATACTTGCGAATAGGGTAGAAATACACTCGCATGCACGTACCATCATTTACCGATAGTTATAGAACTATCGTATGTCCCGCGTGCGCCGATCAAGTTATTGGCGCCATTGGGGATATTCTATTAGAACAATTACGTGTGCATCAGAAACCTATGGGCCGAGGCGGTCAATACCGCTTGTTATGTGTCAAATCGTGTTTTCAAAATGCCCGACACAAAACAAACGTCCTATGAGCTTTGGAAAGGCAAGAAGCCTAATGTGAGTTACTTCCACACTTTTGGGAGTAAATGTTATATTTTGAATGATAGAGATCACTTAGGAAAGTTTGATGCAAAAAGTGATGTTGGTCTCTTTCTTGGGTATGCTATTAATAGTCGTGCATATAGAGTCTTTAACTTGACTACTAAGACTATCATGGAGTCTATCAATGTGAAGATAGATGATCTTAGCATGCTTAATTTGTGTGATGATAATGGTGTCAATGAACCTAAAGAAAACATGTTGAATGACACTAAAACACCTATTGATGTGGCTAGTAGTGTTTCTAGTCAAGATGATGAAAATGATAGTCATGTTGAAGTTGTAAGTCAAGGGTTGGAAAATGCTTTAAATGATAATCAACAAAATAACCAAGTTGTTGAACATTCTCACCCAAGACTTAGAAACTTACACTATCAAGAAGACATCATAGGTGATTTAAATGAAGGGGTTAGAACAAGAAATCAAATTGCTAACCAAATATCATATGCTTGCTACACTTCTCAAATTGAACCCAAAAATATTAATGAAGCAATTGTTGATGAATATTGGGTTGGGGCTATGCAAGAAGAACTTAATCAATTTGAGAGGAATGAAGTGTGGTCCTTAGTTCCTAGCCCCAAAGATATAAATGTAATTGGCACTAAATGGGTGTTTAGGAATAAGACCGATGAAAGTGGCAAGATTGTGAGGAATAAAGCTAGACTAGTGGCTCAAGGTTACACTCAAGTGGAGGGTGTTGACTTTGATGAGACGTTTGCCCCGGTTGCTCATCTCGAATCCATTAGACTTTTGTTGTCTATTGCATGCATTAAAAAGTTCAAATTATTTTAAATGGATGTCAAAAGTGCTTTCCTCAATGGATACCTTCAAGAAGAAGTGTATGTTGAACAACCTAAGGGTTTTGTAGACCCACACTCTCCTAATCATGTGTTTAAATTGAAAAAGGCTCTCTATGGCCTTAAACAAGCTCCAAGAGCTTGGTATGATAGGTTGACTCAATATCTTATTGACAACCAATATAGGAGAGGTGGCATTGATAGAACTTTGTTTATCAAACATCATGATCATGATATTTTTGTTGCACAAATATATGTTGATGACATTGTTTTTGGGTCTACTAATAAAACCAAGGTTGATGAATTTGTTAGTGTTATGTCAAGTGAATTTGAAATGAGTATGGTGGGTGAGTTGAATTATTTTCTAGGAATGCAAGTAAAGCAAACTAGCATGGGCATAATGTTGAATCAATCTATATATGCTAAAAATCTAGTTAAGAGATTTGGCCTAGAAAATGGAAAAGATTTTGAAACTCCCATGAGCACCACTTTTAAACTTGACAAAGATGAAAAAGGGAAAAGTGTTGACCAAAGCCTTTATAGAAGCATGATAGGTAGTCTACTTTACCTAACGGCTAGTAGACCCGACATTTGCTTTAGTGTAGGCTTGTGTGCTAGATTCCAAGCAAATCCCAAGGAATCTCACTTAAAAGCCGTCAAAAGGATCATTAGGTACATCAAAGGAACTCATAGTCTTGGTCTATTCTATTCATTTGATATCAATGATATTCTTGTAGGCTATTGTGATGCGGATTGGGCGGGAAACATAGATGACCGTAAAAGCACATCGGGCGGTTGTTTTTATGTTGGTAATAACTTGGTTTCTTGGTCAAGTAAGAAACAAAATTCAGTTTCCCTTTCCTCTTCCGAAGCCGAATACATTGCGGCCGGAAGTGCTTGCACACAATTACTTTGGATGAAACAAATCCTTAAGGATTATGAGATAGAACAAGGAAAAATGACACTTTATTATGATAACTTAAGTGCCATTAACATCTCTAAAAATCCAGTTCAACACTCCCGTACAAAACACATAGACATTAGGCATCATTTCATTAGAGACCTGGTTAAACATTCTATTGTTACTCTAGAGCATTTGCCTACTAAAAATCAACTTGTGGACTTGTTCACTAAGCCCTTGGACAAAGAGAGGTTTAAAACTCTTAGAATGTCCATTGGCATGATTTGTGTTGATTGATGTCTTTGTGTGATTGTGAGTGGCTTGATGAGCAAAACTTTAATTGAATAGCATTGTCTTTAAGAGCTACTCACTTGAGAAGTAAAGATCTTGAATAAGTATCTTTTATTGTTTCTAGATCATGCACTTGAGCTTGAAAAATCTTATTTTTTGAAAAGTGCACTAATGCTTCTCTTGTATGTTTTAGTTTTTGAGTTTTTGTGGTTGAATATATGTAGATAATGGATGCATCTAGAAGTTTATTGTTAAGTACATGATAAATGACCTATGGTATGTATCCATTTTGCTTCGGCACTACATAGTAATCAACGAGCACCCTCATGGAAAGGGCTACACACCTTGGTTGTGAAGCCACCCAATGTAGGAAAGGGCTACGCCATTGTGATGAGTGAAAGCCGCCATGAGGAGTATATGTTTTTGTTAGTAAAATCAAAGAAGTGTTGAAATGAATCATTAAAAAAAATTCTTTGATTTTAAGCCTAAAAGAAATGAAAAATAAAAGGCTTATTGGTGTATAGTTGAGAATTGTGAAAAAGCTCGGGTTGACAAATAGAAATGGGAAAACGAGCCATATGCACACACACGCTCATATGTTGATATCTATTCATTTTAAAAGCAAAAATCCGGATGAATATCGGTTTGACCTATTTTGGAAAGGCTCTAGATGGATAAGTGTGGATAGAGTTTGCATGTTGATATCACAATTACTCCTACTATATATTTGAGAAGCATTCACACACACACATTTTGCTTACGTGCTTGATTCATTAGCAATGTGAGAATATTTTTGAGAGATTAATGAAAATCTATGATTCTCTCTTGGACTTTGACAAGTTATGAAATATTTTCTCTTATTGCTTGATTGTGTGAATGTGTGATGTCCCTTGTGAACAAATCTACTTGGTGATAATATGTGAAGCATATGTTAAGGGGGAGCTTTAGTCTATTCAACTTTCGCTCTCTGTACGATTTGTTTGCTTTGTATCTCGTTCTTTATCTCTTGTGTCCCTTGTCTATTCCTTGACAAAAAGGGGGAGAAAATGTATACCTCACCATGTTTGATATTGGGGAGATTTTGTATACTTCACACTTTATGTGGAAAAAAGTTCCAATTGTGTGATCATATTCCTCTTTGTGCTTAATTGTGACTTTGTCTTAAGGAGGAGAAAGAATTCTTTCTTGATAATGTTAAGGATGGTTGGTCCTTGGGAATTAGGAAATTAAGGGAATGCTTTAATATTAAATATTTTATTCACTTGAGATAATGCATTTGTGTATGAGATAAGGGATATCTTCTATGTTTGTTTTTTGGTTAATATCTCACCATTCTTCTTTAGAGAAGATCTCTTGTTTGGTTGCTATTTTCTCTCATAGGTACTTTGAAGACCAAAAGAGGAATTCTTGAAGACTTGAAGACTTTTTAGTTTAGGAATTTCTTTGTAATGTGAGATTGAGAGTATGCTATCATCTTGAGTTTATTTGAGTGAAACATTGTATGGTGAGGTTGAGGTTTTGCCAATGGAATAGCCAAAGGGGGAGATTGTAAGGTTTATGATTTGTATTGGCTTGATTCCATTGCAAAACGCTCTATGTTTGTATTAGTTATTGCTTAAGATGTTCTTTGAAGAAAGGAAGCTTAAAAGATGAAGAGCAATGTCTAGTGCAAAAGTCGTCTTCAAGAGGTGAAAAACGTCAAAGGTATATCTTGACTTCCATCCTCTTGCAAGGCGTTAGCGCACACACACACAATTCATACATGTGTGTCCCTGCATCATGGTTCAAACATTTTGTATAACACTTTCACACACTTCATAGTATGCTCATGCATTGTTCTTTAATAGACAAACATTGTGAAATTGCATGCTTTGTGACTATCTCTTTAATATGGCATGCTTGTGTGAATATGTGTTTATGTGTTTGTGTATTTTGTGTTTAGGACTTGAACATGTTCTTATTTAATGCCTTATTGAGTTCCAGTCGTTTCGGTTACTCATTCATAAGGTTTCGAGTCCAAACAATGTGACTATGCTACTTTTCGTTCTCATTCGTTGAGTTGACTTCAACGTCAGTTTCTGAGATGATTTCTCAACCATTTTTCAAAGTTGTGTAGTTTTCATCGTGCGTGAGGGAGTCACGGTTCGTAATCCAAAAACAGATTCGAAATCAGAGTTCGGATGCCCAATATATGGGCTGAAGAACCGAAGGAGCGCGCGAGAGAAGTCTGGAGCGCGTGAGGCCACAAGGCCTGGCCGTGAGGGAGGCCGTGGGCCCCACGGCCAAGGGAGCCCTCTACCCCCGTGTGGCCCACGCACCCCCCACGGGGAGGTGACATGGCACATTCTGATTTGCCCAAAAATGCTCTCTCTCTCCTCCTTTTAAACTCATCTCCTTCCCTCCACACTTGTTGAAGATTTTCAAGAACACTTTCGAATTTTCTGCAGAATTTCTTCTCATTTTTGTTTTCTTATTTTGATCATAACTTTCTCATACGAACTCGAAATCAATCGATTCAAAAGCCAAAATTGTTGGTCTTGAGAAGAGCTACAAACCTCAATCATTTCCAGAGGCAGCTGACTTCGCCATGTTTCTCAGTTGATCAATTTTCAGTCCGAGGTCAAGGTTGTTTGTTCAACTTCTTCTTTTTCAATTTCATCTTTGATCATCTCTTGATTCTTACTATTTATTTGATGAAATTTGTTGAGAAGTATGTTAGATCACATGCTAGGGTTGTTTGATCATTTGTTAATTGAGATTTAGCTTTGTGATTTGTTTTGAACATATATGTGCTAAACTTGATTTTGTGTGAAATTGATTCTAGAAAATGAATATATGATATGTATCATATTATTTTCTAGATTTTATTTCATGATCTAAGAACTAGGTTTTTAGTGTGATAAATTGAATATTCATACCTTTGTTCTTATTGATTTGCATGTCTTGATTTCTAGACAATCTTGTGTTTGTGTATTGAAAGCATATTCTAGTTTATCATTGAACATGTACGTTTTGCTTGATTGATCATCTAGCTTAATTTGTTTGTGTTTGCATCACTTGCATCATTTTAGATCATAGCCTTGCATAAGGTTGAAGTCTCTAGCAAAGTGAGTGAAGCTTTGTGGATAGAGCAAGGAAGACTTGATTAGAGGCGGGAGGACTCGGATAATCAAGCAAGGGAGTCTTGTCTAGGGTCGGGAGGATCCGGATAGGCAAGCAAGAAATCTTCCTAGAGACGTGAGCGTCTTGGATAGGAAGTTGCTTTCTAGAGGTGTAGGACACATCTCGGATAGGAAGTAGGCTTGGTGATTTACTAGCCTGAGGGTAGATTAGGAGTTGATAGCTTGAGCGGATATCATGAGTGATAGCTTGAGTGTGTAAGTCCTTTTTCACATAGTGGATTGCTTTGCCGGTGGTTGTGGTATCAACCCGTGGATGTTTCCTCTTTGAGGTTTTACCACGTTAAAATACTTGTGTTCATTTTTGCTTTTACTTTTCTTTATCTTCCATATCTTTCATTGATTGCATATCTTGTAAATTGATTAACTCTTGTATAAGTAAAATCAATTAATTTGTCAAATTTAATTAAGTGTGCATTTTCATTGATATATTCCGCATTATTTTTAAATTGGGAGAATTTGGAGCCTATACCTATTCACCCCCCCCCCCCCCCCCCCCCCCCCCCTCTAGGTATATTTCACTACTACTTAAGGGAAATTTCATATATAACACATGTTATAGGGTTCGGCCACCCTAATTGTTCACTGAATCAATTTTCTTCTTCTTCTAAACTCATAGACAAGTGTTTGATTATTCTACCAAGACATAAAAGAGAGAAGAGATTATTCTTTTGATGGTACACTAATTGCTTGTTCATCAATAAGCTTGTGTGTACAACATCGAATTAGGTTCACGCGAGTTTCGATCATTAGATTGAGAACTCAAAAGTGACCGGAATAATCTTTGTATTCTTTTGATGGTTTTGTGACTAACAAAAGAAAGAGAAAAGTTTGTTTTTCCATTCTCAGGTTTGCAATTCAAAGAAAAGGGAGACCACGCTCCTAGGTGATTCACGTTCGTGCTAGGATTGAAGATCTTACGGATTACCATCGATGTAAGTCAATCAGATCACGTGACAAAAGGTATTCTACTTTTGTTACTTGATATGTATAGTTAATTAATTAAAGGGTTTAAGGTTCATAAAAAGGAAAAATTTTAAAACATACTAAATCTATTTTTAGTCTCGCTTCCGCTGCGTGTACTACGGTATTTTTCCCTACAGTTGGTATCAGAGCCTAGGTTGAACCCTTTTAATTAATTAACGTATATATACGTGAATCTATTTCTTTTTATTGTGATTATGCATGTTTAGAAAGAGATGGCACTCTAGGTATTCGCATATATAATTACATGTGGATGTATGGTTTTATATATGTTTATTATGTGGATTGTTGTTGCTCGATTTTGGTCCTAGATTTTCAATGTAATTTTTGTTATGGAATTGTAACAAGAAGGGTGGTCTATCATCGCCATAATTCCTTCTTGGTAGTTGCTAGGTTTTATTTTTATTTTATTTTAAGTGCAGTATTTTTACTGCAGTTTTTATTTAATTTTAAGTGCAGTTTTTCTTTTGTAAAAAGTACTGCAGTGAATAAAAAAAAAAATACTGCAGTATTTTATTAGTTTAAATACTGCTGTAATATGTTCAAGCATTGAAGATTCGAAGACTTGAAGAAAAAGGAAGCAACCGGAACCAAGAACGAGCACCGTGCGCACCCTAGGAGTGGATTGGGCTGCGCATGGCAAGCCCATTACATGGTGAGCTGCGCACGGCAGCCCTATGTGGTCTCATGGGCTGCGCACGGCAGCCCCTTTGTGGGGTTGTGGGTTGTGCACGCCCATGGAAGGAGGCCGAGGGATGTGCGTATGGTTGATGGCCACTTGAAGATCTTGTATTCCTGACAAATTGTAATTTACTTGCTTTTCTAGGATGGACCAAAATTGTTGCTATTTATTTTTTGCTTAAATATTACAATATTTGTTATTGTATGATAACATGACATATAGAATAGGAGTGCCACTCATATATCTCTTTTGGTATGAACATGCATTGAATGATTTAGGTATTTAAATTGGCATCTAGATAACTTGGTAAATCATTCTATGGGATTTAATCACACGCCTTAAATAATTGAATGGGAGAAGGTGTTTTTGTAACACCTATGGCCTCCAAGGTTAGTTGAGCTTTATTATTTATTGGTAATCCCCCCAAGGGGCGTCCATGAATGGAATTTAGCAAAATACTTCCTTACAAGGATAGACTAGACAATGGACTCAAACGAGATCTACTCCCCAAGGAGGGATTTTCGTGAGAGAAAATTGAGGGTCGATATCTTGGTAACACACTCAATGTAATTTTATTGATATCCTCCCAAGAGTTCTTGTCAATAAAATTGCAAGGCTAAAATTGAAAACGCTGGTTGTTATGTTAACAATTAGGTGGGACCTAGTCTAACTAGTAAATTGTGCGAACTCCCAAAGGAGGCGTAACGTTTATGGGTGTTGGATCACTGTTGAATTTTTATGATTGAGTTATTTATTTAATTCAAGGTAAATATTTAAAAGTGCTTTATCATGATTATTTACTTATATATGTTTTGTTTTATTCAGAAATCATGACCCCATCACTTATGAACATCCTGAAAGATAACACTTTAACTGGAGATAATTATGTCACATGGAAAAGGAAAATTGGGTTGTTGCTGCAAAGTGAAAAACATAAGTTTGTTCTAATTACTCCTAAACCACCTGCTCCTAATAATGAATCTAGCATAATGTATAGAGATGAGTATGAGCAGTGGAAGACTTCAGATGATATGGCCAAATGTTACATTATGGCTACTATCTCCGACGTGTTGCAACAGCAGCATGAAGGAATGGAGTCTGCTGCTGATATAATGATGTCTCTAGAGGAGATGTTTGCTATGAAGTCCAGGATGACTAAGAGAGAGGCAGTGACTGCTTTTATGAATCTTAGGATGAAACCTGGACAGGCTGTGAAGGATCACATGATGAAAGTCATAGCACATCTCAACATTACTGAACTGCATGGCGCTGAGATAGATGGTGAGACAAAAATTGATATGGTTGTCAATTCATTGTTAGATTCCTTTGATCAGTTCAAATTGGACTACACTTTGAACAAAAAGGAATACACCTTACAAGGCCTGATGCAAGATGTTCAAAGTGCTGAAAAGATCCTTGTGAAAGGCAAGGGTCAAGAGATTCATATGGTTGGTAAAGTTGCTACTATTAAGACCCGTCAGAAGGTCAAGAAACAACAGAAGAAAAAGCAACTTGGGCCTACCAAGAAGGAGACCAAGAAAGTAACCAAGATCAAAGGGAAATGCTTCCTTTGTGGTGAAAAGGGACATTGGAAAAGAAATTGCCCAAAGTCCCAGAATAAGAAGGAAGAAGGTAAGGTGAATTATCTTGAAACATGTTTTTTGGCTGATTCTACAGATTCTTGGATCATAGACTCTGGAGCCACTAATCATGTTTTTTATTCCTTGCAGGGGTTCCAAGAAAGGAGAAGGCTGAGTAAGAATGAAATCAATTTGCGCTTGGGCAACAGAACGTTAGTGTCTGCAAGTGCAGTGGGAGATATTAGAGTTTATTTGGATTCTAGAAGGCATTTAGATTTAATAGACATTTATTATGTACCTCAATTCAAGAGGAATTTAATTTCAGTTTCTTGTTTGAATAAATTTGGATATTCGGTTACTTTTAATAAAGTTTTTATTATTAGTAAGAATGACAAAATTATTTGCCAAGGTACATTAGAAAACGGTCTATACTTTTTGCATAGAAATATCTCTCACTCGTTAGACATAGAATTAACGGAACCTGATCATAAAAGAGTAAAATTATCAATAGATGAAACCTATCTATGGCATTTACGCCTAGGTCATATTAACCTTAATAGGATTAAAAGGTTGGTATGTGACAGACCTTTAAGTGACTTAAAGGTTGATGATCTACCAACTTGTGAATCTTGTTTGGAAGGTAAAATGACCAGAAGGTCGTTCTCTGCCAAAGGTGCAAGAGCCACTGAATGTTTAGGATTGATACACACTGATGTATGTGGACCTATGAGCATTCAAGCTTGAGATTTGGCTATGTGTATCTCATGCAACATAAGTCGGATGCATTTGACATGTTCAAAGCATTCAAAGCTGAAGTAGAAAATCAGCTTGAGAAACACATAAAAATCTTGAGATCTGATCGTGGTGGAGAATATCTATCTGGTGAGTTTCAGCAATATATTATTGATAATGGGATAGTTTCTCAGTTTTCTGCACCAGGTACAACTCAACAGAATGGGGGTAGCAGAAAGGAGAAATAGAACTCTTTTGGATATGGTTAGGTCTATGTTAAGTTATTCAACACTTCCTATTTCTTTTTGGGGATATGCATTACAAACTACTATATACATTCTAAACGATGTACCATCTAAGTCCGTTCCTCAAACACCGCATGAGTTGTGGACTGGGCGCAAGCCTAGTTTACAACACTTAAGGATATTTGGTTGTCCTGCGCATGTGTTAAAAGGAAAGACAGAAAAGATGGAGTCCCATTCGGAAACATGTATATTTGTAGGGTATCCAAAAGAAACTAAAGGATATTATTTCTATAGTCCTTCAGATCTTAAAGTATTTGTTTCGACAAATGCTTAATTTCTGGAAAATGACTATATGAATGATTTTGTGCCTAGAAGTAGAATTGTCCTGAATGAGATGTCAGGAGATACAATTCCACGAGAGGTTACACAAACTAACCCAATTGTAAGTTCCGATCCAACACAAAATCAACAACCTACCATTCCTCGTCGTAGTGGGAGGGTTAGAGCACAACCCGAAAGATACATCGGTCTGGGAGAATCAATGGAGAATCTCTCGGACGACGATGATACCTACACGTATAAGGAAGCAATGGAGGATGTTGATAGTCGCCATTAGCAAAAGGCAATGCAATCTGAGATTGAATCTATGTTCGATAACAAAGTCTGGTCCCATATAGACTTACCTAAAGGGATAAAACCCATTGGGTGCAAGTGGGTATACAAGAGGAAAAGAGGTATGGATGGAAAGGTGGAAACCTTTAAAGCTAGATTGGTAGCTAAAGGGTATACACAGAAAGAAGGTATTGATTACAAGGAAACCTTCTCTCCTGTGGCCATGCTTAAATCCATTAGGATACTCTTATCCATTGCAGCATTTTTAGATCTATAGATTTGGCAAATGGACGTCAAGACAGCTTTCCTTAATGGAAGTCTTGACGAAAGCATCTACATGATGCAACCAGAAGGATTCATTGAAAAGGGCCAAATGGAAAAGGTATGTAAGTTGCAGAAATCCACATATGGATTAAAGCAACCATCCAGATCCTGGAACATAAGGTTCGATCAAGCTGTGAAAGGTTTTGGATTTATTCAGAATCCTGACGAACCTTGTGTATACAAAAGGATTAAGGGCGACAAGTTAGTTTTCCTGATTCCTTATGTTGATGATATACTACTCATTGGAAACGATGTAGGTGTATTGACATCAGTAAAAGAATGGTTAGCAAAATAATTTGATATGAAGGACTTAGGAGAAGCAAGTTTTATTCTAGGTATCCAAGTAATAAGGGATAGAAAGAATAAAACGATTGCATTATCCCAAGCTTCATACATAGACAAGATCTTGTCTAGGTTTTCCATGCAGGATTCCAAGAAAGGTATGTTACCTTTCAGACATGAAATCAAGCTTTCTAAGGAACAAGTTCCTAAGAATGAGCATGAAGAGCAATTCATGAGTAGAGTTCCATATGCCTCGGCAGTTGGAAGTCTCATGTATGCAATGCTCTGCACTAGACCAAATATTTGTTTTGCTGTTGGCATAGTTAGCAGGTTTCAATCGAAACCTGGTCCTGATCACTGGACGGCAGTCAAGCATATTTTCAAGTATCTCAAGAGAACGAGAGATAATATGCTTGTATACTCTGGAGGGGATTTGATTCCCGTTGGGTGTACAGATTCTGATTTCCAATCAGATTCTGACTCCAGAAAATCCACATCAGGGGCTGTGTTTACTATTGGAGGAGGAGCAGTTATATGGAGGAGTATCAAGCAATCTTGTATTGCTGATTCCACCATGGAAGCTGAGTATGTTGCTGCATGCGAGGCTGCCAAAGAGGCTGTTTGGCTTTTCCATTCTTGATTGACTTGGAAGTGGTTCCTAGTGCGAATAAGCAGATCACTATCTACCGTGACAATAGTGGAGCAGTGGCTAATTCGAAAGAACCAAGAAGTCACAAGAGAGGAAAACACATTGAACGGAAGTATCACCTTTTAAGGGAGATTGTTCAAAGAGGTGACGTGACGATTACCAAAATCGCGTCAGCAGAAAATCTAGCGAGTCCCTTCACAAAAGCTCTACCTCAGAAGAGTTTCGATGGGCATCTAGAGAACATGGGCATGTGAGATATGACACATTTGCTATAGTGCAAGTGGGAGATTGTTAGGATTATGCTCAATAGCAAGAGTGTAATGTTGTAATTGACAATCTTTTTCATATTAATAAAGTGATTTCTGGTTTAACATATCTTATAGCATTTATAGTTTAATATTATAATTGTCAAAGTAAATAATCATAAGTTCTAAAGACTATGAGAAAAGAAGAATTGTTCGTACATCTGGATATGTATGAGGTAGACATAATTCTTTTGTAAGGTTCCCATTTGTTGATTGGCTCATTTCGTGGACAAACTACATGTTGGGGATTCTTTGTAAGGGTAGCTTAAGTGTAGGTGTTATTGCTAAGGCCCTTTGAAGACCTCATTCTTGATAAGCACCGAAGGTAATTTTTTATGTGCTTACTTGTCTTGAAGAGATAGTTGCACACACTCACAACTCATGCATATGTTTGATTCTTGTATGTTGTGTGTCTTATTTGTGTGCCTTAATGCTCATTAACATCTCTTCTTGCATGTTAGTTTGATTGCATCTTGCATATCCAATTGCCTTGTCATGCTTAGACTTAGGATTGCATTTTTTCATTGGGCGCTCCCAAAAGCGCTCTACAGAAGCACTATACGAACAGCCCCTGTTGAGCGCTGTACAGACCTGATCGATTTAATTCGGTCGCTGTACGAGCATTGTACAGGCGCTATAAAAAGCGCTGTATGAGGCGCTCTACGTAGAGCGCCCCTCTGTTTTTCTGTGAAAACAGAGCAGGGGCGCTGTATAGAAGCGCCCTACGTACAGCGCCCAAGGCAACTTATCAAAACGACAACACTTTGATTTGGCCCCCTATATATATGCCACTTTGACTTTAGGTCAATCACAAGAGTTCATATTCAGATTTCATACTTAAGATATTTTTCAAAGAGAAGAAAAATTCCAAGAACTCATTTTTATTAACTCAAACACTTTTTCATGATCATCAATCATCATCTAGCATCATCTTTGATCATCTAGATGTCATCTTGCATGGATTCTTCATCATACTTTGCTTGGTAAGCTTTTCACTAATATCTTACATATTTTGTGTTTCTCTTAACAAGCAATCTCAATTAATTACTTGTATGTTATTTTATATACTTTGAATACAAGTTTGAGATTAGTATGATGTATGTTTGAGAAGTTGTATTGTGATAGCTAATTAGGTTTTGTGCTTAATCTTGATTAGCTAAACTTTTTAACATGTCATTTAGTTTTGATATCTAGGATTGTTCTAATTGCATATTAATCATCTTAGATAAGCATATAGGGTTTCCCTTGCTCTATGTTGCATTTGGATATTCATATATTCACTTAGGGTTGTTATTCTCTTCATAGAGAAAGTAAGTCTTGTGTGTAGCTTTCGGGATTAGGATGCTTAGATCACAAGCAAATTGGACTAGGTTCACTCATACCGGGATTAGGTAGGTGTGTGATTACTTCCGGGATTAGGTTGTAATCATTTTACACATTTAGTGGATTCGAGGTTCGAGTGTGGCTTACTTACTAGCCCGTGGTTTTTCCCGTGAGGGTTTCCACGTAAAAATCAAGTCTTATTTAATTTCTGCATTTTATACTTGATTTGTTACTTTATCTAGTTAGGGGTAAATTCGTAATTTTGACTTAATACAAAAAATTGGGTAATAAGCTTAAAATCTATTCACCCCCCCCCCCCCCCCTCTAGATAGTTTTATACACACCGTGCTATAATTTGTTTCAATTGGTATCAGAGCGGGTTCCTAGACATACATAGGTGATCCTTGCTTATTTTGGTGTGTTTTGCATTTTGTGTGATTTTTGATCATTCATACATTTGCATTCATTTCATTCATTCATAAACACTATAAGTGGAAACGGTGGAAATGGTGGTGGCAACGAAGGTGCTTCTAGCACAAGGCCCCCACTTCTTACCGGATTGAACTATTCCCAATGGAAAGGGAAGATGGAATCCTACATATGCTAAATGCACGACCGTGCATGGATGGCGGTGGAAGACGGATATGATCTACCCATGATGACTCCCGGTGGTGGAGGAGAAGAAGTATTGAAGCCTAAGGCGCAATGGAACGCGCAAGAGTTTGAGGCTTCTAAGTGGAATAGGAAGGCTATGCATGCCATTATGTGTGCAATGGATGAGAATCAGTACAAGCTTATTCAGAACACTCAGATTGCAAAAGTGGCATGGGACATCCTTTAAGTTGCACATGAGGGAACCGAGGTGGTGAAGGAGTCCAAGCTTCAAGTCCTCCAAACTCAATTTGAGCTACTTAGGATGGGAGAGGATGACTGCTTCAATGACTTCGAAATCAAATTGATGGACATAGTAAATCAAAGCCATCAACTCGGAGACCCGTATTCGGATAGGAGAGTCAAGCAAAAAATTATGAGATCTCTCCCCGATAGGTTTGAATCAAAGGTGATGGCCATAGAAGAAAATAGTGGCTACATGGATATGAAGCCAAGTGAGGTGATTAGACGTCTCCTTGCATATGAGTCTAGGAAGGCTCCTAGCACCACTACTCCTCCTAAGAAGTCTAAAGGAATAACTTTGAAAGCATCTAAGGATGCGAAGGAGGCAAAGCATGAATCAGATGAAGACCTTGCCTTATTCGTGAAAAGGTTTAATAAGGTTATGGGGTTCAAGAAGAAAAAGGGATTTGGGTTAAGAGGACAAGACTTTAAGAAAAAAGGTTCCTTCAAGAAGTTGAAAACCTTTGCATGGGAGGCTAAAAGTGGGTCCATCGTGACCGGCGTGGAGTGGGCTTCCGATCTAGGCGGAGAACCGTCAGAAAAATGGTCGAAAAACCATCGAAAACGGTCACCGAAGTAGCCAGGTCAAACCGGGTCGAGTCTGGGAAACGGGTCGGGCGCGGGGGTCAGCTGAAGGTTGATGAGGAGCTGACGTCAGCGTGACGCCAGCTGGTCAAAACGGCGTCGTCTGAGGCGTGACGTGGCAGCTGATGCTGTGCTTTGCGCAGGAAATTACAATCTGCACCCCTGACTTCTCCCTTATTCACGGAATCTTCAATAATGTCCCAAATATTGCATTTTGACCCCTAAATTGTCCAAAATGACAATAATGCCCTTGAATTCCTCTGTTTACCTGAAACACTTATTTTATCCATTAAATACCCAGTTTTACCCGAGAAACAAGTACAAAAAGAAAGGAAAAGGGGGCGCTAAATGTGAACATTTGGAGCGCGATCAGGTACTTGTTGATGCCCTAGCAAGCCTCTAGACTAGCAACATGAAGGTGGCTCCTCACTTTTTGTATCGGGCCCCTCAACACCCAAGTGAGCCACCTAGGTTCCGGTTCCAGTTCGTCCGAGTGGAGTCTAGAGCCTCATTTCAGTTGCTAGGTACTTCTTGATGCCCTAGCAAGCCTCTGGACCAGCATCATGAAGGTGGGTCCTCACTTTTGTATTGAGCCCCATAACGCCCAAGTGAGCCACCTAGGTTCCAGTTCGTCCGAATTGAGTCTAGAGCCTCATTTCAGTTGCTGGGTACTTCCTAATACCCTAACAAGCCTCTGGACCAGCATCATGAAGGTGGCTCCTCACTTTTGTACCGGACCCTACAACACCCAAGTGAGCCACCTAGGTTCCAGTTCGTCCGAGTAGAGTCCAGAGCCTCATTTCAGTTGCTGGGTACTTTTTAATGCCCTAGTAAGCCTCTGGACTAGCATCATGAAGGTGGCTCCTCACTTTTTATATCGAGCCCCTCAACGCCCAAGTGAGCCACTTAGGTTCCGATTCGTCCAAGTAGAGTCTAGATCCTCATTTTAGTTGCTGGGGACTTCTAGGATCTAGGATCCCAAACATGTCTATGGACCAGTACCATCAGAGGAGGACTAGCAGCTCCTGATTTCTTGTACCGAGCCACTGAACGCCACAGTAAACAACCGAGGTCCCAAATCGTTCTAGAGGAATCTCGAGCACCATTATGATTGTTGAACAGTCTCATCTACCTAGAGCAGGCCCCTAAACCAGCTGTAGTACTTCGGGACTAAAAGCTCACCATTTTCTCTCGCAATCCCCAAAAAAGGGACAATGACCCTACATTCAGAGATCTGACCGGATTATCAATCTATGATAAAAGCGCTTGAAGATTGGGATTTCTTGTGTAGAAATAACTGATGCCCTGGACCGGATCAATCACCCAAGGAGGATCGCCTTCCTTATGACCGCCTTAAAACCAAGAGAGTTACATAGCACTCCTGATGTCCTGGACCGGGTTAATCCCTCTAGAAGGATCGCCAAAACTGATCGCCTCGAGACCAGGAAGAGCCACATGGCACTCCTGCTGCCTTGGTCGGGGTATACCCTCCTCCAAGAAGGATTTGGTGCATAAATGCCTAAGTGGCATAGTTGCCTACCAGACTAAGAATTCGAACACGTGGCCCTTGAAACTAATTATAGCACGGTGTGTATAAAACTATCTAGAGGGGGGGTGAATAGATTTTAAGCTTATTACCCAATTTTTCGTATTAAGATAAAATTACGAAATTACCCCTAAATAGATAAAGCAATAAATCAAGTATAAAATGCGGAAATTAAATAAGACTTGATTTTTACGTGGAAACCCTCACGGGAAAAAACCACGGGCTAGTAAGTAAGCCACACTCGAACCTCGAATCCACAAAATGTGTAAAACATTTACAACCTAATCCCGGAAGTAATCACACACCTACCTAATCCCGGTATGAGTGAACCTAGTCCAATTTGCTTGCAATCTAAGCAACCTAATCCCGGATGCTACACACAAGACTTACTTTCTTTATGAAAAGAATAACAACCCTAAGTGAATATATGAATATCCAAATGCAACATAGAGCAAGGGAAACCCTATATGCTTATCTAAGATGATTAATATGCAATTAGAACAATCCTAGATATTAAAAACTAAATGACATGTCAAATAGTTTAGCTAATCAAGATTAAGCACAAAACCTAATTAGCTATCACAATACAACTTCTCAAACATACATCACACTAATCTCAATCTTGTATCCAAAGCATACAAAATAAAATACAAGTAATTAATTGAGATTGCTTGTTAAGAGAAACACAAAATATGTAAGATATTAGTGAAAAGCTTACCAAGCAAAGTATGATGAAGAATCCATGCAAGATGACATCTAGATGATCAAAGATGATGCTAGATGATGATTGATGATCATGAAAAAGTGTTTGAGTTAATAAAAATGAGTTCTTGGAATTTTTCTTCTCTTTGAAAAATATCCTAAGTATGAAATCTGAATATGAACTCTTGTGATTGACCTAAAGTCAAAGTGGCATATATATAGGGGGCCAAATCAAAGTGTGGTCGTTTTGATAAGTTGGCCTCATATTTGCCTTGGGCGCTGTACGTTGGGCGCTGTACGTAGGGCGCTTCTGTACAGCGCCCCTACTCTGTTCTCACGAGAAAACAGAGGGGCGCTCTACGTAGAACGCCCTGTACAGCGCTTTGTACAGCGCCTGTACAGCGCTCGTACAGCGACCGAATTAAATCGATCAGGTCTGTACAGCGCTCAACGGGGGCTGTTCGTACAGCGCTTTTGTAGAGCGCTTTTGGGAGCGCCCAGTGCAAAAATACAATCCTAAGTCTAAGCATGACAAGGCAATTGGATATGCAAGATGCAATCAAACTAACATGCAAGAAGAGATGTTAATGAGCATTAAGGCACACAAATAAGACACACAACATACAAGGATTAAACATATGCATGAGTTGTGAGTGTGTGCAACTATCTCTTCAAGACAAGTAAGCACTTAGAGTATTACCTTTGGAGTGCTTAACACTTGCAAGGGCCTTGAGCTTGAACACATTCCAAAGCTACCCTTACATGATCCCCACATATGGTTTGATCATGAAATAAGCCAATTAAAAACTACAGGAATCCTTACAGCCCTGGTTGCCCACTGCATCCTCAAGACCAGGGGAGCCTATACGGAACTCCTGAAGCCTCGGACAGGGAATACCCCTCTCTAGGAAAACCTGGTACTAAAGTGGCCCTAGTTACCTACCAGGACAGATCGCCTAAGGATCAGGATCCTTTATACCGGATGCCTGGTGCCCTAGATTCACCATATGAAAACCTGGTGCTAAAGTGGCCTAGTTGCCTACCAGGTCATATCGCCTAAGGATTAGGATCCCTTATACAGGATGCCTGGTGCCTCAGATTCGCCATATGAAGATCTGTTGTTTAAGTGGCCTAGTTGCCTACCACGATCATCACCTTACCGGGATTCCTTGTACAAGAATGCCCGATGCCTTGGACTGGGACTAGATCCCCTCCAAGAAGTGATCTGGTGCTTAAGTTGTAACACCCGATTTTTATTAATAATGAAATATATATATGTAAATAAATAAATAATGAATTATAATATAATAAATCTTTTACTTTCCTTAAATATATTAGGGTTTCATAAGAAAAGTCAACTTTAAATGTGTGTATATATATTGATAAGAAAAAAAATTAAACGGGGGGAGAAAAAAAGAAAGAAAGAAGAAGCTGTTTTTGGTTTTGGTTGCCACCAAGCCATTCTTTGGGAGGAGTTGCTGGTAAGTGAAATTTCTATTAGATTTAATATTTGTTTGTGTTATTGCATCAAGATTTGATCATCCACATGTTCGGATTTCATGATATAAATTTCAAGATTTATTTGAAAGAGCAAATGATCTTAGTAAATTCTGAAAATTTGTATGTATGTATTGTATTATTCATGTCTAGTTTCATGCAATAAAATTTCATAATTCTTAGAACTGTATTCGAAACATTTTCTTGATTATAATTGTACAAGTAGTTCGTATTGGTGATACTACCTTGAAGTATTTAGGCCGGGTCACCGAGGTACGGGTGACATTGTTCAAATTATTTGGGCCGGGTCATCGGGCTATGGGTGACACTATACGGATTTATTTGGGTCGAGTCACCAGGCTACGGGTGACACTATTTGGAATTATTTGGGCCGGGTCACCGAGCTATGGGTGACACTATTCTGATGTTAGGATTATGCTCAATAGCAAGAGTGTAATATTGTAATTAACAATCTTTTTCATATTAATAAAGTGATTTCTGGTTTAACAAATCGTATAGCATTTATAGTTTAAATATTATAATTGTCAAAGTAAATAATCATAAGGTCTAAAGACTATGAGAAAAAAAGAATTGTTCGTACATCTGGATATGTATGTGGTAGACACAATTCTTTAGTTAGTCTTGAATAATGTTCACAACTTAAGTTAAAGGTTGGGCACCTTTATCTTGTTAAAGTTGTAGAATTCTTTTTCTAGCATTTGAGTGGGATCAAATGAGATATGATGAGTCTAAAATCATCGGAGTGTCTTCGAGTAAAAGAATCTAGTGCACTGGGTGCATTGAACTGGATCACAATGAAAAGCTTTATCTAGAACCGTCAATAGATAATAGTCTTTTCATTATCAGGACAATCGGAGAGTCTATCTTAATCCTGAGATAAGTGATGGACTTATGGTTGCAAGTGATATCATTTGAGTTATCAATGAGTACGATTATATCGCATAATCTATCCTCGATAGTTTGGTGATATTCATTTGTTAATCGATAGAGGACTTCATTTATAGATATGGACATCGTGGCTCCATTTATTAAATGAGAGTATAATATCATCATATGGATGTTTTGAGGTAATTGGATATTAAATCTCAACGTTGAGTTTTCGATAGTGTCTATTGAAAACATGGCTTCTGGACAAGTCAAAATATCCAAGTTCAAAACGTGGTCATATGAGTAAATATGGTAACTTGGAGAGTTATAGGCGGTCTATGAACTCTTGGCGATTACTGATATTAATCACGAGGATACACTATCTCCAATATGATTGTCTAGGGTATGAATGAGGAACATCTTCCTTTTCTGTCTTTATTTAAGAGTTCAATTTTAGCTCTTTAGTGGAATGAGTTAAAATTAATTGATCGGACCTAAGTGAATCATTTGTTGATTGTGATTAGGTTATGTCTATTGAAGCTTAAATTTAGATAGCCCGCCAAGATCCCCAATCCACACGGACTTGCATGGATCACTTGATATATTCTACCGGACCAATTTATGGGTCCATTTAGAATTGCATTTAATATGTTAAGAATATAATTTGCACATTATTTATTTAATGGGCTGCTCAATTATATTAATATATTAATGAAAGACATGTGGGCTTGTTTCTTTTAGTAAGAATGGGTCTGGTTCACATGTGGGCTTTTTATTTAAAGTCCAATGGATTAAATGAAATAAGAAAAATAATATAAGGCACATTCATTCAAGTGGGGCGGCAAGGTGCCTTTTAACCTAATATATTATTTTGTTTCATTATTTTAATTAAATAAGAATTAATTAATTTATTAATTAATTGTTTAATTAAGAAACAAATCTTTTCTGATCAGGAAATATATTTCCTAGAGTAATACTATTGGTAGTAGTATACTAAAAGTAAAAGACTTGTTTGATAAGAAAATAAATAATTAATTTTATTTATTTAATCAAATAAGAAGTCTTTTTATTTAGTCAAATAAAAGAATAAAATATCTATGAGTTGGATTAGGGTTTGAAATCTTAAACTAGATGGAAATTAGGGTGCAATACAAACTCTTTTTGGCTTGTGATTTGCGGCAACCCTAGTTGTTTTAGAGAAGGATTTTCGGCAACCCTAATAGAAAAGAGGAAGCAAATTTAGGCCACCTATATATTCACACATATAGAATTCGGCCACCCTATGCATTGTGCTTGAGAGACAATTTTCTTCTTCTTCTTAATTCATAGAAAGCATTATTTTTATTCTACTAAAACATAAAAGAGTGAATAGATTATTCTTTGATGGTACACTATTTGCTTGTTCATCAATAAGCTTGTGTGTACAACATCGATTTAGGTTCACACGAGTTTCGATCATTAGATTGAGAACTCAAAAGTGACCGGAATAATCTTAGTCTTCTTTTGATTGTTTTTGTGACTAACAAAGAAAAGAAAAGTTTGTTTGTCCATTCACAGGTTTGCAATTCAAAGAAAAGGGAGACCACGCTCCTAGGTGATTCACGTTCGTGCTAGTATTGAAGATCTTGCGGACTACCATCGACGTAAGTCAATCGGATCACGCGACAAAAGGTATTCTTCTTTTGTTGGTTTATATATATGCTTAATTAATTAAGGGGTTAAGGTTCATAAAAAGGAAAAATTTTAAAACTATACTAAATCTATTTTTTAGTCTCGCTTCCGCTGTGTGTTCTACAGTATTTTTCCCTACAATTGGTATCAGAGCCTTGGTTGAACCCTTTTAATTAATTAACGTATATATACGTGGATCTATTTCTTTTTATTGTGATTATGCATGTTTAGAAAGAGATGGCACTCTAGGTATTCGCATATATAATTACATGTGATGTATGGATTTATATATGTTTTATGTGGATTGTTGTTGCTCGATTTTGGTCCTAGATTTTCAATGTAATTTTTGTTTCGGAATTGTAACAAGAAGGGTGGTCTATTATCGCCATAATTCCTTCTTGGTAGTTGCTAGGTTTTATTTTATTTTTTTTAAATAAGTATAGTATTTTTTTTAAGATTACTACTGCAGTTTTTTTATTTAATTTTTAGTGCAGTTTTTTATGTGTAAAAGTATTGCAGTGAATAAAAAAAAAAGAAAATTTAATACTGCAGTATTTTATTATTTTATGCTGCCGTAAAGTATTCGGGTATTGAAGATTCGAAGACACGAAGAAAAACGAAGCAACCGGAACCGAGAACGAGCACCGTGCGCACCCTAGGAGTGGATTGGGTTGCGCATGGCAAGCCCAAAACTTTGTGGGCTGCGCACGGCAGCCTTAGGAGGCTTCATGGGCTGCGCACAGCAGCCCCTTTGTGGGGTTGTGGGGTGTGTTGCCCATGGGAGGAGGCCGAAGGATGAGCGTATGGTTGATGGGCCACTTGAAGATCTTGTATTCCTAAACAATTGTAATTTACTTGTTTTTCTAGGATGGGCCAAAATTGTTGCTATTTAATTTTTGCTTAAATATTACAATATTTGTTATTGTATGATAACATGACATATAGAATAGGAGTGCCACTCATATATCTCTTTTGGTATGAACATGCATTGAATGATTTAGGTATCTAAATTGGCATCTAGATAACTTGGTAAATCATTCTATGGGATTTAATCACACGCCTTAAATAATTGAGTGGGAGAAGGTGTTTTTGTAACACCTATGGCCTCCAAGGTTAGTTGAGCTTTATTATTTATTGGTAATCCCCCCAAGGAGTGTCCATGAATGGAATTTAGCAACATACTTCCTTACAAGGATAGACTAGACAATGGACTCAAACGAGATCTACTCCCCAATGAGGGATTTTCGTGAGAGAAAATTGAGGGTCGATATCTTGGAAACACACTCAATGTAATTTTATTGATATCCTCCCAAGAGTTCTTGTCAATAAAATTGCAAGGCTAAAATTGAAAACGCTGGTTGTTATGTTAACAATTAGGTGGGACCTAGTCTAACTAGTAAATGGTGCGAACTCCCAAAGGAGGCGTAACATTTATGGGTGTTGGATCACTGTTGAATTTTATGATTGAGTTATTTATTTAATTCAAGATAAATATTTAAAAGTGCTTTATCATGATTATTTACTTATATATGTTTTGTTTTTATTCAGAAATCATGACCCCATCACTTATAAACATCCTAAAAGACAACACTTTAACTGGAGATAAATATGTCACATGGAAAAGGAAAATTGGGTTGTTGCTGCAAAGTGAAAAACATAAGTTTGTTCTAACTACTCCTAAACCACCTGCTTCTAATAATGAATCTAGCATAATGTATAGAGATGAGTATGAGCAGTGGAAGACTTCAGATGATATGGCCAAATGTAACATTATGGCCACTATCTCCGACGTGTTGCAACAGTAGCATGAAGGAATGGAGTCCGCTGCTGATATAATGATGTCTCTAGAGGAGATGTTTGCTATGAAGTCCAGGACGACTAAGAGAGAGGCAGTGACTGCTTTTATGAATCTTAGGATGAAACCTGGACAGGCTGTGAAGGATCACATGATGAAAGTCATAGCACATCTCAACATTACTGAACTGCATGGCGCTGAGATAGATGGTGAGACAAAAATTGATATGGTTGTCAATTCATTGTCAGATTCCTTTGATCAGTTCAAATTGGACTACACTTTGAACAAAAAGGAATACACCTTACAAGGCCTGATGCAAGATGTTCAAAGTGCTGAAAAAATCCTTGTGAAAGGCAAGGGTCAAGAGATTCATATGGTTGGTAAAGTTGCTACTGTTAAGGCCCGTCAAAAGGTTAAGAAACAACAAAAGAAAAAGCAACTTGGGCCTACCAAGAAGGAGACCAAGAAAGTAACCAAGATCAAAGGGAAATGCTTCCTTTGTGGTGAAAAGGGACATTGGAAGAGAAATTGCCCAAAGTCCCAGAATAAGAAGGAAGAAGGTAATGTGAATTATCTTGAAACATGTTTTTTGGCTGATTCTACAGATTCTTGGATCATAGACTCAGGAGCCACTAATCATGTTTGTTATTCCTTGCAGGGGTTTCAAGAAAGGAGAAGGCTGAGTAAGAATAAAATCAATTTGCGCTTGGGCAACGGAACATTAGTGCCTGCAAGTGCAGTGGGAGATATTAGAGTTTATTTGAATTCTAGAAGGCATTTAGATTTAATAGACGTTTATTATGTACCTCAATTCAAGAGGAATTTAATTTCAGTTTCTTGTTTGAATAAATTTGGATATTCGGTTACTTTTATTAAAGTTTTTATTATTAGTAAGAATGACAAAATTATTTGCTAAGGTACATTGGAAAACGGTCTATACTTTTTGCATAGAAATATCTCTCACTCGTTAGACACAGAATTAACGGAACCTGATCATAAAAGAGTAAAATTATCAATAGATGAAACCTACCTTTGGCATTTACGCTTAGGTCATATTAACCTTAATAGGATTAAAAGATTGGTAAGTGACGGACCTTTAAGTGACTTAAAGGTTGATGATCTACCAACTTGTGAATCTTGTTTAAAAGGTAAAATGACCAAAAGGACGTTCTCTGCCAAAGGTGCAAGAGCCACTGAATGTTTAGGATTGATACACACTGATGTATGTGGACCTATGAGCATTCAAGCTAGAGGTGGATATGAGTACTTCATCACCTTCACAGATGATTACTCGAGATTTGGTTATGTGTATCTCATACGACATAAGTCGGATGCTTTTGACATGTTCAAAGCATTCAAAGCTGAAGTGGAAAATCAGCTTGAGAAACACATAAAAATCTTGAGATCTGATCGTGGTGGAGAATATCTATCTGGTGAGTTTCAGCAATATCTTATTGATAATGGGATAGTTTCTCAGTTTTCTACACCAGGTACACCTCAACAGAATGGGGTAGCAGAAAGGAGAAATAGAACTCTTTTGGATATGGTTAGGTCTATGTTGAGTTATTCAACACTTCCTATTTCTTTTTGGGGATATGCTTTACAAACTGCTATATACATTCTAAACGATGTACCATCTAAGTCTGTTCCTAAAACACCGCATGAGTTGTGGACTGGGCGCAAGCCTAGTTTACAACACTTCAGGATATTTGGTTGTCCTGCGCATGTGTTAAAAGGAAAGACAGAAAAGATGGAGTCCCGTTCGGAAACATGTATATTTGTAGGGTATCCAAAAGAAACTAAAGGATATTATTTCCATAGTCCTTCAGATCTTAAAGTATTTGTTTCAACAAATGCTAAATTTCTGGAAAAGGACTATATGAATGATTTTGTGCCTAGAAGTAGAATTGTCCTGAATGAGATGTCAGGAGATACAATTCCACGAGAGGTTACACAACCAAACCCAATTGTAAGTTCCGATCCAACACAAGATCAACAACCTACCATTCCTCGTCGTAGTGGGAGGGTTAGAACAAAACCCGAAAGATACATCGGTCTGGGAGAATCAGTGGAGAATCTCCCGGACGACGATGATCCCTATACATACAAGGAAGCTATGGAGGATGTTGATAGTGGCCATTGGCAAAAGGCAATGCAATCTGAGATTGAATCTATGTTCGATAACAAAGTCTAGTCCCTTGTAGACTTGCCTAAAGGGATAAAACCCATTGGGTGCAAGTGGGTATACAAGAGGAAAAGAGGTATGGATGGAAAGGTGGAAACCTTTAAAGCTAGATTGGTAGCTAAAGGGTATACACAGAAAGAAGGTATCGATTACGAGGAAACCTTCTCTCCTGTGGCCATGCTTAAATCCATTAGGATACTCTTATCCATTGCAGCATTTTTAGATCTATAGATTTGGCAAATGGACGTCAAGACAGCTTTCCTTAATGGAAGTCTTGACGAAAGCATCTACATGATGCAACCAGAAGGATTCATTGAAAAGGGCCAAATGGAAAAGGTATGTAAGTGTTAGGATTCCCGTTGTGTTTAATTGGCTTATTTCGTGATCAAACCACATGTGGGGATGCTTTGTAAGGGTAGCTTAGATGTTGTGTTATTGCTTAGGCCCTTTTGAAGACCTCACTATTGACAAGCACCAAAGGTAATATTCTAAGTGCTTACTTGTCTTGAAGAGATAGATGCACACACTCACAACTCATGCATATGTTTAATCCTTATATGTTGTGTGTCTTTTATGTGTGCCTTAATGCTCATTAACATCTCTTCTTGCATGTTAGTTTGATTGCATCTTGCATATCCAATTGCCTTGTCATGCTTAGACTTAGGATTGCATTTTTGCACTGGGCGCCCCCAAAAGCGCTGTACAGAAGCGCTGTACGAACAGCGCCCATTGAGCGCTGTTCAGACCTGATCGATTTAATCGGTCGCTGTTGGGTCGCTGTTGGGGCGCTGTACGTGGCGCTGTACAAAGCGCTGTACGTACAGCGCCACTCTGTTTCCTCGTGAAAACAGAGCAAGGGCGCTGTACAGGCGCTGTACAAGGGCGCCCTACGTACAGCGCCCATGGCAAATAGTGGGCAAACTTATCAAAACGACCACACTTTGTTTTGGCCCCCTATATATATGCCACTTTGACTTTAGGTCAATTACAAGAGTTCATATTCAGATTTCATACTTAGGATATTTTTCAAAGAGAAGAAAAATTCCAAGAACTCATTTTTAATTACTCAAACACCTTTTCCATGATCATCAATCATCATCTAGCATCATCTTAGATCATCTAGATGACATCTTGCATGGATTCTTCATCATACTTTGCTTGGTAAGCTTTTCACTAATATCTTACATATTTTGTGTTTCTCTTATCTAGCAATCTCAATTTAATTACTTGTATGTGATTTTATATTTGTTGAATACAAGATTGAGATTAGTATGATGTATGTTTGAGAAGTTGTATTGTGCTAGCATATTAGGTTTTTGTGCTTGATATTGATTAGCTAAACTAATTGACATGTCATTTAGTTTTGATATCTAGGATTGCTCTTAATTGCATATTAATCATCTTAGATAAGCATATAGGGTTTCCCTTGCTCTATGTTGCATTTTGGATATTTTCATATATTCACTTAGGGTTGTATTCTCTTCAAGAGAAGCTAAGTCTTGTGTGTAGCAATCGGGATTAGGTTGCTTAGATCGCAAGCAAATTGGACTAGGTTCACTCATACCGGGATTAGGTAGGTGTGTGATTACTTCCGGGATTAGGTTGTAATCGTTTGCACATTTAGTGGATTCGAGGTTCGAGTGTGGCTTACTTACATAGCCCGTGGTTTTTCCCGTGAGGGTTTCCACGTAAAAATTCAAGTGTTATTTTAATTTCCGCACCATATTACACTTGCTTGTTTATATTATCTTGAGGGTAATTTCGTAATTTTGACTAACACGAAAAATTGGGTAAAAAGCGTAAAATCTATTCACCCCCCCTCTAGATAGCTTTATACACACCGTGGTATATTTAGTTTCAATTGGTATCAGAGCGGGTTCCTAGACATACATAGGTGATCCTTGCTTTATTTTGGTGTGTTTTGCATTTTGTGTGATTTTTGATCATTCATACATTTGCATTCATTTCATTCATTCATAAACACTATGAGTGGAAACGGTGGAAATGGTGGTGGCCACGAAGGAGCTTCTAGCACAAGGCCTCCACTTCTTACCGGTTTGAACTATTCCCAATGGAAAGGGAAGATGGAATCCTACATATGCCAAATTCATGACCGTGCATGGATGGCGGTGGAAGACGGATATGATCTCCCTATGATGACTCCCGCGGGTGGAGGACAAGATGTTTTGAAGCCTAAGGCGCAATGGAACGCGCAAGAGTTTGAGGCTTCTAAGTGGAATAGGAAGGCGATGCATGCCATTATGTGTGCCATGGATGAGAATCAGTACAAGCTTATTCAGAACTACTCAAATTGCCAAAGTGGCATGGGACATCCTTCAAGTTGCACATGAGGGAACCGAGGTGGTGAAGGAGTCCAAGCTTCAAGTCCTCCAAACTCAATTTGAGTTACTTAGGATGGGAGAGGATGAATGCTTCAACGACTTCGAAATCAAATTGATGGACATAGTAAATCAAAGCCATCAACTCGGAGACCCGTATTCGGATAGGAGAGTCAAGCAAAAAATTATGAGATCTCTCCCCGATAGGTTTGAATCAAAGGTGACGGCCATAGAAGAAAATAGTGGCTACATGGATATGAAGCCAAGTGAGGTAATTGGGCGTCTCCTTGCATATGAGTCTAGGAAGGCTCCTAGCAACACTACTCCTCCTAAGAAGTCTAAAGGAATAGCTTTGAAAGCATCTAAGGATGCAAAGGAGGCAAAGCATGAATCGGATGAAGACCTTGCCTTATTTGTGAAACGGTTCAACAAGGTTATGGGGTTCAAGAAGAAGAAGGGATTTGGGTCAAGAGGACAAGATTTGAAGAAAAAGAGTTCCTTCAAGAAGTTTGAGCCTAGACAAGAGAGGACCGAAAGGAAAGGGGTTCGATGCTTTGAGTGTGGTGGGATTGGTCACTTTGCCCCCGAATGTGCGAATCACAATGAGAGGAAGAAGGGTAAAGTGATGGCCGCCACATGGAGTGGGAGTAGTGATGACTCCAATGAGGAGGATGAGTCTTCAAGTGAGGAAGAGCTCATGGCTAACTTCCTAGCTTTTGCATCTTCTCACAAGAGCAAAAGTGCTAGTGAAAAGGAAGATTTGAGTCAAGAGGAAATTGACTCTAGTGAAGAAGAAAGTGACTCCTCTTCTAGTTCCAAGAAGAAGTTTGTGGAGCAAAAGGTGCTTGCTAAATACCATGCCGAGTTCAATGATTTAGCACTTAAAAGCACAAGAAAGATTGAGAGGTTGAGAGAAGAAAACCTTGAACTTTCGGCTCACAATGACCACTTAAGTGAACAAGTGGAAAGATTGAAGAGGAGAGAGGATAAGTTAATTGAGGAGTTAGACTTGTCCAAGAGAAGTGAAGAAGGCTTGAAGAGGGAACTTGTAGAAGCTAAAGAGTCCTTGGCTAGGATAGATTCTAGCACCAAGAAGCTTGATCATTTACTTGGTGTTGGAAAGAGTCCAAGTGACAAGAGAGGTCTTGGGTATGAAGATGGCAAGAAAATCTCAACCTCTAACAAGACCATATTTGTCAAGAGCTTGAAGAATGAAGAAACTTCATTTGTGCAACCTCCTAGAAGAAGTTAGAAATAGGACAAAGTTCTAATGCACAAGTGAAAATGGGGCCAAGAAGGAAAATCTCAAGCTCAACCTCCTAAGGTTCCTCAAGCCAACACTCCTCCCAAATTGGCTCACAAAGGAAAGAGACCAATCATGCAACCTCAAGCTTGGAAGCAACCAAGACCGGTTCAACAACGAAGATGGATTGAACCCTCATATCCACAAAGACATGGACGTACTCAAAGGCGAGGTATGATTCCTTTTTCATTCCTATTTGTCACTTTTGTGGTTGTGATGGTCATATTAGACCAAATTGCTTTCAATATATTAAAATGTGTAGAAAACAAAGCATGATTGAAAAGAGAAAGAATAGAGCCAAGATGCATGTTTCTAGGAATGAAAATGTTGATTTGCATGATCCTAGAAATAGTAGAGCACATGTACCAAAGGCCACTAAGAAAGCTAAAATTGTTGCTAAGTGGATTAGAAAGAATGAAAATGTTTGCCATGTTGCACAAATAGCCTTGAAGGCAAATTCTTCTAATTTTTGGTACTTGGATAGTGGGTGCTCTAGGCACATGACGGGAAACAAGAGTTTCTTCGAGACTCTTGTTATGGAGGAAGGTGGAAATGTCACTTTTGGTGATGGATCCAAAAGAAATGTTATAGGGAAAGGAACCATTTCCGTTCCCGGATTACCCTCCTTATCCAATGCTTTATTTGTTGATGGCTTGAAAGCCAATTTAATTAGCATTTCACATCTTAGTGATGAAGGATATTCCGTCTTGTTCTCTAAAGATTATTGCTCTATCCTTAAACCCGATGGACAAACCTTGTTGAAGGGCATGAGATCTAGCGACAATTGCTATTGTCTTGAAGCTAGAATTGTATCTAATCATGTGTCCATGGATGAGCAAATTGAGTTGTGGCATGAAAGACTTGGCCACATGAACTTTAGGGATCTACGGACCCTTGGAAAGTTCAATTGTGTGCGTGGCCTCCCTAAGCTTGGGAAGAAAGCCAATGGTATTTGTGGACCTTGCCAACAAGGAAAGCAAACCAAAAGCATGCACAAAAAGGGTAAGTATCTCACCACCAAGGAGCCACTTGAGCTTCTCCACATGGACCTCATGGGTCCCATGCAAACCGAAAGTTTGGGTGGAAAGAGATACATTTTTGTTTGTGTTGATGATTTCTCTAGATTTACATGGACATATTTTCTTAGAGAAAAATCCGAAACTTTTGATAAGTTTAAAATGCTTTGTACTAAATTGCAAAATGAAATGAATTCTAACATTAGAAGCATTAAACGGATTAGAAGTGACCATGGGAGAGAATTTGAGAATGCCACCTTTGAAACCTTTTGTAATGGTTTAGGCATCTCCCATGAATTTTCTGCTCCTAGGACACCTCAACAAAATGGAGTTGTTGAGAGGAAGAATAGGGTCCTCCAAGAGATGGCCCGTGTGATGTTGCTTAGCAACAATGTCCCTAGGAACCTATGGGCCGAAGCCATTAACACGGCTTGCTATATAGGAAATAGAGTGTTCCTAAGGCCCGGTACTAGAAACACCTCCTATGAGTTATGGAAAGGCAAGAGGCCAAATGTTAGCTACTTCCACACTTTTGGAAGCAAATGCTACATTTTGAATGACCGTGATCAACTTGGCAAGTTTGATGCTAAGAGTGATGAGGGTATTTTTATTGGCTATGCCTTAAATAGTAGAGCCTATAGAGTTTTCAATTTAAAGACTCTAAGTGTTATGGAATCATCCAATGTCGTATTTGATGATACTAGGCTCAAGTCTAATGATCATGATGAGGAGGTTATTTTTAGTGATGATTCTCCTTTGGAGAAGGTTGTGGTGTCGCCTAATGTTGGGACATCTAATGTCAACAATGATGGCACACAACCTATTGATAGAGTTCCTCTCTTGGACTCTAAAGAACCCGCTCCATGGGTTAGGAAACTCCATGATAAAGAAGATATCATTGGAGAGGTAAATGAGGGTGTTAGGACTAGACGCCAACTTGCTAATCTTATTAGCTATACATGTTACACCTCTCAAATTGAACCCAAAAAGGTTGAAGAAGCCTTAAATGATGAATTTTGGGTTCTTGCCATGCAAGAAGAGCTAAGCCAATTCGAAAGGAATGAGGTTTGGACTCTAGTTCCTAGGCCTAAGACCACTAATGTCATAGGCACCAAATGGATATTTAGGAACAAATCCGATGAGGATGGCAACATAGTGCGGAACAAGGCTAGACTTGTAGCACAAGGGTACTCTCAAATTGAGGGTATCGACTTTGAGGAGACTTTTGCTCCCGTTGCCCGCTTAGAGTCCATTAGGCTTCTCTTGTCCATCTCTTGTGTGCACAAGTTCAAATTGCACCAAATGGACGTCAAGAGTGCCTTCCTCAATGGCTTCTTGCAAGAGGAAGTGTTTGTTGAACAACCTAAGGGGTTTGTGGATGCACACCACCCCAATCATGTCTATCGCCTCAAGAAGGCACTTTATGGGTTGAAACAAGCACCGAGGGCTTGGTATGAGCGCCTCACTCAATTTCTTGTTGACAACAACTACACAAGAGGTAGTGTTGACAAGACACTATTCATCAAGAGAGACAATGATGAGCTTTTCATAGCTCAAATATATGTTGATGATATAGTTTTTGGCTCCACCAACAACACCAAAGTCCAACAATTTGTTGATGTCATGTCTCTTGAATTTGAGATGAGTCTTGTTGGTGAGCTTAGTTACTTCCTAGGTTTGCAAATTAGGCAAATGCATGATGGGATTTTCATAACCCAAGCCAAATATGCTAAGAACCTAGTGAAGAAGTTTGGTTTAGAGAAAGCCAAACATTGTGATACACCCATGAGTACAACTTTGAAGCTAAGCAAGGATGCTAGTGGTAAAAGTGTGGACCAAACTCTATATCGTGGCATGATAGGTAGCTTGCTTTACTTGACCGCAAGTAGGCCCGATATATCTTTTAGTGTGGGTGTGTGTGCTAGGTACCAAGCGGATCCTAAGGAGTCCCACCTCTCTTGTGTGAAGAGGATCATTCGCTATGTGAATGGGACATCCAACTATGGGATTTGGTACTCTTTTGACACTAATGCTAGTCTAGTTGGCTTTAGTGATGCGGATTGGGCAGGAAATTGTGATGATAGGAAGAGCACATCGGGCGGTTGCTTCTTTCTAGGCAACAACTTGGTGTCTTGGTTTTGCAAGAAGCAAAACTCGATTTCCTTGTCCACGGCCGAGGCCGAGTACATAGCCGCGGGGAGTGGATGCACACAACTCCTATGGATGAAACAAATGCTTGTAGACTACGGATTCAACCAAGGTACTCTCACTCTCTTTTGTGATAACATGAGTGCTATTAATATTTCCAAGAATCCGGTTCAACATTCTAGAACTAAGCATATTGACATCCGCCATCACTTCATTAGAGAGCTTGTTGAAAATAAATGCATAGTACTTGAACATGTAGGTACTAATGATCAACTTGCGGACTTATTTACTAAACCCTTAGATGCTACTCGATTTAAAACTCTTAGTAGATCTATTGGGATATGTCTTGTGGAGTGATGTTCTATGATTGACCCCATATGGGGAACTCAAGCAAAGAGAGCTATTTTGCATTCATGTAACTTGCAAAAAATTTGAAATAACTTATGCCTCTTCTTTTGATTGCTTGAGTAAGCTTGGTTGTACATATGTATATATGCTTTCAAATTCTATAAGTGTGAACCTTGCTTGTCTACAATCCATGTCATATTTATGTTCAAACATGCATTTTTGGACTAGGAGATTTACTTAGGAAGTATGATGTGAATGACCTATAGTTATCTCCATGACATGATGATTCTTAATAACATGCTTAATGCTAAATGAAAAAGCATGAAATTCATACAACATGCTCACATGAAAAGCATGAATTGATGATTGCATATTCTTAAAAATGCAAAACTTGTGTGAAAGCTATGAGACTCTAAATGAATAAAGGATCTTGTATCCGTTCAAAGGAATTTACATTCCAAATGTCTCTCTTTCTTTATTAGTTGAACATGGTTACTATCATACGGATATCTTATCCGGAAAAATCAAATAGGGTGCAAAGTCGCTCATGCCATGTTTCGCTTATAAAGTTGGATATAGTTGCTCTTAAAATTGAAATCAATAATCTCTATATCCTTGCTTTTCCCATGACATTGGTGAAATTGGTTTGAATTCAAATTAGAAACCTTTGTCATTTGCTTTGCCAAATACCATTGTATTTTGGACTTGAATGCTATATGTCTTGTATGCAAAGCATGTTGGATTCACACATTTTCTCAAATAAATCTCCTTGTTTCTCTCAAATTAATTGAAGTGCATAAAGTGACTTATATGTATATGCATATCTTGCATGCTTCTATCTCTCGTTGCTTTGAGTGACCCGGTTGGGGACTACTCCTTTGCCTATATCATGACAAAAAGGGGGAGTAGGAAATGGTAAGGGGAGTTGCAAAATATAGAAGCTTTTGTGCATTTTGGGGAGAACATACATTGAGGGGGAGTAACCCTTTGAGGGGGAGCATTGCATTTATCATTCATTGCATACATTTGCTAATGTTGTGCCTAAATTCTAAAAATGCAAATGCTTGGTATTGTTCTCACATGATTAATCTCACACTTTACTTGTATTGGAAATGCTAGAAACTTTATTTTCAGGGCTTGATTGTTCTACAAGAGATTGAAGACTTGAAGTTTTTACTTTCTTATCTCTTTGTAATGTAGATAATCATTGTAGTCCCGTAGTTTCTAATTCTATGTGAGGAATCAATGTGAGTGGTGGTTTTGTCACGAAATAGCCAAAGGGGGAGATTGTTAGGATTCCCGTTGTGTTTAATTGGCTTATTTCGTGATCAAACCACATGTGGGGATGCTTTGTAAGGGTAGCTTAGATGTTGTGTTATTGCTTAGGCCCTTTTGAAGACCTCACTATTGACAAGCACCAAAGGTAATATTCTAAGTGCTTACTTGTCTTGAAGAGATAGATGCACACACTCACAACTCATGCATATGTTTAATCCTTATATGTTGTGTGTCTTTTATGTGTGCCTTAATGCTCATTAACATCTCTTCTTGCATGTTAGTTTGATTGCATCTTGCATATCCAATTGCCTTGTCATGCTTAGACTTAGGATTGCATTTTTGCACTGGGCGCCCCCAAAAGCGCTGTACAGAAGCGCTGTACGAACAGCGCCCATTGAGCGCTGTTCAGACCTGATCGATTTAATCGGTCGCTGTTGGGTCGCTGTTGGGGCGCTGTACGTGGCGCTGTACAAAGCGCTGTACGTACAGCGCCACTCTGTTTCCTCGTGAAAACAGAGCAAGGGCGCTGTACAGGCGCTGTACAAGGGCGCCCTACGTACAGCGCCCATGGCAAATAGTGGGCAAACTTATCAAAACGACCACACTTTGTTTTGGCCCCCTATATATATGCCACTTTGACTTTAGGTCAATTACAAGAGTTCATATTCAGATTTCATACTTAGGATATTTTTCAAAGAGAAGAAAAATTCCAAGAACTCATTTTTAATTACTCAAACACCTTTTCCATGATCATCAATCATCATCTAGCATCATCTTAGATCATCTAGATGACATCTTGCATGGATTCTTCATCATACTTTGCTTGGTAAGCTTTTCACTAATATCTTACATATTTTGTGTTTCTCTTATCTAGCAATCTCAATTTAATTACTTGTATGTGATTTTATATTTGTTGAATACAAGATTGAGATTAGTATGATGTATGTTTGAGAAGTTGTATTGTGCTAGCATATTAGGTTTTTGTGCTTGATATTGATTAGCTAAACTAATTGACATGTCATTTAGTTTTGATATCTAGGATTGCTCTTAATTGCATATTAATCATCTTAGATAAGCATATAGGGTTTCCCTTGCTCTATGTTGCATTTTGGATATTTTCATATATTCACTTAGGGTTGTATTCTCTTCAAGAGAAGCTAAGTCTTGTGTGTAGCAATCGGGATTAGGTTGCTTAGATCGCAAGCAAATTGGACTAGGTTCACTCATACCGGGATTAGGTAGGTGTGTGATTACTTCCGGGATTAGGTTGTAATCGTTTGCACATTTAGTGGATTCGAGGTTCGAGTGTGGCTTACTTACATAGCCCGTGGTTTTTCCCGTGAGGGTTTCCACGTAAAAATTCAAGTGTTATTTAATTTCCGCACCATATTACACTTGCTTGTTTATATTATCTTGAGGGTAATTTCGTAATTTTGACTAACACGAAAAATTGGGTAAAAAGCGTAAAATCTATTCACCCCCCCTCTAGATAGCTTTATACACACCGTGGTATATTTAGTTTCAGTAAGTTGCAGAAATCCACATATGGATTAAAGCAACCATCCAGATCCTGGAACATAAGGTTCGATCAAGCTGTGAAAGGTTTTGGATTTATTCAGAATCCTGACGAACCTTGTGTATACAAAAGGATTAAGGGCGACAAGTTAGTTTTCCTGATTCCTTATGTTGATGATATACTACTCATTGGAAACGATGTAGGTGTATTGACATCAGTAAAAGAATGGTTAGCAAAATAATTTGATATGAAGGACTTAGGAGAAGCAAGTTTTATTCTAGGTATCCAAGTAATAAGGGATAGAAAGAATAAAACGATTGCATTATCCCAAGCTTCATACATAGACAAGATCTTGTCTAGGTTTTCCATGCAGGATTCCAAGAAAGGTATGTTACCTTTCAGACATGAAATCAAGCTTTCTAAGGAACAAGTTCCTAAGAATGAGCATGAAGAGCAATTCATGAGTAGAGTTCCATATGCCTCGGCAGTTGGAAGTCTCATGTATGCAATGCTCTGTACTAGACCAGATATTTGTTTTGCTGTTGGCATAGTTAGCAGGTTTCAATCGAAACCTGGTCCTGATCACCGGATGGCAGTCAAGCATATTTTCAAGTATCTTAAGAAAACGAGAGATAATATGCTTGTATACTCTGGAGGGGATTTGATTCCCATTGGGTATACAGATTCTGATTTTCAATCAGATTCTGACTCCAGAAAATCCACATCAGGGGCTTTGTTTACTATTGGAGGAGGAGCAGTCATATGGAGGAGTATCAAGCAATCTTGTATTGCTGATTCCACCATGGAAGCTGAGTATGTTGCTGCATGCGAGGCTGCCAAAGAGGCTGTTTGGCTCCGCCAATTCTTGATTGACTTGGAAATAGTTCCTAGTGCGAATAAGCAGATCACTATCTACTGTGACAACAGTGGAGCAGTGGCTAATTCGAAAGAACCAAGAAGTCACAAGAGAGGAAAATACATTGAAAGAAAGTATCATCTTTTAAGGGAGATTGTTCAAAGAGGTGACGTGACGATTACCAAAATCGCGTCAGCAGAAAATCTAGCGGACCCCTTCACAAAGGCTCTACCTCAGAAGAGTTTCGATGGGCATCTAGAGAACATGGGCATGAGAGATATGATACATTTGCTATAGCGCAAGTGGGAGATTGTTAGGATTATGCTCAATAGCAAGAGTGTAATATTGTAATTAACAATCTTTTTCATATTAATAAAGTGATTTCTGGTTTAACAAATCGTATAGCATTTATAGTTTAAATATTATAATTGTCAAAGTAAATAATCATAAGGTCTAAAGACTATAAGAAAAGAAGAATTGTTCGTACATCTGGATATGTATGTGGTAGACACAATTCTTTAGCTAGTCTTGAATAATGTTCACAACTTAAGTTAAAGGTTGGGCACCTTTATCTTGTTAAAGTTGTAGAATTCTTTTGCTAGCATTTGAGTGGGATCAAATGAGATATGATGGGTCTAAAATCATCGGAGTGTCTTCGAGTAAAAGAATCTAGTGTACTGGGTGCATTGAACTGGATCACAATGAAAAGCTTTATCTAGAACCGTCAATAGATAATAGTCTTTTCATTATCAGGACAATCGGAGAGTCTATCTTAATCCTGAGATAAGTGATGGACTTATGGTTGCAAGTGATATCATTTGAGTTATCAATGAGTACGATTATATCGCATAATCTATCCTCGATAGTTTGGTGATATTCATTTGTTAATCGATAGAGGATTTCATTTATAGATATGGACATCGTGGCTCCATTTATTAAATGAGAGTATAATATCATCATATGGATGTTTTGAGGTAATTGGATATTAAATCTCAACGTTGAGTTTTCGATAGTGTCTATTGAAAATATGGCTTCTGGACAAGTCAAAATATCCAAGTTCAAAACGTGGTCATATGAGTAAATATGGTAACTTGGAGAGTTATAGGCGGTCTATGAACTCTTAGCGATTACTGATATTAATCACGAGGATACACTATCTCCAATATGATTGTCTAGGGTATGAATGAGGAACATCTTCCTTTTCTGTCTTTATTTAAGAGTTCAATTTTAGCTCTTTAGTGGAATGAGTTAAAATTAATGGATCGGACCTAAGTGAATCATTTGTTGATTGTGATTAGGTTATGTCTATTGAAGCTTAAATTTAGATAGCCCGCCAAGATCCCCAATCCACACGGACTTGCATGGATCACTTGATATATTCTACCGGACCAATTTATGGGTCCATTTAGAATTGCATTTAATATGTTAAGAATATAATTTGCACATTATTTATTTAATGGGCTGCTCAATTATATTAATATATTAATGAAAGACATGTGGGCTTGTTTCTTTTAGTAAGAATGGGTCTGGTTCACATGTGGGCTTTTTATTTAAAGTCCAATGGATTAAATGAAATAAGAAAAATAATATAAGGCCCATTTATTCAAGTGGGGCGGCAAGGTGCCTTTTAACCTAATATATTATTTTGTTTCATTGTTTTAATTAAATAAGAATTAATTAATTTATTAATTAATTGTTTAATTAAGGAAACAAATCTTTTCCGATCAGGAAATATATTTCCTAGAGTAATACTATTAGTAGTAGTATACTAAAAGTAAAAGACTTGTTTGATAAGAAAATAAATAATTAATTTTATTTATTTAATCAAATAAGAAGTCTTTTTATTTAGTCAAATAAAAGAATAAAATATCTATGAGTTGGATTAGGGTTTGAAGTCTTAAACTAGATGGGAATTAGGGTGCAATACAAACTCTTTTTGGCTTGTGATTTGCGGCAACCCTAGTTGTTTTAGAGAAGGATTTTCGGCAACCCTAATAGAAAAGAGGAAGCAAATTTAGGCCACCTATATATTCACACATATAGAATTCGGCCACCCTATGCATTGTGCTTGAGAGACAATTTTCTTCTTCTTCTTAATTCATAGAGAGCATTATTTTTATTCTACTAAAACATAAAAGAGTGAATAGATTATTCTTTGATGGTACACTATTTGCTTGTTCATCAATAAGCTTGTGTGTACAACATCGATTTAGGTTCACGCGAGTTTCGATCATTAGATTGAGAACTCAAAAGTGACCGGAATAATCTTAATCTTCTTTTGATTGTTTTTGTGACTAACAAAGAAAAGAAAAGTTTGTTTGTCCATTCACAGGTTTGTAATTCAAAGAAAAGGGAGACCACGCTCCTAGGTGATTCACGTTCGTGCTAGGATTGAAGATCTTGCGGATTACCATTGACGTAAGTCAATCGGATCACGCGACAAAAAGTATTCTTCTTTTGTTGGTTTATATATATGCTTAATTAATTAAGGGGTTAAGGTTCATAAAAAAGGAAAAATTTTAAAACTATACTAAATCTATTTTTTAGTCTCGCTTCCGCTGCGTGTACTACAGTATTTTTCCCTACATCTGATTCATTTGGGCTAAGTCGTCAGACTACGCCATGAGTTTATTTAAATGTTATTTGATATTTATTATATTGTTTTATACGTTTGACAAATCTCTGTGTGATAAGTATTTTGTTGAGTTAATTACACGTTACCAATTGTTTGTTTGTAGTTCATGATTTATGCAAAGTAACATTTTCATAAGGTAGTTAATTTCATGATTTATTAAACTATCTTGTGTTGCTGCATGAACTTACATATCAAGTTGATAGCTCACCCATTGTTGTTATTGTTTTGCAGAGTAAATTTCAATATTATCGAGAAGAGTTATTAGGGTTTTGGTGTTGCTCCAATTAAAGATGTGATTGTTAGAGACTATATTATGATTTTATTAGTCTTTAGAATAGAATACTCAAGTTTATCATTTGTTAGAGCATCAAATTGTGATGATTGGATTATGTTATCTGTTAGTTATTATGGATTTTTATGAGGATTTTTAATGGTTGAGATGTTGACATTGTTATTTTGGGTGAATGATTATTGGGAATTAAAATTTGTTGCCATTAGCACACTAGATCGATTAAATCAAATTTGGGGTGTTACATAAGTGGCCTCAGAGCCGTGTCGATTCTACATATTTAGGGTTACGAATGCCATGATGATTATGCATATTTAAAGTTATGAATGCCATGTCGATTTTGCATAGTTTTGGTTATGAATATTGGAGGTTAAGTTTTTATATAGTTATATGTGCACACGTTGAACATGAAGTACCAGCCATAACTAGACTAGTATATTGGTAATACATTTATTATCTCATGTGCCTAACTCTTATTTTATTCATTGTATCTTAAATGATTTGATAGAGGATAATGTCACGTAGAAATAACACACGTGGTGCAAACCTAAGCAATGATCAGAATGCAGATGCAGAAGATAATATTACTCTCCATGAAATAGCTCAACAAGGAAATCCTATGATGAATCTAGTGACGAGACTATTGCAACAACAAAATAGGTTGCTTGAGGAGATGAATCGAGGTGGCAATGCTGGAAATGGTGGAACTTTGGTAACCTTAGAACGATTCAAGAAATTAGGACCGCCAGTTTTTAAGGAAACTACAGATCCTTTGACGGCTGAAGCATGGTTGAAGCACATTGAAAAAGTGTTCACAGCAATTAGCTGTCCCAATGAACATGATGCAGCAGCCTTGGGGTATAAGCCCGCCAGCATCAGGAAGACACGACGGGTTGTTAGGCTGGCAAAAAGCCGCCGTAACAAGATCGCCACACCCCCCTAATGACCTAAAACGCTGCCATTTTGAGGGATTTTAGGCGGTTGGCGAGCTTGTTAGGCGGGCAAGAAGCCGCCCAACCCCAGGTCCTATAAATAGGACCTGTCGTTGTCACGACAGCCCTTTACCCTTTTCAAATCTTTTCAACTTCTCCCGCGTGAATCTACAAAACTTCTTCTCCAATCCTTCATAAATCTTGTTCGAATTCATCAAGAACTTCAAGACAAAGGTAAGTAACCTAATTCTAAGCTTGTTTGAACACAATTTCATGAAAAAATTCGGTCTTCAAATGCCCTAGGTTGCGAAATTAGGGTTCTTACATGGTTCTTGGGTTTTGAATGGATTATTTGACAATTATGGATGCCATTGATGTTAGTTATGCATGCTAGAACAAGTTTGGAACCATATTTCCCTAGTTTGATTCGATTTTGCAACTTGTGAATGTTAGGGTTTATACTTGGTCGAATTTAGGTGGTGAAATGTCTATGTTGATGCCTTTTTGCCTATTGTGATTTTGTTACTACAAGGAAATTGCTTCATAACATGCATGATTAATGAAATTATAGATTGAAGGCATGCTTTGCAATTGATTGTGAGTTATTGATAAAGAGTTAGGATGAATTGGTTTTGATTGATTGAGTGAAATTGATTGATTGGGAAAATAGAAATGTTGAACATGTACAATGAGCATCTCTTTTGTGTAAATTGTGATCAAAGACTTGATTTTAATACTAATGTCATTATTCATATTGAGTCAAGTTATTTGTGTGTCAATGCTAGACCAATGAGGTGTGTGATTGTGTGTGGTGAACATGTTTGATTGTGATTGCCAATGAGCTCTAACTTGTGTTAAACAACTTGTGTACAATGTGGCACCTTTATTGAATGTGACTCTATTGGTTTTCCTAGCTTAGTGGTAGGGTACATACATACACACACACACACATGCACATATTATTAAGTAATACTTATAATTGTAATGTTTTAGCTAAGTTTAGTTGAGATTATTGTCACTAACCTGAAGTCTAATCCACTTGGAGTGTTTGTTGTTTTTCTTTTTTCTTTGCTCTAACCACAGATGGGACCAAAACGGAAGGCTTCCACAATCGAGCTGGGAAGTGGATCCCGAAAGGGAAAGGAGAAGCAAGGTTCCTCACAACCAGAGAGGACAGCAGAGGAGATCTATGGAGAACGACTCCAGAGCACCACTAAGAGACCCATCCTCATCGAGAAAGACGTTAGCTTTGAGGAATTGGGGGAGACGGCGATCTTTGATGAGATTCGTCGAAGAAGGTGGGAGGCGTATGTGTCCTTTCCGAAGAGAGCCAATCGAAGGATCGTCCAAGAGTTCTATGCTGCTATAGACCCTGATGAATTTGAGAGGGGAGCCCCTGTGATGATCCGAGGAAGGGCCATCTCCATGAGCGCCGAGCAAATCAACACTTTCCTCGACACATAGAGTTATCCTCAGTGGGAGGAGGGATACGAGCCAAATGCCCTGTTCAATCAGTATGACAAGCAATTCGGAATCGCCATCACAGGGGACGAGGACATGGATTGGGATGGCAGCATCTATCAGAGGCAGCTGGGTTTTGAGGAGCACTTTTGGAGTATTTATTTCAGCTACTCACTCGTGCCTAGCTCCCACAGGATGGATTTGAAGAAGCACATTGCCATCATGATCTATCAAATGAAGAATCACTTGGAGTTCGATGTCGGGCGCACAATAGTGAAGAGGATAGCAGAGTCAGGGAGGAGAAGCAATATGAGCCTCGTCTTTCCATGTTTGATCACTCACTTTGCTCGGAAGGCAGGACTTCGAGTAGATTTGCCAGTAGATGGGGTTTTGACACCTAGAGGTAATGTAGGCCGAAGGGCCTACAATGAGGCAGCTAAGGGAAAGTCGGGGATAGAAAAGCTTCTCAGTTTGCGCGAGCAGAGAGATCAGAGATTGGCTCAGCGGAGGTCCATCAAGAGGAGAGAGTTAGAAAGATTAGAAGCTCAGGGACGTGAGGAGTTTGGTGAGGAGTCTGAGGAGACTGAGTCAGAGAGAGAGGTGGAGGCACCAGCTTGGGCGAGGGACATGATGGAGTTCCACAAGAAATTGACAGAGTCCAATGACATTTTATCACGGACTGTTCGCCGCCTAGCTAGGCAGGTGAGAGCATTGACTGGAGCAGTGGCAAAGTGTGTGGGATATCAGGTGAGTGAGCCCAATGATCACTCGAGTGATCGAGATGGAGAGCGCCGTCAGAAGCGCAGACACGACGAGGCATCCACAGCACCAGAGACATCAGCTATTCCACCCTTACCCGAGACAGGTATACCTAACCCCTTTGCTTTTGTTGATATTGATGATCTATTTTTCAGTTCTATGGCTCAGCCAGACCTAGGTCAGCAGAATTACAACTTCATGGACTTACTTTGTGAGCAACAACAGATTTTAGAACAGGTCATAGGGAGACCGGAGGTGGAGAGGGGTCTACCGGACCAATTGAGAGGGAGTTACTCGGAGGGGATGCAAGAACTGTTTTCGGAGAAGATGGAGGACCGGAAACCATTCCAAGAGCAGGTGCCTGAGCAGGTGGAGCATGTGGCGTACGTGGAGTCGTACGTGGTGGGCATTGAGCTTCTTCCGGATGGATATGACGAGACCACTACTGATCCGGTGGCATACATTGTGGAGGAGCCCGAGTCCCCGACGCACATCATCCCTTACATTGAACCACCCCATCCTGAGCCCATTTTTCTCTACTCCGTCGGAGGAGTTCAGTTTACACCCCTAGACTTCAGTGACGATGACTCTTTCATGTAGGCGGATTGGTACGCCGCATGAAATTTTTGTGGGCGGAGCATTATTCCGCATTTTTGTATACCCGTTGCTTTACTTTTGGGTTTATAGTCTTGCCTTTTTATATTATATATCTATATTGCCTACTTGCATATAGTTTCTTAGTTAGTAACATGTGTAGATCTAAGTGTGGGCACTTGTATGATTGATTAGTGCTTAGGATTTTTGAAAATGGTATGCATGACAAATCAAATATCATGTGTGTACATATGGTTCCCTTTTTGGCATGGATTGATAAGTTGTTTGTTGGCCAAGCAACCAAACCAAGGAACTTTTTAGTGTCCTCTATGTGCGAACATTGGGGACAATGTCCAGTTTAGGTTTGGGGGTGTGGGCACAGTAACACTTTGTCAATCCTTCACATGATAGTAAATATGTATATATTGTTGCCTTAGTTTAAATTGTGTAAGATATTTTTTTTGGATCCGATTGAGCCAAGGGAACATGTGTTTAAATAAAGATGCTAAAAGGCATGTGATGATTAAGGAAATGTGCATGCTTTGATCGCTAATTGAAACTATCACCATGTCATTTCAAAATGACATTGCACACGGTGCAATAGTCCCTTTCTCTTGTGCATAGTGAATAGAATTGAGCGCAAAATTGCATGAACCAATAGTGGAGACTACCTGTAAGGAACAGAGCCTAAAAATTTCACCTTATGAGAGTAAATACCTTCCAAATCATACATGATCTCATATTGCATAATTGGATGCCATGAACTTAAATTGTGGACTGCTTGTTAGAATTGTATTCCCTAGTCAGACGGACTCCTGGAAATGACGCTAGGCATGTGTGCTTAAGCTACTAAATGCCCAAACACTGTCCATATTATGATGTGTGCTCCAACTACCACTTTGAGGCCAAACACAAACCTTTCCTTCCATCACACACCAAAAGATTATTTTATATCACTTGGAATGATGTTGTATTTTGATCAGTGTTATGAAGGTTGTAGATAAATTGGTAAAGCTCGAAATTCAATAGATTTGCGTGTACTCGGGCGATTAATAAAATATTTGTATAAAAAAAAATAAAATAAAAAAAAATAAAAAAAAAAACTATTAGAATACAAATCAATTATAAGTGTTCAAACCTATTTGTAAATTAGAACACAAGGAAATAAATAATAGCCTAGACGCAAGTGACTACCTTTTGAGCTAAGAAGTTAAACTTGAGGTTGTTGATCAAATACTTCAGAATTCCAGTGATTCTTCATATCACCCTTGGCCCCGTTACAACCATGGAAAGACCTAGTTGATCTTTGATGAAGTCTAGCTGGGGAATGCAAGTTAAGCATGTTCTTTCCACGTTTTTGGCATTTCAATGCATTCATGAAACAGTTTCCACAAGTTGTGCGTTAATTTAATTACATATGCGTTACATTTGATTCTTATGAAAATTCTTACTCGCATATGTTATTTGAGAGCAACTTAGGTTCTGAGAGAAAATCAGACTGAATTCCGGTAAGGATAGAGTCAAGGCGAATTGAGTTCTTGCTTTTGAGCGCTTAGTTTTTGAAACTGAACATTTAGAGTGTGGGATGCACCGTGTAGCGTGTTTTTGAGGAATGTAATTGTGCTAGCACCTATCTAGAGGTTTCCGCATGTTATTTCCTATTTCATCACATCTATTTGGTATATTTGTAACTTGGCTCTCGGAAATGTTTTAGTGTGCGTTGTTTATATTTTGTACATAGGAAAAATTTCTGTTAGTTAACATATATGGTTTGCTCGAGGACGAGCAAAAGTCAGGTTTGGGGGTCTGATCGTGCTCTAAATATTTATATTTAGTGCCCCTTTTACCTTGTTTTTGCTATCATTTTCTAAGCATTCCATATGTTTAATTGTGTAAATGAGTAATTTCAGGTAAAACAGGTGTTTCAAGGGCATTTTTGTCTAAAGTGAAGAAATAGGGGCAAATTGGGAAGAAAAGCAGAAAAAGAGTAAGTAGGCGGGTTCATGCAGTCAGGCCGGCGGGAACAAAGCCGCCGGAGGAATATCTCTACAAATTGGCGAGCTCAAGCACTCTGGAAGGCGGGCAAGAAGCCGCCTCACAAGGCCGCCGTCATGACCGGCGGGTTCCTGGGCAGGCCACGGCGAGACAAGTCCAGCCGAAGGAGTCCGCGGTGAAGGCAAATCGTGCCCGGCGGGTTCATGCGGTGGGCAACTAGCCGCCGTGAATGCCCGCCGTCGATCCTGAGAAGCTGCAAGTAGACTGAAGTCTGCCACTTTTCTCCACCTATGTCCTTGGAACACCTCCTCTCTCTCATGCATATACGAAGGTGTCAAGATGAAGGGAAAAGTTAGTTTTTAATTAGAGAGAAGATAGGATAAGTTAGAGAGAGAAGTAGAAAGGAGATATTAGTTAAAGATATTTTGTTCTTAGGAATCAAGAAAGATAGTATTTTCTTGGCCAATTTCTAGGTAGCCAAACACCCCATTTTGGTTACTTAGAGTGATTATCTCAAGTTGCCATAGAAGAGTGAGTTACTTGGATTGCAAGGAAGAGCATCTCCACTTCACAAGTTGTCCATTGGTGATGTTTTCCTCACTTGTAAACCCTTGTAATTTTGATACTATGTGTAGCTAATCCCTTTTTGCTAAGGAATTGGATGTAATTCTTGTACTTTCTTGTTATCTAATCAATCATATTTATATAATCCTCTTAAGTCTTGTTTGTGCATTCATAATTGCATGTGTGGTGGTTGCAACCACCTATCTTTTTATAGTGCAAAACTTGATGTAGTTGTATGCATGGACCATTTATTGCATATTAAATAGAGAAGCATCTATGAGTAGAGATTACTAACTTGTAATCTCTACCATTCAATCATTGATTTCCCATTGATCACTCTCTAATCTTAGAATTAATGGTGATTAAGTTGAGAATTAGGTGCTTAGAACATTCATATGAATATATGCATGTAGTAATTGGAGGAAAGGCTTAAGGATTGATTGATTAGTAGCTAGGATATACTTGAATGAATCTAATTCCTTAACAATTTTCATTTTAGAATTTGATTCAAGTAGTTGTAATTGCTAATTCAACATCTTCAACTTAGACCTATTTAGTTGTAATCATTAGTTAACTTAGGTAACTTGTTAGAAGCATTAGGAAATTGTAGAGTAATCTAAGGATAGAAAGCTTGTAGTGCTTACCTCGTGGGAACGATACCCTTATTTGCTCACTACACTAGTTTGACGACTTGTGCACTTGCAATAGGGTCACCAGACTCGCACGCCCCTTTAATACAACCGAGGTAGATTAGGTTAAATTACAGTGATATTTGTAGAACCGGTTTGGGCGTGTCAATGCCCTATACGAGTTGAATGACTTGTGAACTTGCAAAGGGTGAAACACTTACGCGTCCCTTTAGAATAGCCGAGGTAGAGTAGCGTAGGTATTAGTAGTTTTAGTAGAACCGGTTTGGACGCGTCAGTGTGTAGAAAGAAATGGGACCTATAAATATTACAAGACTCTCAAGAGAGAGGTGTAAGGATACCCGTTTTGTTGATTGGCTTATTTCGTGGACAAACCACATGTTGGGGTTTGAATGTAAGGGTAGTCTAAGTGTTTAAGGTTGAAGATCAAAGGCCCTTCCATGACCTCAAGATACAAGCACGCCAAAGGTATAATCTCTTGTGCTTGGTTTTCTTTGAAGAGAATTAGTAGCACACACACACTTAGCATTCTTGCTATGATTGCATATATGCTTATTTTTGTGTGCATACTCTTCACATGTCACTTTACACACTAGCTCTTTGTTTGATATCTTGTTGTGTGTATATGTGCTTAGTAATTCGTTTCCTGATAGTGTTCGGAAACGTCCGCGCACGCTCTAGAATGTGCTTGGTTTTACGCGAAGACCGCCCACGAAGAATGCCCTTGGCTTCTCCTTGTTTTCACCATTATTGGTGATCGACGGTTATGATCGGCGGCCTAGCCGCCAACTGAAACCGCCGTTTGCATCCAAAAGTGTCTAGAGCAATTCTGCGGTCATGATCGGTGGCCACCGACCTCCGTTCGAAACCGCCGTTTATACCTGATTGATTTAATCTCTCGGCTTGATTCAGAGGTTGGATCGGCGGTCACGAAACGGCCGAATGAAACCGCCGAAGTTCCCCTGTTTCTCTCTTGGGACTCCATTCTGCGGTTGAGTTCTGCGGCCTGGCCGCAGAATGAAACCGCAGATCGGCGATTTCAAAGGGCAAACTTGTCTTTTCACATGCCCATTTCTTGATGTCTATAAATATCTTACTTTCTCATTATCTGAATAAGTTTTTTGATCACTTAGAACCCTAAACTTCAAAGAGAGATTTTTGAGAAAAAATCAAATCAAGACTTCATTTTTAACCACTCAAATCAAACCACTTTTGCATCAAATTTCATATTTGATCTTCTATGCCTCCATAGAATTGATCCATGCATGGTTTTGAATCATCACATCTTATTTGGTATGTTCTTCACTAATTTCATATTTCTTTAGTGTTTTCCATATTAATACATCTCTTTAATTACTTGTATGCTTTTGATTATATGCTAGATACAAGTTAGAGATTATTTGTGATGAAAATGATTGGGTGTTGTATTGTGATAGTTAATTAGGTTTTTGATTAATCTTGATTAGCTAAGCTATTTGACATGTCATCTAGCCATTTATATCTAGGATTGTTTTAATTGCAAAATCATTATCCTAGATAAGCATATAGAGTAACCTAGCTCTAATTTGCATTTTGAATATTCATACATATTCACTTAGGTTGTTTCTCTTCATTGAGAAGTAAGTCTTGGGGCTAAGAGTGCTTAGGCCTCAAGCAAATTGGAATAGGGTTGCTAATAAAGGCCCATTGGGTAGAAGTGAGGGGTTACAGACCGGAGTATTAGACGAGGTCTACATAGGTTGTAAACTTCATTTCAATTAGTGATTTCGAGTTCCGAGTGTGGCGCACTATACAGCTCGTGGTTTTTCCCAGTGGTTGGGTTTCCACGTATATATCTTGTGTTATTTAAATTCCGCACATATTACACTTGATATATTATTTTGACTAGTTAGGGGCATTTTCGTCAAATTGACTTGCATGTGAAAATTGGGTAATATTTGATAAAATCTATTCAACCCCCCCCCCTCCTAGATTTATATTATACACACCGCGTATTCCTTTCAAGAGGGGATCCTTTTTTTTCCCACAAGACAGTATCTTCTTTTTCTGCTTCATTTCTACGAAGACACCATCTCCAATTGTGGTAAGCTCTCCGGAGCACTTATGTTGTATTACTTTACTACTCTTGTAACCTCCTTGGAGCACGCCTTATTCATAAATAATATAAAGGATGGTCGCTCTCTCCACTAGATACTACCTAGGGTTTTTTTAGCATGTGATCATATGTGATGCTTTTTCTCCCTAAGCCAGTCCACCTTCTATCAAAAGACTTGTCATTCTCTCCCTTGTATCTCTTTTATTATGCATGTATGTGAGTTATATTCTGACCCCGCTAGTTTTAGCTCTCTCATCCTTTTATTTGCATGTGACACGTCCGCGGTAGTTCTAAAATATATGCCGGTAACAGCGCCAATAACTTGATCGGCGCACGGAATGACCGGTTCTAATGAACTACGGTAAATGATATGGCGCGTGTGTTTTTACCCTTTCGCAAGTATACGAATCGTTGGCCACGTATAGTGGTTACGAGTAAGGGTATCGTTCCCACGGAGGAGGTGTTGCGGAGGTGTTTATCTTAAGTCGGTTCTAAGTCCTAGATATATATATATATATACAATATATTTACACTATTAACATGCAAGAAAGTAAAAAGGGAATGGTGACAAGCAAATTAAACTAAGATTACACTAGGATTAAACTAAGATGGCAATAACTAAATTATAACTAAATTAACATTAATCAACTAAACTAACTAAACTAACAAGCTTACCAAATTAATTAATTAATTAACACTAATTAACTAAACTAAACTAATTACCAACTACACTCATGCATGGTCATGGAAAAGTGTAGTTGTGAGGTGGTAAATGCATGGGAATGCTAGGAAATGAGTTCATGCAATGAATCCAATATCTAGTTGATAGCAATAAGCTTACACAATTGGTATTAACCAATCTAACCTAGGATTAGGCACATACACAAATAATCACTCATGCATGCTATTGATGTCTCAATAGTCTAAATCCTATTACATATCAATTAATTGGTTAATCAATTAACATGCATCTATTAAGCTCAAGCAAATATACTAATCAACCAAAATATAAATCTAATTACAATCCCACCAAAGTTCCCAACATCAACATGTAGTAAAATTACAACAACAATAACAACAAGCTAAAGTAAACAAAAGAAATAAAGAAGACAACCAAATTTCTTGTGAAGTCTCCAAGCTAGCTAGGCTTCTCCTTGCCTTTCCAAAGCTTGAGTCCAAAGGTGTTGAGAGTGAACAAGGATGGTTTGGATGATGTATACTAAGGTATTCTAAGGTGATTGAGCAATATTTACTTTGACTAAGTGTATTAGGGATGTATTTAGGTGGGTTTGGATATTAGGGATGGATTTTAGGGTTAGGAAAGGAGAATATTTATATAGGGAAGGTTTTGGAGAGCATTTGGATGAAATATCTCCAAGGTTGGTCATTCCGGCGGGTTCAAAACACCAAGCTCGCGGGTTCTTGCCCGCCGCACGAAGTCGCCGGATATTTTTGGAAGTTAGCCGCGAGCTTGTACGTTCTGGACTGCGGGCACATTCCCGCCGCATGAAACCGCCTTCTTTTGGTGAGTTTGGAAACTCTGGAACGCGAGAAAGAAGCCGCTGAAGTTGACCTTGAAGCGTGGTGGCCATGGAGGTTTGGCTTCTTAGAGAGGAAGAAGAACTTGTGCATGGAAGTCCTAAATGGGTCCATCGTGACCGGAAGGAGCTTGGCCGGCGATCTGGGCGGGAATTGGTCAGAAAAAGCACCGAAAAAAGATCAAAAATGTGCTGGAAAAGTTTGGGTCACGATCGGGTATGAATCGGGTAGGGTCGCTCCACCAAGTAAACGGGTCGCCCGTCTGCATGAGGAAGACGATGTGACGTCATTCTGACGTCATTCTGACGTCACGCCTACATCAGCAGCACCCAAAACGCTACCATTTCACAAGAGTGACGTGGCGCTGACACCTGCGCTGGCTGGCAAATGACCGTTTGCACCCCTGATCTCTCCTTTAATTGTAAAATCTTCAATCTTCTTCAGAATATTACATTTTAGCCCCTATTTCTCCAAAATGACCAAAATGCCCCTGAATTTCTCTATTTTCCTGAAACACTTATTTAAACCATTAAAATCCCTATTTTACTCGAGAAACGAATACAAAGGATAGGAAATGGGAGCGCTAAATGTGAACATTTGCAGCACGATCAGCATGCCAAGTCATACATAAAGATGGGGAAAGAAGCTTCAGACTAGCTGGAAGAATCGAGGTGGTTTCATCTTTCATGACCACATCTATATCACTAAAGAACTCTTATCCCTCCTCCCACTTGCTTACTATCTGGGTCGAGGAACTGCATAAGAGATCTAGAAAAGAGTATCAGATACGGGGTACGGGGTATAGGGTACGGGGTTACGGGGTACCGGGTACCGGGTACCGGGTATCAAGATTAGAGCCCCTCACACCAGCAAGGAAACCTCAAGCACCGTATTTTCTCCATATGCTTAAAGCCCTGATGGACGGAATGATTTTTCTCCTACCTACTGCACCTTAGTCCAAACTTTTTACTTAACCATGGTACCTAGAGGTACCTACCCTACTGCAGCCTACCAGGTAGCAGTTTGAGGGTGTCAATTGAAATTCCTCACCTAGAGCAAATTTTTAGTTAACAACTTGTATTGGAAGTTGTCTTCCAGGAGAATTCAGTGCCCTAGTTATACGGCTAGGGACCGCCGAATAGGGATGCCGAATTGGGACCAAATACTTGGTTGTTTTGACACCCTTGATTCGTCCGCCGAATAGGGCCGTAAAATTGGGACCAAAATATCTGGTCAATTCTGGGCCCTTGGCTTTGGCGATTAGGGGCCGTAAAACAAGGCCGCCGAATTGAGTCCAAAATGTCGGCTTCAATTCGTCGCCCTCACTTCTGCTGCCACTGGCCGCCGAATTGGCCCGATAAGTTGGGGTAAAATTGTTATTTCGCACCAACCTATTCCACTCTTTATAAATATACCATTATCTCTTGTTTTTTAATTGAGCCCTTCAACATCAAGAACCCTAAAGAGATATTAAGAAAGACTTGAGAGAAAAATCATAAAGATTGCATCTTTAATTCTCTAAACACATTTCCACATGCATAAATCATCATCTAAGCATCATCTAGGATCATCTAGTATGTGCTAGTGCTTGGGTTTTCTTCAACATACATGTTATGGTAAGTTGAACACTAATTTCATCTAATCTTAGTGTTTTTACTTAGCAATTTATCTCATTTATTACTTGTATGTTCTTAGATTAATTTCTACTTACAAGATTGAGATTATGTGTTGAATGTCTGAGTGTTTTATTTTGATACCTATACCTAGGATTGATTTATCTCATATAGCTATGCTTTATGCCATGTCATATAACAATTAATATCTAGGATTGATTTAATTGACATCTTATAATCCTAGATAAGCATTTAATGTAACCTAGCATTAATTGCATATTTGGATATCTTTGCATATTCACTTAGGTTGTTTAATCTCTTCATTGAGAAGTAAGTCTTGTGGCTAAGGTTGCTTAGGCCGCAAGCAAATTAGACTAGGTCCACTTTTAAAGGCCTGCAGGTAGTAGTGATGGGTTAGTGACCGTAGTGTTTGACGAGGTCAACATTGGTTGTGGACACCATTACAATTAGTGGATTCGAGGTTTGTGTGTGGCACACATAACAGCCTGTGGTTTTTCCTTGTTGAAGGTTTCCACGGAAAAATCAAGTGTCTTTTTAATTCCGCATTATTACACTTGATTTCTTTTTGTGACTAGTTTGGGGTTTAATTTTTGAATTTTGACTAATCAAGAATTTGGTAATATAACTTGATTAAAATCTATTCACCCCCCTTCTAGATAGTTTTATACACACCACGTAATATTAGTTTCAATCTCTTTGTAATGTAGAAAATCATTGTTGACCTTTAGTTTCAATTTTGTTGTGAGGATTAATGTGAGTGGTGGTTTTGTCACGAAATAGCCAAAAGGGGAGATTGAAAGTTCCACAAGTTTGATTGGCTTATTTCAGTGACAAACCACATTTGGGGTTTGTGATGTAAGGGTAGCTTAGGCTTTTAATTGTTGGTGATTAAGCTCAACAAAGGCCCTCACAAGACCTCAAGATGATAAACACTCTAAAGGTAAAACATTTGTGCTTAATTGCATTGAAGAGATTTAGTTGCATACACACATAACTCATGCATATCTATACTTCTTGTATGTTGTGTGTTTTATATGAGTGCATTCATGATCTTGAATTCTCTTCATGCATGTTTTAATTGATTGCATCTTGGTTGATAGTTGCCATGACATGTTAAGCATTATGATGAAAAGTTGTTATGAAGGCGTTGTACAAAGCGCTGTTCGTACAGCGCCTATCTGAGACCTGATGAGTTTTGGGTAAGGTGTTGTATAGACCTGAATGATTTTTTTAATGGCGCTGTTTGGTTGATGTACAAAGCGTTGTACGTACATCGTTCGTACAGTGACCATCATAAACCCGAGAGGAACAGAGTTTAGTCGCTGTTGGGTCGCTCTACAAAGTCGATGTATGTAGAGCGATCATGAAGAACTGTTCTTCATTTCCATGTGAGTTGATGTACAAGCACTGTACATACAGCGTTTTGTATAGCAACCAAGGCAAAAGTTTTGTTTTTTAATCAAAACGATGTAACATCATTTGGACATCCTATATATATGCTACTTTGTCTTTAGGTCGTTTTTAAGAGTTAAAAATCATATTTTTAACTTAGTATATTTTCCAAGAGAGAAAATCATTCAAGAACTCACCTTTGATTACTCAAACCCATTTCTATGTGCATCAAATATCATCTAGCATCATCTATGATCATTTAGGATGCATTTATGCATGGGTCTTCTTAAACACACTTGACTTGGTAAGTTGAACACCATCTCATCCATTTTTAGTGTTCATACTTGTCATTTAATCTCTTTAAATTACTTGTATTCATTTAGATTAAATTCTATATACAAGATTGAGATTATTGTGTTGATTGATTAATAATTGTATTTTGATAGCTATTGCCCAGGATTGCTTTATCTAAGATAGCTATGTTGTATGCTGTGTCATATAGCAATATTGATATCTATGATTGCTATTATTGAGATCTTTAATCCTAGATAAGCATTTAGTGTAACCTAGCATTACATATTGAATATCATGATATTCACTTAGGTTGTTAATCTCTTTAGTGAGAATTAAGTCTTGTGGCTAAGATTGCTTAGTACGCAAGCAAGTAGGTCTAGAATCGCTATTAAAGGCCTGTTGGGTAGTAGTGGTGGGTCAGTGACCGTGTAAAGTTTGACGGTGGTCAACCTAGGTTGTAAACATCATTACAAGCAGTGGATTTGAGGACCGTGTGTAGCTAGCATAGTAGCCCGTGAGTTTTTCCCTGTTGAGGGTTTCTAACGTAAATCAATCAACTTGCAATTTATTGTTTTCCACATTTAGATTAAGTTGATTGTATTTTTGACTAGATAAGGTTTTTTTTATTGAATATTGACTAATCAAGAAAAATTGGTAATTAACTTGATTAAAATCTATTCACCCCCTCTAGATAATATTAGACACACTGTTATATTTGTTTCACCTTCTTCTCAAATTTGACAAACTTTTTGAACCTTCTCATCAACAAGGCCATGTCTCCATCGGAGTCATCATTATTCTCCTTCTCCACCTTGGAGACTTTCAAGGCTATTCCCTTTTGCTTCTTAGGAGGTGTGGTGGTATGACCTTTTCTAGACTCATGGGCTAAAAGCCTCCAAATCAATTCACTCGGCTTCATATTCTTGTAATCACTATTCTCTTCTAAAGCCGTCACCTTGGACTCAAATCTCTCAAGAAGGGATCTCATAATCTTTTGCTTGATTCATCTATCCGAGTAAGGGTCACCGAGTTGATGACTTTGATTCACAATGTCTATCAACTTCACCTCGAAGTCATTGAAGTACTTATTCTCCTCTATCCTAATGGTCTAAAATTGAGTTTGGAGGACTTGGAGTTTGGAGTCCTTAACTACTTCGGTACCTTCATGTGCTATCTCTATGATGTCCCATGCCTCTTTTGTAATCCTAGTGGTTTGAATCAATTTGTATTGATTTTCATCCATAGCACATAGGATGGCATGCATCGCCTTGTTGTTTCACTTGGAAGCCTCAAACTCTTGAGTGCTCCATTGTGCCTTCGGCTTGGAAACGTCCTCTCCTCTACCTGTAGAAGTCATAGTTGGTGGAGCGTAGCCGTCTATAATTGCCATCCAAGCACGATCATGAATTTGACAAATATATGACTCCAATTTGTCTTTCCAAGAGGCATAATTTATCTTGGTGAGCAAGGGAGGTTTTGTGCTTGAAGCACCCTCATTTCCACCACCGTTCCCACTCAGAGTGTTAATGTATGAATGAGATGAAAGCAAGTATCAATCAAAAAGCACACAAAATGCAAAACACACCAAAAGCAAGGATCTCCTAAATATGTTTAGGAACCCGCTCTGATACCAATTGAAACTATTAAAGTGTGTAAGGTTCATGATGTGTATTGGCTTGATTCCATTGCAAAACACTCCATATTTGTATTAGTTGTTGCTTAGGACATTATTTGAAGAAATGAAGCTTAAAAAGTGAAGAGCAACGTCTAGTGCAAAAGTCGTCTTCAAGAGGTGAAAAACGTCAAAGGTATATCTTGACTCCTATTCTCTTGCAAGGCGTTAGCGCACACACACACAATTCATACATGTGTGTCCCTGCATCGTGGTTCAAACATTTGGTATAACACATTCACACACTTCATAGTATGCTCATGCATTGATCTTGTATAGACAAACACTGTGAAATTGCATGCTTTGTGACTATCTCTTTGATATGGCATGCTTGTGTGAATATGTGTTTATTTGTTTGTGTATTTTGTGTTTTGGACTTGAACATATTCTTATTTGATGCCTTATTGAGTTCCGGTCGTTTCGGTTACTCATTCATAAGGTTTCGAGTCCAAACGATGTAGCTACGCTACTTTTCGTTCTCATTCACTTAGTTGACTTCATCGTCGTTTTCTGAGATGATTTCTCAACCATTTTTCAAAGTTTTGTAATTGTAGTCATGCGTAAGGGAATCACGATTCGTAATCCGCAAACGGATTCGAAATCAGAGTTCGGATGCCCAAGATACGGCTGAAGAACGTGAGAGTGCGCGAGAGAGGCTAGAGTGGCCATGAGACCACGTGTGCCCCTCCCCGTGGGGGAGGCCGTGGGGCCCATGGCCAGGGACCCTCTCTAGTCCCGTGAGGCCCACGCGCCCCCCACGGGAGGGTGACGTGGCTCATGGTGATTGGCCTTGAAAAACCTTCTCTTTCCTCCTTTTAAACTCCTCTCCTTCCCTCCACACTTGTTGAATAACTTGAAGGGATTTTCACGATTTTCTGCAGTTTTCTTCAAATTTTCTTTTTCTTATTTTGATCATAACTTTCTCATACGAACTCGAAATTAATCGATTCAAAAACCAAAATTGTTGGTCTTGTAGAGAGCTACAAACCCAAGCATTTTCAGATGCATTTGACTTCGACATTATTCCCAGCAGTCTCATTTTCAGTACGTGGTCAGGTTGTTTGTTTCAACTTCTTCTTTTTCAATTTCATCTTTGATCATCTCTTGATTCTTACTATTTGATTGATGAAATTTGTTAAGAAGTATGTTAGATCATATGCTAGGGGTGTTTGATCATTAGTTAATTGAGATTTAGCTTTGTGATTTGTTTTGAACATATATATGCTAAACTTGATTTATCATGAAATTGATTCTAGAAAATGTATGTGTGATGTGCTTCATGTTATTTTCTATGTTTAATCTCATGATCTAAGAACTAGGTTTTTTAGTGTGATATATTGAATATTCATACCTTGTTCTTATTGATTTACATGTCTTGATTTCTAGATAATCTTTGTGATTGTGTGTTGGAAGTATATTCTAGATTGTCATTGAACATGTACATTTTGCTTGATTGATCATCTAGCTTAATTTGTTTGTGTTTGCATCACTTGCATCACTTAGATCATAGCCTTGCATTAGGTTGAAGTCTCTAGCAAAGTGAGTGAAGCTTTGTGGATAGAGCAATGGAGTCTTGATTAGAGTCGGGAGGACTCGGATAATCAAGCAAGGGAGACTTGTCTAGGGTTGGGAGGATCCGGATAGGCAAGCAAGAAATCTTCCTAGAGACATGAGCGTCTTGGATAGGAAGTTGCTTTCTAGAGGTGTAGGATACATCTCGGATAGGAAGTAGGCTTGGTGATTCACTAGCCCGAGGGTAGATTAGGAGTTGATAGCTTGAGCGGATATCATGTGTTGATAGCTTGAGTGTGTAAGTCCTTTTCATATAGTGGATTGCTTTGCCGGTGGTTGTGGTATCAACCCGTGGATGTTTCCACTTTGAGGTTTTACCACGTAAAAAATACTTGTGTTCTTTTTTGTTTTTACTTTTCTTTATCTTCAATATCTTACATTGATTGTATATCTTGTAAATTGATTAACTCTTGTATTAGTGAAATCAATTCATTTGCTAAATCTAATCAAGTGTGCATTTTCTTTGTTGTATTCCGCATCATTTTTAATATTGGAAGAATTTGAGTAAATACCTATTCACCTCCCCTCTAGGTATATTTTACACTATATTGCTTAAGGGAATTTCAATTGGTATCAGAGCGGGTGTCTAGAAGTAATTAGATAGATCCATATTATAGTGTTTGTGTTTTGTTTTGTTGTGTTTTGTTGTGTTTGTTCATTTTTGTAGCTATGGGTGATTCAATGCTGGAAGGTGCTTCTACTGGTAGACCTCCTCTATTGAATAGTGATAACTACTCCTTTTGGAAAATTAGGATGAGAGCTTACATTAGATCCATTAATGAAAAAGCATGGATAAGTGTTAAGGAAGGTTATGAGTTGCCTACCAAAAGGATTGAAGATGGCACTATGATTGCGAAGCCTAGAGCCGAATGGACGGCCATTGATTTTGATAATGCTAAATGGCATCATCGGGCGATGAATGCTATTTTTGGAGGTGTAGATTGTACTCAATTTATCTACATCCAAAACCTTGAATCGGCAAAGGAAGCATGGGATACTTTGCAAACTACCAATGAGGGTACGTTAGCGGTTCGAAGGTCTAGAGTACAAATGCTTACTTCTCAATTTGAAAGTCTTGTTATGAATGAGGATGAGAAGTTAGTAGACTTCCAAACTAGACTCTTGAATATCACCAACCAAAGTCAAACTTTGGGAGAGCTATATCCACAAGAGAGAATTAATTGGAAGATCTTGAGATCCTTGCCTAAGAGATTTAATGCAAAGGTGACCGCAATTGAAGAAAGCAAGAATGTCGATCTTATGAGGGTTGATGAGCTTCTTGGGTCTCTACAAACTTATGAGCTTGGGTTCAAGCCGAAGATTGAAGGTAAGGGAATAGCACTCAAGGTAACCAATGAGGAGAGTGAAGATGATGTGGCTTGTATGGTGAGAACTTTCAAGAAATTTCTAAAGAACATATGTTCTAAGAGAGAGGAAGTCAAGAAGAAGATCACTCCAAAAGAAGTGGTAGATTGCAAGGATAAATCTATGAAGAAGTTAATTCAATGCCATGAATGCAAAGGGATTGGATTTATCTCCACCAAGTGTGCTAATGAGAAGAGAGAGTCTAAGAAAGGATTAGCAATGGCGGCTTCTTGGAGTGATGTGAGTGTGAGTGATAAAGAAGAGGAAGAGGAGTCCTCGAATGAACGAGAATATACTAGCAATTATATTGCTCACCCGGCTATATATGAAGGAAGATTTGAGGATAGTGGTGAAGACTCCTCAAGTAATGAGTGTAAGGTTCACTATTTGTATTGGCTTGATTCCATTGCAAAACACTCTATGATTGTATTAGTTGTTGCTTAGGACATTATTTGAAGAAAGAAAGCTTAAAGAGTGAAGAGCAACGTCTAGTGCAAAAGTCGTCTTCAAGAGGTGAAAATCGTCAAAGGTAAAACTTGACTTCCACCCTCTTGCAAGGCGTTAGCGCACACACACACAATTCATACATGTGTGTCCCTGCATCGTGGTTCAAACATTTGGTATAACACATTCACACACTTCATAGCATGCTCATGCATTGATCTTGTATTGACAAACATTGTGAAATTGCATGCTTTGTGACTATCTCTTTGATATGACATGTTTGTGTGAATATGTGTTTATTTGTTTTCGTATTTTGTGTTTAGGACTTGAACATGTTCTTATTTAATGCCTTATTGAGTTCCGTTCGTTTCGGTTACTCATACATAAGGTTTCGAGTCCAAACAAGTTGACTATGCTACTTTTCGTTCTCATTTGTTGTGTTGTCTTCATCGTCGGATTCTGAGATGATTTCTCAATCATTTTTCAAAGTTGAGTAGTCGTAGTCGTGCGTGAGGGAGTCACGGTTCGTAATCCGAAAATGGATTTGAAATCGGAGGTCGGATGCTCAAGATATGGGGCAACGAACCGAGAGAGCACGCAAGAGATGTGCAAATCACGTGTGGCCACTTGGCCAGCCCGTGTGGGAGGCCGTGGGCCCCATGGGCAAGGGAGCCCTCTGCTCCCGTGGGCCCCACGCGCCCCCCACGGGGTGCTAACGTGGCAGCACGTGATTCGCTCGGAAATTCTCTCCTTTTCCCTCCTTTTAAGCCAATCTCCTTCCCTCCACACTTATGCAATTTTTGAAGAACATTTGATCAATTCTCGCATCAGTTTTTCAACAATTTTTGTTTACTTGTTTTGATCATATCTCTCTCATACGAACTCGAAATCATTCGATTCAAAAACCAAAATTATTGGTCTCGAAGAGAGCTACAAACCCCAAGTATTTCCAGAGGCAGTTGACTTCGGCATTTTTCTCAGCTGGTCCATTTCCAGTCCGTGGTCAGTAGTATGTTTCAACTTATTTCTTTTTCAATTTCATCTTTGATCATCTATTGATTCTTTCCATTTGATTGATGAAATTTGTTAAGAAGTATGTGAGATCACATGCTAGGGTTATTTGATCATTTGTTAATTGAGTTTTAGCTTTGTGATTAGTCTTGAACATTTATGTGCTAAACTTGATCTATCATGAAATTGATTCTAGAAAATATATGAGTGATGTGCTTCATGTTATTTTCTATGTTTTGTTTCATGATCTAAGAACTAGGTTTTTAGTGTGCTAAATTGAATATTCATACCTTTGTTCTTATTGATTTGCATGTCTTGATTTCTAGATAACTTTTGTGATTGTGTGTTGAAATCATATTCTAGACTATCATTGAACATGTACATTTTGCTTGATTGATCATCTAGCTTAATTTGATTGTGCTTGCATCATTTGCATCACTTTAGATCATAGCCTTGCATAAGGTTGAAGTCTCTTGCAAAGTGAGTGAAGCTTTGTGTAGAGCAAGGGAGTCTTGACTAGGACATGTGGTCCGAATAGTCAAGCAAAAGTCTTAGCTAGGAGTGTGGTACTCCGGATGGTTGAGCTAGGAGAGCTTAACTAGGATCTTTGTGATCCGGATAGCTAAGCACGAAATCTTCCTAGAGACGTGAGCGTCTTGGATAGGAAATTACTTTCTAGAGGTGTAGGACACATCTCGGATAGGAAGTAGGCTTGGTGATTCACTAGCCCGAGGGTAGATTAGGAGTTGATAGCTTGAGCGGATATCATGAGTGATAGCTTGAGTGTGTAAGTCCTTTTTCACATAGTGGATTGCTTCACCGGTGGTTGTGGTATCAACCCGTGGATGTTTCCTCATTGAGGTTTTACCACGTTAAAATCATTGTGTTCAATTTTGCTTTACTTTTCTTTATCTTCCATATATTACATTGATTGCATATCTTGTAAATTGATTTACTCTTGTCTTAGTGTAATCAATTCATTTGCTAAATCTAATCAAGTGTGCATTTGCCTTGTAATTTTCCGCATTATTTTTAATTGGAAGAATTTGGAGCCTATACCTATTCACCCCCCCTCTAGGTATATTTCACTACTACATTAAGGGAAATTTCAATGAGGAAAGTGAATACTCTTCGAGTAGTGAAGATAGTGAAATCTCCTCCAATCAAGAAGAGTTCGAAGCCTCCTCAAATCAAGATTTTATAAGCTTCAATGACAAGATCCTTCAACAAAAGAATGAAGAGAACATCAAGTTGAAGTTGATCAATGCCAATTTAGTGGTGATCTTTAAAGCTCTTGTCAATGAAAAGAAGATGTCTTTGGAGAAGATGAGCCAGCAAAGTGAAGTCATCAAGGAGCATGAAAAGACCATTGAAAAGTATGTCTCAAAGGTGGAAGAAAGTGCTCAAGAGCTAGATGATCTAAGAGAAGATTTTACAATGAAGTTGTTTGCCATGGAAGGAGAGATTAAGCAAAAAGAGAACTCTTTGTCTATCATGAAGATAAAGGAGTGTGACCTTATAGATGAAGTTAAATCTCTCAAAGAGTCTATTAATGGCATGAAAATTGGAGCCATTAAGCTTGATGAAGTGATAAAACTTGGAAAGCATCATGGAGATATGAGTGGCTTGGGTTTTGTAGAAGAAGTTAAGAAGACTCCTACAACCAAGAACAAGTCAAGAATTTCCAAGGAGAAGAAAGACTCAACTACTATTCCTTCCAACATCAAAGACAAAGACAAGAAGAGCTATGGAACTTCTCAACCGACTTCTCAACCAAAGCATGCACACCCAAAAGGTAATTTTTCTAAATTCATTCCGGTTTGTCATTATTGCAATGTGGTTGGTCACATTAGGCCTAAGTGTTATGAATATGCTAGGCAATGCAAACTAGGAAATGTGAAACATGATAAAAATATGAAAAAGTTACCTATTCATACTCCTAAGCATGAGTTTAAGTCTAGAGCTAGACGTAACATCTCTAAATTTATCCCGGTTTGTCATTTTTGCAATGTTGTTGGACATATCAAACCTAAATGCTATGAGTATATTAGACAATGCAAACTAGGGAATGAGATGCATGCTAGTGAGATGAAAAGACTTCCTTTGGTTGTTTCTAAACATGTTAGAGCATTAGAGACTATGCATGATGAACATGTTAATGAAAAGAAATCAACAAGGAAAGTTTGGGTTAAGAAAAATAATGTGAATACTTGTGAAATGGATAAATCTTCTTTGAAAGTTTCTAAACATGACAATAGCTTTGATGCTTTGAGAAATATGCATATTGATCATATTCATGTGAAGAAACCTATCAAGAAAATTTGGGTTGAAAAGAATAACATGTATGTTAATGATAATCTTGTTAAGAAATATGTTAAGAAGAAGTTGGTTAAAAAGAGTGTTAACCATGATCATTTGAAGAGTCTTGATGAAATATTTGTGTGTGGCAAAAATGTTGACTTTAATATGAGTGATGTTTTCATAAAGAAGATAGTTGATGATTTATCTTCTAGATTTCATATTGACATGCGTAATGATCATGATGTTGTTTGTGTTGGTTTACCTAAGACCAATATGGTCAAAGGTGAGTGCTCTCATACTTGATTGAGTAGCACATATGAGAATATTTTTGTTCTTGTTTGATAAGAGTTCTAAGTTTGATGCTTGACTATGCCATTTTTAATGTGCTAGGTCTAGTATTCAAACTTGGTGTCTCTAGTCAATACATGAACTTAATATTCTCATAATCACTATGATAGTCAAAATTTGTTGATTAACTTTAAAGAAGTTGAATTTTGAAATCTATTTGGTGAAAATTTTTGTTAAGACTTTTAGAGAAAGTCATTTGCATGTGTTTGTTTGAGTTGAAAGTGTTTGGTCTTTATTTTCTTGGGATGACACACCAACAACTTGTTGTCATGAGGACAAACAAGCCAAGAAAGCTCATAAAAAGAGCGGAGACCTTTCATTAGTGAAAAAGCTTGCTAAGGTATTTCTCTACTCTAAAAGCTTGCTTTCTATTTCATCTTTTCAACTCTTTGTATGCATGATATCATTGCACATAGATATTAGGCATCATTTCATTAGAGAACATGTTGAACATTCTATTGTTACTCTAAAGCAATGCCTACTAAAAAATCAACTTGCGGATTTGTTCACTAAGCCCTTGGACATAAGAGGTAAAACTCTTTGAAGATTCATTGGCATGATTTGTGTTGATTATTGTCTATGTGTGATTGTGAGTGACTTGATGAGCAAAACTTTATTTGAATATTAATATCTTTGAGAGCTACTCACTTGAGAAGTAATGATCTTAAATAAATAACTCTTATTGTTTCTAGATCATGCACTTGAGCTTGAAAATTTATTTTTTGAAAAGTGCACTAATGCTTCTCTTGTATGTTTTAGTTTTGAGTATATGTGGTTGAATATGTGTAGATAATGGATGCATCTAGAAGTTTATTATTAAGTACATGATAGATGACCTATGGTATGTATCAATTTTGCTTCGGCACTACATAGTAATCAACGAGCACCCTCATGGAAAGGGCTACACACCTTGGTTGTGCAGCTGCCCAATGTAGGAAAGGGCTACACCATTGTGATGAGTGAAAGACGCCATGAGGTGTATATGTTTATGTTAGAAAAATCAAAGAAGTGTTGAAAAGAATCATTTAAAAAAAAAAAATTCTTTGATTCAAGCCTAAATCAAAACAAAAAGGCTTATGGTGTATAGTTGAGAATTGTGAAAAAGCTCGGGTTGACAAATAGAAACGGGAAAACGAGCCACATGCACACACACACTCATATGTTGATATCTATTCATTTTAAAAGCAAAAATCTGGATGAATATCGGTTTGACCTATTTTTGGAAAAGCTTTAGATGGATAGGTGTGGATAGAGTTTGCATGTTGATATCACAATTACTCCTACTATATATTTGAGAAGCATTCACACACACACATTTTGCTTATGTGCTTGATTCATTAGCAATGTGAGAATATTTTTGAGAGATTAATGAAAATCTATGATTCTCTCTTGGACTTTGACAAGTTATGAAATATTTTCTCTTATTGCTTGATTGTGTGATCATGTGATGTCCCTTGTGAACAAATCTACTTGATGATAATATGTGGAGCATAAGTTAAGGGGGAGCTTTAGTTTATTCAACTTAGCTTTCTATACGATTTGTTTGCTTAATATCTCATTCTCTATCTCTTGTGTCCTTTGTCTATTCCTTGACAAAAAGGGGGAGAAAATGTATACCTCACCATGTTTGATATGGAGGAATCCATGTTTGATATAGGGGAGAAAATTGTATACCTCACACCATGTGTGGAAAAATGTTCCAATTGTGTGAGTCTTGTACCTCTTTGTGCTTTTATGGAGACTTTGTCTTATGGGGGAGAATTCTTGTCTTAAGGGGGAGAAAAGAATTCTTGCCTAATTGGGTTAAGGATTTTAGGGAGAGCTTTAATGTGAAAACATTCATACACTTGAGATAATGCATTTTTGTATGAGATAAGGGAAGTCTTGTTATTTGTTTATGTGAATATATCTCACCATTCTTCTTTAGAGAAGATCTCTTGTTTGGTTGCTATTTTCTCTAATAGGTACTTTGAAGACCAAAAGAGGAATTCTTGAAGACTTGAAGACTTTTTAGTCTAGGAATTTCTTTGTAATGTGAGATTGAGAGTATGCTATCATCTTGAGTTTATTTGAGTGAAATATTGTATGGTGAGGTTAAGGTTTTGCCAATGGAATAGCCAAAGGGGGAGATTGTAAGGTTCATTATGTGTATTGGCTTGATTCCATTGCAAAACATTGCATATTTGTATTAGTTGTTGCTTAGGACATTATTTGAAGAAAGGAAGCTTAAAAAGTGAAGAGCAACGTCTAGTGCAAAAGTCGTCTTCAAGAGGTGAAAAACGTCAAAGGTATATCTTGACTCCTATCCTCTTGCAAGGCGTTAGCGCACACACACACAATTCATACATGTGTGTCCCTGCATCGTGGTTCAAACATTTGGTATAACACATTCACACACTTCATAGTATGCTCATGCATTGATCTTGTATAGACAAACATTGTGAAATTGCATGCTTTGTGACTATCTCTTTGATATGGCATGCTTGTATGAATATGTGTTTATTTGTTTGTGTATTTTGTGTTTTGGACTTGAACATATTCTTATTTAATGCCTTATTGAGTTCCGGTCGTTTCGGTTACTCATTCATAAGGTTTCGAGTCCAAACGATGTAGCTACGCTACTTTTCATTCTCATTCGTTTAGTTGACTTCATCGTCATTTTCTGAGATGATTTCTCAACCATTTTTCAAATTTTTGTAGTTGTAGTCATGCGTGAGGGAGTCACGATTCGTAATCCGTAAACAGATTCGAAATCGGAGTTCGGATGCCCAAGATACGGTTGAAGAACATGAGAGTGCGCGAGAGAGGCTAGAGTGGCCATGAGACCACGTGTGCCCCTCCCCGTGGGGGAGGCCGTGGGGCCCATGGCCAGGGACCCTCTCTGGTCCCGTGAGGCCCACGCGCCCCCCACAGGAGGGTGACATGGCTCATGGTGATTGGCCCTGAAAAACCTTCTCTTTCCTCCGTTTAAACTCCTCTCCTTCCCTCCACACTTGTTGAATAACTTGAAGGGATTTTCACGATTTTCTGCAGTTTTCTTCAAATTTTCTTTTTCTTATTTTGATCATAACTTTCTCATACGTACTCGAAATTAATCGATTCAAAAACCAAAATTGTTGGTCTTGAAGAGAGCTACAAATCCATTTTAAGAGGCATTTGACTTCGACATTTTTCCCAGCAGTCTCATTTTCAGTACGTGGTCAGGTTGTTTGTTTCAACTTCTTCTTTTTCAATTTCATCTTTGATCATCTCTTGATTCTTACTATTTGATTGATGAAATTTGTTAAGAAGTATGTTAGATCATATGCTAGGGGTGTTTGATCATTAGTTAATTGAGATTTAGCTTTGTGATTTGTTTTGAACATATATGTGCTAAACTTGATTTATCATGAAATTGATTCTAGAAAATGTATGTGTGATGTGCTTCATGTTATTTTCTATGTTTAATCTCATGATCTAAGAACTAGGTTTTTTAGTGTGATATATTGAATATTCATACCTTGTTCTTATTGATTTACATGTCTTGATTTCTAGATAATCTTTGTGATTGTGTGTTGGAAGTATATTCTAGATTGTCATTGAACATGTACATTTTGCTTGATTGATCATCTAGCTTAATTTGTTTGTGTTTGCATCACTTGCATCACTTAGATCATAGCCTTGCATTAGGTTGAAGTCTTTAGCAAAGTAAGTGAAGCTTTGTGGATAGAGCAATGGAGTCTTGATTAGAGTCGGGAGGACTCGGATAATCAAGCAAGGGAGACTTGTCTAGGGTCGGGAGGATCCGGATAGGCAAGCAAGAAATCTTCCTAGAGACGTGAGCGTCTTGGATAGGAAGTTGCTTTCTAGAGGTGTAGGATACATCTCGGATAGGAAGTAGGCTTGGTGATTCACTAGCCCGAGGGTAGATTAGGAGTTGATAGCTTGAGCGGATATCATGTGTTGATAGCTTGAGTGTGTAAGTCCTTTTCATACAGTGGATTGCTTTGCCGGTGCTTGTGGTATCAACCCGTGGATGTTTCCTCTTTGAGGTTTTACCACGTAAAAAATACTTGTGTTCATTTTTGTTTTTACTTTTCTTTATCTTCCATATCTTACATTGATTGCATATCTTGTAAATTGATTAACTCTTGTATTAGTGAAATCAATTCATTTGCTAAATCTAATCAAGTGTGCATTTTCTTTGTTGTATTCCACATCATTTTTAATATTGGAAGAATTTGAGTAAATACCTATTCACCCCCCCCCCCCCCCCCCCCCCCCCCCCCCCCCCCCTCTAGGTATATTTTACACTATATTGCTTAAAGGAATTTCAAAGTGTGTTTAAATATACCAAGGGGTGAATAGGTTTTAATCAAGTTAATTACCAATTTTTCTTGATTAGTCAATATTCAATAAAACACCCAATCTAAGCAAAATACAATCAACTAAATCTATGTGCGGAAAACAATAAATTGTACGTCGATTGATTTACGTGAGAAACCTGAAAATACAAATATAAGCTCGCGTGCGTGTCTAAACAACCTAGAGGGGGGGTGAATGGGTTGTTAATCGATTATTACCAACTTTTCAATTAGTCAAAATTAATCACAATTAACCCAAAACACACATATAATAAAATCAAGTAAAAAATGCTGAAATTAAAGAACACTTGATTTTTACGTGGAAACCCACACGGGGAAAAACCACGGGCTGATATGTGCGCCACACACGGTCAACGAAATCCACTATATGAAAAGGAATCTACACCCTCAAGTGATTCTCGGACTCTCACCCTAGATAACCTCAGGCTATAGACACTATCACTCGCCACTCTTGGTTCAATCCCTAGTGATATCCCCTGTACACTACTCTTGGCGTGAGCAACCCCTAATCTACCCAACGGGCCTTTTACAGTGGCACTCGACCAATTGCTTGAGCACTACACACGGGTAGCCACAAGACTTTCCTTGCTTGTGAAACTTCACCAAGAAGTCACAAGACTTTGACTCAAGAAGAGAATCAAGAAGTCTAAGTGTATCACAATGATGCACAAAAGCAATGAGTGCTAGACTAAACACTATATGCTTAACTAGATGTTATAATGCAAGTGAACATCCTAGTTATCAACAAAGTCTACATAAATGTGCATGAAGACTCAATTAGGTGCTGAGAGACACTAGCAACCTAATTGTCAACAAATAAAGCCAACTCAACCTAAGTTGTCAAAAAAACATGGCAATGACAATAGATATGCAATAATCAAATGCAATCAATAAATTGTCAATCAATCAAGGCCAATCAACACAAGTTGTCAATTAATAATGGCAAGGCCTAATAGCATGCAATCAACTAATGCAAATAACTAAACAAAATGCCAATCAACTTAAGTTGTCAATGAACATGGCATAGACTCTAAATGCAATTAACAAATGCAATCAAGAAGTCCTACACATCAATGTCTAAATGAAAATCATATAGACTTAGCTAGATGTTGTCAATCACAAAACAATTATAGCTATCATAAATAAAACATCTCAATCACACAATGAGATTAAATTAGCTAGATGGCAAAAAATGGCTCTAGATCCTAGCTATCAACATACAACCTATCTCAACCAATCAATAATGTCTCAAACATGTTATAGACAACAATGAGCAAAGAGACAAGCATTTAATTAACAAATAAATGCTAAATCTAGGCTTACATGTCATAAATATGAAACTAGAAGTTTTAGGACATGTAGAAAATACCTAGTCAATGAAATCAACACACTCCATGCTTGAATGATGCTAAGAAGAAGTTAGATGCACATGGGAGGTGGTTTGGTTGAGTAAAAATGGTTTCTTGGGAGCTTCTCTCTCTAGAATGTGAGTTTCTCTCACTTGGTTCAGTTTTTGAGCTCACTTGGACGAGCAAGGGAGAAGATGATACTTATATATGAGGCCAAAATGAAGTGATGTCGTTTTGAAGAAAACGATTCAGCTTCTCACGGGCAACCGCTGGGCGTACCGCTCAAGAGGCAAGGTGCCTGGGCAGCGGTACATCAGGCGAGAAGACACTGATGTGGCTCACTGAGAGTACCGCTCAAGAGGCAAGGTGCCTGGCCAGCGGTAAATCGCTGACAATGCATAAGCTCAAGTTTTGAGCGCCCCAAAATATGACCAAACGACATCGAAACCTTTCGAATAATATATCGTTGGAAAGGTATGGATGTCTACTTTCTACTCCAATTAACAAAACATGATTTGGATAAATGTAGAAAAATTTATGGTCATTTGAGTGACCAAAGGTCAGATTCGGATAACAGCTGTGATGCCCTGTTTTAGTGGTCACTTTGGAAATTTCAAAACCAATCCAAAAGGTCATGAAATATTACGAATAATATACCGTTGGAAAGGTATGGGTGTCTAGTTTGTCCAGAATTTTATAAAACTCAATTTAAAGCTTTTGATAAAAAGTTATGGTCACAAGACCATACAAAGATCGGTTTTGAAAAACGTTTAAAACATTGAAATCCAATCTTTTTAAACTAGACACTTTACTCCAAATAACCAAACCGAATCTAACACTTATCCAAGAGAAGAATGAGTCCTTCTCAAGTGGTCAACCATCACGCTAAGACATGCATACCATCGTGCAAGCGTGGACATTTCCGATCACACAAACGGAAACGAATTACACCACACTTAAGACAAACATACATGAAGTGCAAGTGTGGGATGTGAATGCATCCTAATGCCTAACATGACATGGCATTTCAATAAGCTAGATGCAATCAACTAAACATGCATGGAAATGGATATCAACATGAAAAATCACCAAGCATGTGACACACAATTAAGATTCACACAAATGCAATCATATAAATGCAATGAAGGTGTGTGTGAGCAAAAAGACATAGATGCACTAAACAATGAAACACAAGCATGGTAACAAAAGCTCAATATATAAAGATGCATGCAAGTGTGTTTGTGCACCTAATCTCTTCAAAAATCAAGGTCAAGTGGTATACCTTTAGAAGCTCTTGAAGTCACCTTGGGAAGTCCGGAAGCTTGCCAACCACGAAGTCCTAAGCTACCCATTACATACCAATCCTAATGTGGTGTGTCATGAAATAAGCCAATCAAAAGTGAGGCACTTACAAAACCCATGACTGGGAAAAACTCACGGGCTAATATGCTAACCATATACGGTCCTCAATGGAAATGAGTTTGGAGAATTAAAGAAGCAAACTTGTTGCTTTTTCTCTCAAATATCTCTCTATCTCTTTTTAGGGTTCTTGGTGTTCAAGAGCTTAATCAGAGAAAAAGATATAATGGTGTATTTATAGAGAGCAAGAAAAGGCTTGGTGGAAAGACATGTTTGCCCTTGAAACGCACCGATCAGTGGTTTCGTTTGGCAGTTTCAAACCATTGATCACAACTGCGAAATTGAACCCGAGAGCATCAAGTATCAATGGCGGTTTCATGGCCGCCAATCACAACCGCGGTTTTGAACCCGAGAGATAAAATCAATCAAGTCTCAAATGGCGGTTTCATTCGGCGACCTGGCAGCTGATCTTAACCACCGTTTCACCAAATGTGGTGAAACCAAAGGAGAAGACAAGAGCTTTGTCCAAAGGCGATCTTCACGCTAAACCAAGCACACCACATGCATGCGTCGACGTTTCCGAAAAAACTCAGGGAAACGAATTACTAGACACACTAACACACAACACGATTCAACAGAGATGTGCAAGTATGAAGTGTGAAGAGAATGCACACATTAAGCAATAAACACACATGAGAGGTGTATGTGTGTGCAACTATTCTCTTCAATGTAAATAAGCACAAATGATTTACCTTTGAAATGCTTATCATCTTGAGGTCTTGAGAGGGCCTTTGAGCTTGATCACCAACAATTTAGCACCTAAACTACACTTACATCATAACCCCAATTGTGATTTGTCATCGAAATAAGCCGATCAAAAATGAGTAACTTACAATTTTCTCCTTATAATCCATTTTTTTTTTTCTTTTCACACTTATTTTCTAAATACATTTCATTTAAAAAAAATTAATTTAAAAAAATTCTAAATACAGTCAATTTTGTCCAAAATTATCCGTATGTCCTTTTGACACTTTTTTCAACATTTCATCATTAAAACCCGATTTTGTTATTAAAAAAAATATATATATATTTCGTTTCAAAATCATTTTTTTTTTTATTGAATACTGAAAATTTCAATTTTTAATTAATTAATTTATTTTCATCATTAATACCTGAATACTAGTTTTTCAAAATTTTAAGAGTCAACACGATAAAAAAGAGAAATTATGCAAAAATCAATTCTTAAGAAATTGTTTCTTTCTGGTTGTAAATCATTCTTATCACTTTAAAATCAAATAAAACTTTAATGATAATTAAAAAAAAAAAAATTGTCTTAGGGTTTGTGAAAAGCAAAAAATAAAAAATAAAAAACAATGTTGGAGTCTAGCAAAATTGTGTTGTAGTGTATTTAGAGTTTTTATATACTTTTTAGTAATTTAAATTAGGATAAAGTTGTCTTATAATACAAAAATTTAAAATGGAATGTATAAAGATATTTAGTGGAATGTGAACATCACTCTTAAATAAATTCATTTCAATAATGGTACTGCTAGAATTAAAACGAGTACTTGTAGTAATGATTTAATTTTTAAATTGTAGAAATGAGAGTACTTATAAAATGAGTGTATAAATCATATTTGTGGGTCACTATATCACAACCAATACAATTTTCTTTTACCGTCACACACAAAAAGTCAGAATTACCCTTCCACCCTTAAACCATAACATTAGTCAACAGATTTTTGGAGTAATTCGTGTGTAATAAAAGCAAAGGTTGCATGGAATTTTGCCAACCAAAAGTGAGAGTTTGTGAGTGCACAGTTAGCCCTAATAATTAGGCAGATTCATTAACAGTCTACATTTCTTGAAATTTGAGAAACAAATCTTACTTCAAAAAAAATTCTTCGTTCCTTGAAGTTAGGCTGGAAACCATTAATTTGTTACTTGTAAATTCCATCATGCTAGCACTACCCTCCCACACTCTACGTTTTGACTTTATTAGATCTCGGACTATTTGCACAAACGTCCCCTAAGTTTAGGTATAATTACATGCATATGAAACGTTTACCTATAATTACACAAACATCCCCTGTCGTTAGTTGACTTCTGTTTACTCTAGCCGTTGACCACAATTTTAACCCACAATGACTAAAGTGCCCCTAGTTAGATATTTTATTATTTAAAATAAGAATTAAAAAACGAAACAGAAAAGATAAAGACATTTTTTTTTTCTTTTTCATTTTCTCAACCCCCAAACACAATCCAAAAATAAACTTAACAAAAAAAAAAAAAAAAAAAAAAAAAAAAAAAACTCAAATCCTCAAACAACAACCAAAAATCAAATCCACAAATAAAAACTCAAATCCATCAATTCCACAACCAGTTAATCACATCCATTTAAAAAAAATAATAATTTAAAAATTAGAACTTCAATAGTGGATTTTTAACTTTCTAGGTTGAAGTTCTATTTTTTTTTTTCTTCTTTTAAATAGATGTGGTTAACTGGTTGTGGTATTGATGGATTTGGGTTTTTATTTATGGATTTGATTTTTTGTTGTTTTTTGAGGATTTTATTTTTGGTTTTTGTTTATTAAGTTTATTTTTAGATTGTGTTTAGGGGTTGAAAAATGAAAGAGAAAAAAAATGATTGATTTTTTTTTTTCTTTGTCTTTTCAGTTTCGTTTTTTAATTATTAATTTAGATAATAAAATAGGTAACTATGGGCACTTTAGTCATTGTGTGTTAAAATCGTGGTCAACGGTTAGAGTTAACAGAAGTCAACTAACGGCGGAGACATTTGTGTAATTATGGATAAAAGTTCCATATGCATGCAATTATGCCTAAACTTAGGGGATGTTTGTGCAATTAGTCCTTAGATCTCTGATATGTTAGACAAACGCCCCTTCATGTTAACAGTATTATTATTTATATACAGGGACATAACTCCAGTATTAAACGTTTGCGGGGCTAGAATTTTTTTTTCTTATGTGAACCTTGATGACTCGGCTGAACAAGAAAATGTTACTTATTGAAAAAACAAAGCTATGGCTAGCATCTAAATATACAAATTTTGTTGTTATTTTCGGATTTAACAATTTAATATTTAGAATTTTATGTTTCAACAAAATTAATTAATTTACCAATAAAAAGGGTACTAGATTTTTGTTTATTTTTCAAATTCCAATCAAACTTTAGCAAACCAGAGATGAAATTTAACTAAATACCTCCTTTGTAAATGTTTAGACCAACCCAAAACATCAGTGTTATTTTTAATAAATTAGATATCATAGTTAACGTAGCGTTCAATTTTTGAAACCTTACCATGTATTATATTAACCTTACATTTTTTAAGGAAAAAAAACTATTCAAAACAATATAATTTACAAAAACATACATAGTTTTTAGATTGAATTAGATTTTTGTAAAATTAATAAATGAAACGGGTGTTTTAGTAAATTTCTACAATAGTAATTTTGTTATTATACCACAAAATAAAAAATAAAAAAATTCAAGTGGGGCTAGGGTGGGTTTGAACCCACCCTAGCCCCTGAAGTGGTCCGTCTCTAAATACACCCACCATAAAAATTTTAAAATTAAACAATTACTATAAACACCCAATTAAATGACAATAATATCCTCATGAAAATAAATATATATTTACATACTTTATTATTACATTCATTTATCTCATTGTGTTTCTAAAACCCTATGAACTTATATAAACATTTTTAGAATTTTGAAAAATATTTACTATATAGATTTATAAGACTGTTTTGACAATTAATACTTATATTTTGTGTTGTGATTTTCCGTGAGAATAATGAATTTATTTCTTAATAAGTTATTTGTCCATTTTAGTAATTTTATTTAGGATTATTTTAGTAATAAAGTTTTTAAATAAAATATGGGTATGAAAATCAGATCTTTAGATGGCATTATCGCCACCCTTATTTTACATTTAAGATGTCACGTTATAACATCATTTGATATTTTAAATTTGTGATTTTTCTTAATAAATATCTCAATTTGTACTTTATAATGCGTCAAATGGATAGGACATGTGATATTAGTTTATTACTAATCTCCATTATGCTAGTAGCTTAGTAAGTAGTACGGAATTGGTATCGGCATTAAATTTACATAATCTTATTCACATTGAAACGAAAGTAGAATACTAATTTTACTAAAATATCGATATTATTTTATAAAATTGATAGTACCACCTTCCTAACAAAGTAGAATTTGATTCAAATCATGGTGGCGTCTCAATTTGTATCTAACCAACTAAATTGGACCATGTCAACCATTATCATTTACATTTAATTATCTCTTTTAAAAAACGTATACAATGGCCCAACCAACAAATTGGTATACCATTTTTTGATAGGTGATTTGAATCTAGTACAATTTGATCCAAAAACAATAAAGTTGATGAAAGTATCTCAAATTGAGTAAATCACCTCTTAGCAGAGCTGGTAATGCATCTCCTTTCTACATAAGTGGTAAGGTGTTAAAATCCCACTATACTCATTTTACAAGCATTTATGGAGAGCTTTCTTTCCGGATTATGGGAGTAGATGTCCAAGCTGTACATATATTGTTTACGCTTAACAACTCCCGATAGTTTAATTGTTTGATATGAATAAATATTTGTATATATGTATTTAGAAGCATTGGGATTTGGAACAAATAAAGTGCATAAATAACGTAAATCTTTTTTTCTTTTTTTTTTGTACATATAACGTAAATGGATGTATGTTGTTTTTCAACACAATTTAATAATATAAACTCTTGCCTTAATAACGTAGAAAGGTTTAGTTTCAATAACTTTATTTATAAAGCCGGATCATGTCTGATAAATTGATAATAGAATGAAATGAGACCATGAGAGAGAGAGAGAGAGGTCTTGTACAAGTAGAAGTGTAGAAGAGAAACAAAGTGGAGGAGAGTGGGTCACATATCCTAAAAAGTCGGGTTTTTGTTTGGTGAATTTGAATCTGAACAAGTCCCCCACCAACGTAGTCATAGCTATCTCTTTTGAATTTGATTTCGATCCTAATTTTATTTCCCCTACAAAATTCAGACACGTCTCATCGTCAACTCCACCACTCCTGCCGCTCTTCTCGCTTTCGCACGTGCCACCTCTCCTATATATATTCTCTCTAAAACACGACTCTTCTCTCAAATTACTCTTAATTCACAACAGCAGCAGCAACAATGGAGTCAGCAACTGCAGCAGAAACCGCAGCGATGCCTAGAGGAGTGGCTCATTTGAAAGATGAGCTTGATATCGTCATACCCACTATCAGGAACCTTGATTTTCTGGAGATGTGGAGGCCATTTTTCCAGCCCTATCATCTGATCATCGTACAAGACGGTGATCCCACCAAGACAATCAAAGTCCCTGAAGGATTCGACTACGAGCTGTACAACCGTAACGACATCAACCGCATTCTCGGCCCCAAGGCCTCTTGCATTTCCTTCAAGGACTCTGCTTGTCGCTGCTTCGGTTACATGGTCTCCAAGAAGAAGTACATCTTCACCATTGACGATGACTGCTTTGTAAGTGTTCTGTTTCGCATCTGGGTTTGCCTCAGTTTTTTTATTTTTTGACTTGTTTGGCTTGATGGGTGATCGTTTGATTTCCATTTTGATTTCTGTTGTGTTCATATTTTGAGACTTTGCAAAACGTAGGGAGATAGTCTGCCATGTGTTTGTTTATATGTATCAGTGTTAAGTTCTTGTTTTCATTATATCTATGAATGAAAAAGAATTGAAATTCCAAATCAAATCTCATACGTGAGGAATGTGCGATCTGGGGATCTTTGTGTTTAGGCCTTTACAATTTGATTTTCAGCATCTATAGGGTGTCAAATTTTTCACTATAACATTAGATTTGGAAGTCTGGCATAGGTAATGTTTTCGTGTAATTTTTCCTATTGATGTAGTCGGCGGTGTATGTGCCAGTTGAAGAATTGTAAAAATCTCTCACAACTTTGCATCTGGTCTGATATATTCTGGTAATATGTTGGTGTGAATGGCATAATTGGTTTGTAATGTTATTATATACAGCTGTGGAATTTATGATTTTGTAGCATCTTGTGTCATCACATTGACATGGTTGTGTTAATTAATTATTAATGAAAGGTGGAATTTACTATTAATGCCATTTTTCTGACAAGCTATGAATTTTTTGTATGACGAATAAAATATTACCAAGTCTAAAGTACTGTATTTTACTTCCTGTTGTTAAAACTCAGTTCTTACCACTAAAATGAAATATCATGATTGATGCATAGGTTGCTAAGGATCCATCTGGCAAACCAATCAATGCGCTCGAGCAGCACATTAAGAACCTCCTCTGCCCATCAACTCCCTTTTTCTTCAACACCCTTTACGACCCTTTTGCAGACGGTGCAGATTTTGTTCGTGGATACCCTTTCAGTCTCCGTGAGGGTGTTCCAACTGCTGTTTCTCATGGCCTCTGGCTCAACATTCCTGACTATGATGCACCTACCCAACTTGTGAAGCCAATGGAGAGGAACACCAGGTATGTAATTACTAATTACTTTACGAAGAAGAAGACTTTAAATCTCTGTCTGTCTATTTCTTTTTCAATAACAACATACTAATTGACCTGTTTATTAAATGATCAGGTTTGTGGATGCGGTTTTGACTATTCCTAAGGGGACCCTGTTCCCCATGTGTGGTATGAATCTGGCATTTGACCGTGACCTGATTGGTCCTGCAATGTACTTCGGTCTGATGGGTGATGGTCAGCCAATCGGACGTTACGACGATATGTGGGCTGGCTGGTGCATCAAGGTTTAATCACATTCTTCATTTTCTTGCAATGTTAATAGCAGCCATTGAAGTAAATCTAAATTTGATTGATTATTGTAGGTGATATGTGACCATTTGGGACTGGGAGTGAAGACAGGTCTGCCTTACATCTTCCACAGCAAAGCAAGTAACCCATTTGTGAACCTAAGAAAGGAGTACAAAGGCATCTTCTGGCAGGAAGAGATAATCCCATTTTTCCAATCTGTGAGTCTTCCAAAAGACTGCACCACTGTCCAGAAGTGCTACGTTGAACTGTCGAAAATGGTCAAGGAAAAGCTCACCAAGGTAGATCCCTACTTCGACAAGCTGGCTGATGCCATGGTCACATGGATTGATGCTTGGGATGAGCTTAACCCAACTGGTGCGTCTGTTGCCAATGGAGAAGCCAAGTAGGATTTTTGTTTTAATCAGCTGCTCTTGTTTTCCTACAGACTACAGTTGTCGAAGTCATTTATACTTCTTAGTTACTGTATCTTTAAATTTTTCATTCTCTTTCGGTGATCAGTTTTTTGGTCAAACGCTCTTATAATTTGCGGATTGGTGGGATGTATTTTAGTTTATAAAATTTCATGTTATGTGAACTTAGAAAAATAAAATATATGGTTGTTTTTGTCTATTTCGTCTTAAATCGTAATAGTTTAATGTATATGATACTGATAGGGTGCGATGGACATACAGGTGGATAACATCTCCTCATTTGTTGTTTTGTACGTCCATTTTAACTATTTTTTTTTCATATATATTTAATTTTTAATTATATGAAGTTAATATTTTTCTAAAATAATATTTTTTAATCTAGGAGGGACTCAGACTTGGGACCTCAACTTTATTAGGATTAATGAAAAGCTGCCAAACTCTTAGTTTGTAGGCCCTATCAAAATCTCAACATTCCTTCAATTTATCTATTGCTCATTGAAGTTTTGATTAGGAGTGGACATCAATTGGATCAGTTCATATTTCGATCAAACCAATAAAAAATTGATAATATTCTATTTTTAAAAAGAGTGGCGATATTGACACTCCTCAAAAACCGTTTGTACACCCCTTTCATATGTACACCCCTAAGATATTTTTAAAATCTTTAATTCGTAAATAAACCCCATTTAATACCAAAAATACCCTTTCTTTAATTTTATTGTATTATATTTTTGCAAGTACACCCCATTATTTTGTTATCTAATCACTTTTATTATTATTTAATATATATATATATATTTGAAAGTTTATTTTTTTTATTCAACTAAATAACTTATCGTAAAAAAAAGTAAAAAAATTTCCAACTCCGAAAACCATCTAGGATCACTTAGATCACTTTAAAATTTTCTGAACAAAATTTCTTTTCTTTGCAACTATACTTTTTTTTTTTTTTAATTTTTAAATTCTTTAATTTTTTGAAGCTCAAAATTCTCTCAATCTTCTCTGATTCCACCAAATTGAAAAAGCTCTCACTCCAAAGGCAGAAAAATTATCTCTCTCACACTCAAAGCTCAAGTGATTTTGGTATACTGAGGTCGATAAAGCGATTTATACCGGAAATGAAATCATCAAAGAGCGAGGGAATTGCTGGTTTGGAAGACTAAATCAGAGTAGGCGAGGTGGTGTTTGAAGAAAGTCTCCACAGAAAACCTGATCAGTTGAGAGCCAAAACCGAAGACACCCAGAAAACAAAACAACAGACGCACCCTATAACCCATTAGCAATCGCCCCATTTAATTATGTTACATGCAGGAATGGTGTGTATGTAAATGTGGTGGATAGAGTGAGGGAAGCCTTTAAGACAGAAGAAGTGGTGAGACTCGATTGCTCACATGCAGGCACCAATGACTGCAAAAAGATAGGTGTGAAGCTTCGGGATTTAGTTCCTTGTGTTCCCATCATGTTTAAGGATGAGCAGATTATACTCTGGAGGGGAAAGAAGGACCAGGAACTCAACTCTGTGATGGATCCAGCAACAAGTCCATAGATGCTTCGATTAGCTGACGAGTTGGTGTTCCTCGACTCAATGATGGATCCAGCAACAAGTCCAAGAAGGACCAGCAATAAGTTTTCTTCGATGCGTATTGCTTTCCCTGTATTGCTGACGAGTTGGTGTTCCTCTCAGACATTGTTTACCTTCACTTCAACTCAAATGAAGCAACCGTAAAGTTTTGTTCACCATACCCCCACGGCACCAGGTATCTTGATGGATCTCAAACACCAATAATTATTTTGGGACCGAAATTTGCACAAGACAACATAAATTTTCGATGTATATTTGCTTTCAATAGAAATTCTGATTTGTGCAAAAAAAATTATGTTACAAGCTTAAATTCTAAAGGGTCGAATATATTAAGTAAAACGAAAAAAAATGGAGGAACATCTTCAAGCTCTTCTTGCTTATAAACAGATTCTTAGTGATGTGCTTATCGCTTTCGAAAGACCAAGGGAAGGGCCCATCGATCCTGTTAAGCTGAGAGAACTTAATGAAGATATTGTTAAGAAGCAAAGTCTCGAGAAAGAAATACACGAACTTCGTAGTACGCTAGACATTTTGGAAAACCTGATGGAAGAGCCATCCAGTGTTACAAGTGACGATGAATGACACGGGTGATCAGCTTTAATAAATTAGGATTTGGCCTCGGAGAGTCATATATGCTTCAAAGATGTGGAGTTTTTGCTTTTGCTTGTCTACTTCAACTACTATCAAGCTAAGAAAACTACTTATGATTTTTGATTTTGCTGGTTTCATTTTGGTTGTAAATCCCAGACGACAGTGAAGTTTAGTAGCTTAAATGCTTAATCACCGTCAGTTTCACCAACTTATGTATAAAAAAAAGTTATTGTCAAAAAAAAATTATGTTACAAGCTTATGAGCTCTTCCTCTAGCCTTGATCATAGATCATCATAGGATTAAATGATGATCCAACACCACACTACATGGCACAAGTACAAAAGGAATGTGGTGCCTGATTAGTCCTTAACACATAAGAAGTCCAACTTTATTAGTCATGTAAGGATTCCCGTTGTTTTTAATTGGCTTATTTCGTGATCAAATCATAAATGGGGATACTTTGTAAGGGTAGTTAAATGTTGTTGTTAGTGCATTAGGCCCTTTGAAGACCTCATTATTGACAAGCACCAAAGGTAATATTCTAAGTGCTTTCTTGTCTTGAAGAGATAGTTGCACACACTCACAACTCATGCATATGTTTAATCTTTGTATGTTGTGTTTCTTTTTGTTGTGCATAAATGATTATTTACATCTCTTCTTGCTTGATTTTATGATTGCATCTTGTGTTGAAAACATCATAGCATTTAGGCTTTTAGGATGCATCTTGTTTGACTTTGTACCCCTTGCATAATTGCATGTGGGATGCAATTTTGGGGCTGTGCGCTGGTCCACCAGCGCCGGTCGACCAGCGCCGCTCACCGGCGCAAATCGCCCAGTGGCGCGCCGCTGGTCGTGCGCTGGTGTGGACCAGCGCCGGCCACCAGCGCCGATCGCCCAGTATGGCGCCGCTGGACTGGCGCTGGTGGCAGCGCCTGACGTCCAGCGCTCAAGCCAAAATTGGCTTGTGCGCTGGTCCTGCGCTGGTCCACCAGCGCAGGTCCACCAGCGCACAGAGTGATTTTTCTGGCGAGTTTTCAAAACGACCTCACTTCACTTATGGCCTCTATATATATGCTAACTTGATTTTAGGTCATTACAAGAGTTCTTATTCATGCTTCATACTTAGGATATTTTTCAAGAGAAGAAAAATACACAAAGAACTCATTTTTAATTACTCAAACACAATTTCATGATCATCAATCATCATCTAGCATCATCTTAGATCATCTAGATGTCATCTAGCATGGAATCTTCATCATACTTTGCTTGGTAAGCTTTTCACTAATATCTTACATATTTTGTGTTTAATTTATCTAGCAATCTCAATTAATTACTTGATTGTTATTTTGTATGCTTTAGATACAAAATTGAGATTAGTATGATGTATGTTTGAGAAGTTGTATTGTGCTAGCATATTAGGTTTTATACTTGATATTGATTAGCTTAACTATTTGACATGTCATTTAGTTTTGATATCTAGGATTGTTCTTAATTGCATATTAATCATCTTAGATAAGCATATAGGGTTTCCCTTGCTCTATGTTGCATTTTGGATATTTTCATATATTCACTTAGGGTTGTATTCTCTTCAAGAGAAGCTAAGTCTTGTGTGTAGCAATCGGGATTAGGTTGCTTAGATCGCAAGCAAATTGGACTAGGTTCACTCATACCGGGATTAGGTAGGTGTGTGATTACTTCCGGGATTAGGTTGTAATCGTTTGCACATTTAGTGGATTCGAGGTTCGAGTGTGGCTTACTTACATAGCCCGTGGTTTTTCCCGTGAGGGTTTCCACGTAAAAATTCAAGTGTTAATTTAATTTCCGCACCATATTACACTTGCTTGTTTATATTATCTTGAGGGTAATTTCGTAATTTTGACTAACACGAAAAATTGGGTAAAAAGCGTAAAATCTATTCACCCCCCCTCTAGATAGCTTTATACACACCGTGGTATATTTAGTTTCAATTGGTATCAGAGCGGGTTCCTAGACATACATAGGTGATCCTTGCTTTATTTTGGTGTGTTTTGCATTTTGTGTGATTTTTGATTATTCATACATTTGCATTCATTTCATTCATTCATAAACACTATGAGTGGAAACGGTGGAAATGGTGGTGGCCACGAAGGAGCTTCTAGCACAAGGCCTCCACTTCTTACCGGTTTGAACTATTCCCAATGGAAAGGGAAGATGGAATCCTACATATGCCAAATTCATGACCGTGCATGGATGGCGGTGGAAGACGGATATGATCTCCCTATGATGACTCCCGCGGGTGGAGGACAAGATGTTTTGAAGCCTAAGGCGCAATGGAACGCGCAAGAGTTTGAGGCTTCTAAGTGGAATAGGAAGGCGATGCATGCCATTATGTGTGCCATGGATGAGAATCAGTACAAGCTTATTCAGAATACTCAAATTGCCAAAGTGGCATGGGACATCCTTCAAGTTGCACATGAGGGAACCGAGGTGGTGAAGGAGTCCAAGCTTCAAGTCCTCCAAACTCAATTTGAGTTACTTAGGATGGGAGAGGATGAATGCTTCAACGACTTCGAAATCAAATTGATGGACATAGTAAATCAAAGCCATCAACTCGGAGACCCGTATTCGGATAGGAGAGTCAAGCAAAAAATTATGAGATCTCTCCCCGATAGGTTTGAATCAAAGGTGACGGCCATAGAAGAAAATAGTGGCTACATGGATATGAAGCCAAGTGAGGTAATTGGGCGTCTCCTTGCATATGAGTCTAGGAAGGCTCCTAGCAACACTACTCCTCCTAAGAAGTCTAAAGGAATAGCTTTGAAAGCATCTAAGGATGAAAAGGAGGCAAAGCATGAATCGGATGAAGACCTTGCCTTATTTGTGAAACGGTTCAACAAGGTTATGGGGTTCAAGAAGAAGAAGGGATTTGGGTCAAGAGGACAAGATTTGAAGAAAAAGAGTTCCTTCAAGAAGTTTGAGCCTAGACAAGAGAGGACCGAAAGGAAAGGGTCCGATGCTTTGAGTGTGGTGGGATTGGTCACTTTGCCCCCGAATGTGCGAATCACAATGAGAGGAAGAAGGGTAAAGTGATGGCCGCCACATGGAGTGGGAGTAGTGATGGTTCCAATGAGGAAGATGAGTCTTCAAGTGAGGAAGAGCTCATGGCTAACTTCCTAGCTTTTGCATCTTCTCACAAGAGCAAAAGTGCTAGTGAAAAGGAAGATTTGAGTCAAGAGGAAATTGACTCTAGTGAAGAAGAAAGTGACTCCTCTTCTAGTTCCAAGAAGAAGTTTGTGGAGCAAAAGGTGCTTGCTAAATACCATGCCGAGTTCAATGATTTAGCACTTAAAAGCACAAGAAAGATTGAGAGGTTGAGAGAAGAAAACCTTGAACTTTCGGCTCACAATGACCACTTAAGTGAACAAGTGGAAAGATTGAAGAGGAGAGAGGATAAGCTAATTGAGGAGTTAGACTTGTCCAAGAGAAGTGAAGAAGGCTTGAAGAGGGAACTTGTAGAAGCTAAAGGGTCCTTGGCTAGGATAGATTCTAGCACCAAGAAGCTTGATCATTTACTTGGTGTTGGAAAGAGTCCAAGTGACAAGAGAGGTCTTGGGTATGAAGATGGCAAGAAAATCTCAACCTCTAACAAGACCATATTTGTCAAGAGCTTGAAGAATGAAGAAACTTCATTTGTGCAACCTCCTAGGAAGAAGTTAGAAATAGGACAAAGTTCTAATGCACAAGTGAAAATGGGGCCAAGAAGGAAACTCAAGCTCAACCTCCTAAGGTTCCTCAAGCCAACACTCCTCCCAAATTGGCTCACAAAGGAAAGAGACCAATCATGCAACCTCAAGCTTGGAAGCAACCAAGACCGGTTCAACAACGAAGATGGATTGAACCCTCATATCCACAAAGACATGGACGTACTCAAAGGCGAGGTATGATTCCCTTTTTTCATTCCTATTTGTCACTTTTGTGGTTGTGATGGTCATATTAGACCAAATTGCTTTCAATATATTAAAATGTGTAGAAAACAAAGCATGATTGAAAAGAGAAAGAATAGAGCCAAGATGCATGTTTCTAGGAATGAAAATGTTGATTTGCATGATCCTAGAAATAGTAGAGCACATGTACCAAAGGCCACTAAGAAAGCTAAAATTGTTGCTAAGTGGATTAGAAAGAATGAAAATGTTTGCCATGTTGCACAAATAGCCTTGAAGGCAAATTCTTCTAATTTTTGGTACTTGGATAGTGGGTGCTCTAGGCACATGACGGGAAACAAGAGTTTCTTCGAGACTCTTGTTATGGAGGAAGGTGGAAATGTCACTTTTGGTGATGGATCCAAAAGAAATGTTGTAGGGAAAGGAACCATTTCCGTTCCCGGATTACCCTCCTTATCCAATGCTTTATTTGTTGATGGCTTGAAAGCCAATTTAATTAGCATTTCACATCTTAGTGATGAAGGATATTCCGTCTTGTTCTCTAAAGATTATTGCTCTATCCTTAAACCCGATGGACAAACCTTGTTGAAGGGCATGAGATCTAGCGACAATTGTTATTGTCTTGAAGCTAGAATTGTATCTAATCATGTGTCCATGGATGAGCAAATTGAGTTGTGGCATGAAAGACTTGGCCACATGAACTTTAGGGATCTACGGACCCTTGGAAAGTTCAATTGTGTGCGTGGCCTCCCTAAGCTTGGGAAGAAAGCCAATGGTATTTGTGGACCTTGCCAACAAGGAAAGCAAACCAAAAGCATGCACAAAAAGGGTAAGTATCTCACCACCAAGGAGCCACTTGAGCTTCTCCACATGGACCTCATGGGTCCCATGCAAACCGAAAGTTTGGGTGGAAAGAGATACATTTTTGTTTGTGTTGATGATTTCTCTAGATTTACATGGACATATTTTCTTAGAGAAAAATCCGAAACTTTTGATAAGTTTAAAATGCTTTGTACTAAATTGCAAAATGAAATGAATTCTAACATTAGAAGCATTAAACGGATTAGAAGTGACCATGGGAGAGAATTTGAGAATGCCACCTTTGAAACCTTTTGTAATGGTTTAGGCATCTCCCATGAATTTTCTGCTCCTAGGACACCTCAACAAAATGGAGTTGTTGAGAGGAAGAATAGGGTCCTCCAAGAGATGGCCCGTGTGATGTTGCTTAGCAACAATGTCCCTAGGAACCTATGGGCCGAAGCCATTAACACGGCTTGCTATATAGGAAATAGAGTGTTCCTAAGGCCCGGTACTAGAAACACCTCCTATGAGTTATGGAAAGGCAAGAGGCCAAATGTTAGCTACTTCCACACTTTTGGAAGCAAATGCTACATTTTGAATGACCGTGATCAACTTGGCAAGTTTGATGCTAAGAGTGATGAGGGTATTTTTATTGGCTATGCCTTAAATAGTAGAGCCTATAGAGTTTTCAATTTAAAGACTCTAAGTGTTATGGAATCATCCAATGTCGTATTTGATGATACTAGGCTCAAGTCTAATGATCATGAGGAGGAGGTTATTTTTAGTGATGATTCTCCTTTGGAGAAGGTTGTGGTGTCGCCTAATGTTGGGACATCTAATGTCAACAATGATGGCACACAACCTATTGATAGAGTTCCTCTCTTGGACTCTAAAGAACCCGCTCCATGGGTTAGGAAACTCCATGATAAAGAAGATATCATTGGAGAGGTAAATGAGGGTGTTAGGACTAGACGCCAACTTGCTAATCTTATTAGCTATACATGTTACACCTCTCAAATTGAACCCAAAAAGGTTGAAGAAGCCTTAAATGATGAATTTTGGGTTCTTGCCATGCAAGAAGAGCTAAGCCAATTCGAAAGGAATGAGGTTTGGACTCTAGTTCCTAGGCCTAAGACCACTAATGTCATAGGCACCAAATGGATATTTAGGAACAAATCCGATGAGGATGGCAACATAGTGCGGAACAAGGCTAGACTTGTAGCACAAGGGTACTCTCAAATTGAGGGTATCGACTTTGAGGAGACTTTTGCTCCCGTTGCCCGCTTAGAGTCCATTAGGCTTCTCTTGTCCATCTCTTGTGTGCACAAGTTCAAATTGCACCAAATGGACGTCAAGAGTGCCTTCCTCAATGGCTTCTTGCAAGAGGAAGTGTTTGTTGAACAACCTAAGGGGTTTGTGGATGCACACCACCCCAATCATGTCTATCGCCTCAAGAAGGCACTTTATGGGTTGAAACAAGCACCGAGGGCTTGGTATGAGCGCCTCACTCAATTTCTTGTTGACAACAACTACACAAGAGGTAGTGTTGACAAGACACTATTCATCAAGAGAGACAATGATGAGCTTTTCATAGCTCAAATATATGTTGATGATATAGTTTTTGGCTCCACCAACAACACCAAAGTCCAACAATTTGTTGATGTCATGTCTCTTGAATTTGAGATGAGTCTTGTTGGTGAGCTTAGTTACTTCCTAGGTTTGCAAATTAGGCAAATGCATGATGGGATTTTCATAACCCAAGCCAAATATGCTAAGAACCTAGTGAAGAAGTTTGGTTTAGAGAAAGCCAAACATTGTGATACACCCATGAGTACCACTTTGAAGCTAAGCAAGGATGCTAGTGGTAAAAGTGTGGAACAAACTCTATATCGTGGCATGATAGGTAGCTTGCTTTATTTGACCGCAAGTAGGCCCGATATATCTTTTAGTGTGGGTGTGTGTGCTAGGTACCAAGCGGATCCTAAGGAGTCCCACCTCTCTTCGTGTGAAGAGGATCATTCGCTATGTGAATGGGACATCCAACTATGGGATTTGGTACTCTTTTGACACTAATGCTAGTCTAGTTGGCTTTAGTGATGCGGATTGGGCAGGAAATTGTGATGATAGGAAGAGCACATCGGGCGGTTGCTTCTTTCTAGGCAACAACTTGGTGTCTTGGTTTTGCAAGAAGCAAAACTCGATTTCCTTGTCCACGGCCGAGGCCGAGTACATAGCCGCGGGAGTGGATGCACACAACTCCTATGGATGAAACAAATGCTTGTAGACTACGGATTCAACCAAGGTACTCTCACTCTCTTTTGTGATAACATGAGTGCTATTAATATTTCCAAGAATCCGGTTCAACATTCTAGAACTAAGCATATTGACATCCGCCATCACTTCATTAGAGAGCTTGTTGAAAATAAATGCATAGTACTTGAACATGTAGGTACTAATGATCAACTTGCGGACTTATTTACTAAACCCTTAGATGCTACTCGATTTAAAACTCTTAGTAGATCTATTGGGATATGTCTTGTGGAGTGATGTTCTATGATTGACCCCATATGGGGAACTCAAGCAAAGAGAGCTATTTTGCATTCATGTAACTTGCAAAAAATTTGAAATAACTTATGCCTCTTCTTTTGATTGCTTGAGTAAGCTTGGTTGTACATATGTATATATGCTTTCAAATTCTATAAGTGTGAACCTTGCTTGTCTACAATCCATGTCATATTTATGTTCAAACATGCATTTTTGGACTAGGAGATTTACATAGGAAGTATGATGTGAATGACCTATAGTTATCTCCATGACATGATGTTTCTTAAATAACATGCTTATGCTAAATGAAAAAGCATGAAATTCATACAACATGCTCACATGAAAAGCATGAATTGATGATTGCATATTCTTAAAAATGCAAAACTTGTGTGAAAGCTAATGAGACTCAAAATGAATAAAGGATCTTGTATCCGTTCAAAGGAATTACATTCCAAATGTCTCTCTTTCTTTATTAGTTGAACATGGTTACTATCATACGGATATCTTATCCGGAAAAATCTAAATAGGGTGCAAAGTCGCTCATGCCATGTTTCGCTTATAAAGTTGGATATAGTTACTCTTAAATTGAAATCAATAATCTCTATATCCTTGCTTTTCCCATGACATTGGTGAAATTGGTTTGAATTCTAATTAGAAACCTTTGTCATTTGCTTTGCCAAATACCATTGTATTTTGGACTTGAATGCTATATGTCTTGTATGCAAAGCATGTTGGATTCACACATTTTCTCAAATAAATCTCCTTGTTTCTCTCAAATTAATTGAAGTGCATAACGTGACTTATATGTATATGCATATCTTGCATGCTTCTATCTCTCGTTGCTATGAGTGACCCGGTTGGGGACTACTCCTTTGCCTATATCATGACAAAAAGGGGGAGTAGGATATTGTAAGGGGAGTTGCAAAATAGAGAAGCTATTGTGCACTTTGGGGAGATAAAACATTGAGGGGGAGTAACCCTTTGAGGGGGAGCATTGCATTTATCATACATTGCATACATTTGCTAATGTTGTGCCTAAATTCTAAAAATGCAAATGCTTGGTATTATTCTCACATGATTAATCTCACACTTTACTTGAATTGGAATGTTAGAAACTCTTTTCAGGGATTGATTATTCTACAAGAGGATTGAAGACTTCAAGTTGCATTCTCTTATCTCTTTGTAATGTAGAATATCATTGTAATCCCGTAGTTTCTATTTCTTTTGTGAGGATTTAATGTGAGTGATGGTTTTGTCACGAAATAGCCAAAGGGGGAGATTGTAAGGATTCCCGTTGTTTTTAATTGGCTTATTTCGTGATCAAACCATAAATGGGGATACTTTGTAAGGGTAGTTTAAATGTTGTTGTTAGTGCATTAGGCCCTTTGAAGACCTCATTATTGACAAGCACCAAAGGTAATATTCTAAGTGCTTTCTTGTCTTGAAGAGATAGTTGCACACACTCACAACTCATGCATATGTTTAATCTTTGTATGTTGTGTTTCTTTTTGTTGTGCATAAATGATTATTTACATCTCTTCTTGCTTGATTTTATGATTGCATCTTGTGTTGAAAACATCATAGCATTTAGGCTTTTAGGATGCATCTTGTTTGACTTTGCACCCCTTGCATCATTGCATGTGGGATGCAATTTTGGGGCTGTGCGCTGGTCCACCAGCGCCGGTCGACCAGCGCCGCTCACCGGCGCAAATCGCCCAGTGGCGCGCCGCTGGTCGTGCGCTGGTGTGGACCAGCGCCGGCCACCAGCGCCGATCGCCCAGTATGGCGCCGCTGGACTGGCGCTGGTGGCAGCGCCTGACGTCCAGCGCTCAAGCCAAAATTGGCTTGTGCGCTGGTCCTGCGCTGGTCCACCAGCGCAGGTCCACCAGCGCACAGAGTATTTTCTGGCGAGTTTTCAAAACGACCTCACTTCACTTATGGCCTCTATATATATGCTAACTTGATTTTAGGTCATTACAAGAGTTCTTATTCATGCTTCATACTTAGGATATTTTTCAAGAGAAGAAAAATACACAAAGAACTCATTTTTAATTACTCAAACACAATTTCATGATCATCAATCATCATCTAGCATCATCTTAGATCATCTAGATGTCATCTAGCATGGAATCTTCATCATACTTTGCTTGGTAAGCTTTTCACTAATATCTTACATATTTTGTGTTTAATTTATCTAGCAAATCTCAATTAATTACTTGATTGTTATTTTGTATGCTCTAGATACAAAATTGAGATTAGTATGATGTATGTTTGAGAAGTTGTATTGTGCTAGCATATTAGGTTTTATACTTGATATTGATTAGCTTAACTATTTGACATGTCATTTAGTTTTGATATCTAGGATTGTTCTTAATTGCATATTAATCATCTTAGATAAGCATATAGGGTTTCCCTTGCTCTATGTTGCATTTTGGATATTTTCATATATTCACTTAGGGTTGTATTCTCTTCAAGAGAAGCTAAGTCTTGTGTGTAGCAATCGGGATTAGGTTGCTTAGATCGCAAGCAAATTGGACTAGGTTCACTCATACCGGGATTAGGTAGGTGTGTGATTACTTCCGGGATTAGGTTGTAATCGTTTGCACATTTAGTGGATTCGAGGTTCGAGTGTGGCTTACTTACATAGCCCGTGGTTTTTCCCGTGAGGGTTTCCACGTAAAAATTCAAGTGTTAATTTAATTTCCGCACCATATTACACTTGCTTGTTTATATTATCTTGAGGGTAATTTCGTAATTTTGACTAACACGAAAAATTGGGTAAAAAGCGTAAAATCTATTCACCCCCCCTCTAGATAGCTTTATACACACCGTGGTATATTTAGTTCAAGTCAAAATTTGAGCTGTTGTAATACCTGTAACACATGTGCTAAAGAGAAAAAAAATTGAGCATAATTGCATTCTGTTTTAACTTGAATGTGCAAAATATAAGTCTATAAATTCTAAAGTATATGTAATGCAACAAAAAAAAAAAAAAACAAATAGAGGACATTAATTGTTTGTGCCAACCTTAAACACCACGAGAGTGGCATCACACTAAATAGGAAGCAAACCATTCATCAAAGAAACAAAATTAAAGAAAATAAATAGTCAATGGTCTTAATTCCATGTAAGCATATCAATATGAATCAACTATAATAGTAGTAGAAGAAACTTGAATATGAAACATAATAAAATGTTGTCGATAAATAAACTTAAATAGCCTAAAATTAATAATAGTACTTGTACATACAAGAAAATATAAAATTAAACACAGGAAAATGTACTCATTGGCTATCTAGAGTAATTGTGCTATGTTTAGCACCATCGGACACTAAGTTTCTAAAAGCACTTATATTAGTTGTATATGGAGTTGCCCATCCTTCTGCGCATGGATAACGATATTTAAACCAATTAGAGGCTATAGGAGGCATATGTGAACCTAGAAACATGAAGACCTGTAGACCAAATAAATAAAAATCATCAAACTAAAAAAAAATAAAAAAAATTGAATTATGTGAAAACATTCTAAATTATTTAACATATACCTTTACGAAATGACAATCATTCACAAAACCAATAGAAATAATTTTGTGAGAGGAGCGAGGTAATGGATTGGATCACAGTGGGAGAAATGTAAGACATTGTCGTTGAGATATAAATAGTAGTACAACATTATATTTAGAAGCAATTAGATGACCAGTGTTCGGCATGGTCATCCAATAGTCAATGCCTAGATTGGCCTCAATGTATGAGAGCGAATTCATAACCTCTTATGCTCTATCATGATAGCCAAATAATTGAGTATAATAATCATAATGTTGTTGCAACTCGTCAATCAAGTCTCTTCTTACTTGGATCCAATTATCATCACCCATATCCATCCAACTAGCCACTACTCGAAATCCACAATTACCATCACCAAGAACATCCTTAACATCACGAATATAAGGTCTTAACCCTACTGAAATGAATCAATGAAAGAGATAGGCTTAAATGTTTGTGACTTAACCTCTTTTAATTTTTCTCGCCTTTTTGAATGCACAACATTTGTACTCAAAGACATCAAAGATGGAGAATGACTTCCTTGTGTGGATAATACATACTCGAACATAGATGGATCACGACGAGTAGATGTATCATGCTTCGTTGGAGGTCAACCTCTTGTATTACACTTAACCTCTGGCTCGATAAGAGAAGTTGATGCAGGATTTGCTAACTCCTTCAATTTTTTTAGTAATTGCAACTTGCTCCCATCATCAATCTTGTCAAAATGTTTCTCAATCATCTCCATCTCAACTTTACAATTTAATTTTGGCGATTCATTATTAGTGGTGGGCACAAGGTCTAATTTTCTCCAGTGGGAATGTATAGAGGATAAAGGAATAGGTCGACCTTCTCGTTTGTATCCTGAAATCTCATGAGCACATGGTAACCCGTGTGTGAGTCGAACTACACAGCTGCAGATATAGTCATTTGAATCAACTCTTTCATACTCATCAAGTATATTGTTCAATGCATTTCTTGATACAAATCCCCTTAATTCCTTAAAATCTGAAGGTTTAAAAGAATGTTGCACCAAGGTCAAGCTCCTCTCAAATGAAGCTTTAATCTCATTATGCTGCAGTTGTAACAAACCATGAATTTTTGTCCATGACGTTAGGAAATTGCCTTGAGATGACCCTAGTTGTCTCTTCAATTGTGAATGAGAAGATTCAGCCCTGTAAACACAAAGTTTAATAATATCATAAACTATGTTAAAATTTAAAATTATATTCATAAAAGTAAAAAAATAAAATAAAAAAATTACCTATTTGTTGTTGAATTTCCCAAATGCATAACTAAATCAGTCCATGCTGCAACAAACTTTTCTTTGTACTTATCCAACCATGCTTGTTTCACATAATCAAGTGCAATCGGATAGTTAGAGAATTCCCTCTCCATAAGACTTAAGTTGTGATTGTATTCTTGTTTCGTAGAAGATAACACCAATACATTCCAACTACAAATGAATGTCTCCCATTTCTCATTAGTCTCAAATAGCTTTTTGCAATGAGCTAGTACATTTCTCGAAATATGCCATCTACAGAGAAGATTAGATGCATTTGGAAATACACTTTGAATGGCATTCATTAATGCATTCTCTCTATCAGTCAAAATCACACTCGGAAGCATATTTTCATCCATGATAGTTTTCAATTTCTCTAGCGCCCATGTATAGTTTTCTACTCGTTCATTTTCAAGAAACACAAAAGCGACTGAAAATGTCATCTCTGTTGATGTGACCCCAACTATCTCCAATAATGGAAAACGATATTTGTTGGTTTTGTATGTACAATCTATAATTAGAACACGGGGAAAAGCTCGTAACAACTCAATTGCTAAAGGATGTGCCCAAAACAAATCTCTAACACTACCTGTATCCTCATTTATTCGATGCCACTCAACATAGCTATAACCAGCTAATTTGCTTAAAAGTTGCTGCATTTGCGATCGCCCACAAAGTTCTTTAAACTTAAACTTTCGACGTGCATTGTAGATTGTTGTCATTGTAGTAGCATTGTTCTCATCTCTACCCTTTAATGTAAGTAATATGTCTTTCGGCTTAACATTACTCTTTGACATATCAACCAAAATTTCAAATTCTTCCTTTGTAAGCCTACCTACATATGAGTGACACTCGAGATGGTTCACAGCAGGATGATTATGTACACCACATATCACTTTTAACATCCAATCATCATTACTTTCCAACTTGAGTCCCTTTAACAAAAATGGACAGTCACATTTTTTTGTACCGGTTGCCTTGAATCGCTTTGGCTTTTGACACTCGTTATTCTTTTCTTATAAACACCACTTCTTTCACATGCAAAACTTATCCATGGTCTTCTCCTATCAACATTCACATCGGATTTTTTTATTACTATAACGAGTCTATTATTCCTTCCGGTGTCTTGTGCCCATTCTATTAATGATTCTCTACTGTTGAAAACCTACATGAGAACATTCTTATTTTAGCCAAATGATTATGTGTATATGTGACTAACAAAAAAAATCAAAAACATATGTACCTGATCCGTTGTAAAAATTTCAGTGTAGTCCACAAGTTCCAGTTGATTTTCAATGATACTACAATTTTCATCCTTAATATATCATAAAAAAATTTAATAAATAGTCATTTATACAATTTAATCAACCAAATAAAATAAGACATGAAATTTATGTTATTCATACAACAGTACAGAGTTAAAACAATATACAAAGCTCATACATACTTTTTTTTTTTTTTTAATAGCAGAGTTATCATTAAAAGGCAAAAAGCCAACAAAAACACAAGAGACTAAAGAGCAAGGCCTGGAGACACCAGCCCAAAAAAACAGAGCACACAAACAGAGAAAACATAACGAGAAAAACAACATCGAAACCAAAGCGAAACAAGAAACGAAAACTGGTCTCTATAGCAGTAAATTGGTTTGCCTTTTCTTTCATTCAATCATGGTCTCTATAGTAGTAAATTATCGTTAATCATCAACATTGCAGTAATATTGTTGTATTGTTCTCGTATAGTTCCACAACGTGCTAAACTTTAAGCTATATCATGCTATCAAATTTCTCAGGAAAATATTGATAACTAATTTCTTTTTTTTGAACAGCTGAAGCAAATTATATTAAAGCTTGATAAAATAGGCAGCAAAACAAAGGGGAAACAAGGCAGAACATAGCCTGAAGAACTGTAGCCCACCTAACAGAACAAGCACCCAACAACCCCTCAACAACACCCAGCTTCGCCAACTAGAAAGCAAAAGGAAGACCACTATATAAAAGATTGAAAGCCAACTAAAATCAAAAAAGAAAAGACAAAATAAAAAATATTGATAACTAATAAAAAAAATCTATAGCATGTTTTAATTTTTCTACAAAAATACAGACATTATAGAGAAGACAATGCAATATGATTTTATTTTTGTAATAAAAATTAATTTAATACTTACTTTTTCACAACCAACTTCGTCTGATGATTTTGATTCATTCTCCTTACTTCCCAATCAATTTGTATTCCTCAAAAGAAATTGAAATTAGTATTTAAATAGAAGTTAGGGTTTGAGAAAATAGAATGGTTTTTATTATATATGTGAATATCAAATAGGAAACTTCTTTTTTTTTTCTTTTTTTTAAAAAGGATTAATATAAAACCAATTAATAATTATTGGTGGGTGTACTTACAAACTATTTAGTCCTTTAAGTAATTTTGCTCAAGGGTAATATTGGATTTTCAATAAAATACTACTTTGGGGTGTACATACAGTTTTTGAGGGGTGCCAATATCGCCACCTTTTAAAAAAATGAACCGATTCAATAAAATTAAGATTTGTCAACCGATCAAAAACCAACTGAACTGGATCGGTTCAGTTTGGTTCGATTTTTTCAATTTTGGACCTATTGGGCCAAATTACTATTATTACACATTTTTTACATGAGTCGTGATATTTGCACCCCTATAAAATCATATATACATCCCAAATTTATATATTTTTAGAATTCCAACATTACCCTTAAATCAAACTAAAAATATTTTTTTTTTTTTAAAAAAAAAAAAACACAAATATATCAAAAGTGAAAAAAACTCAGTATCATTCTCTTAAGAAAATTTACATTCCTCTTCCATCCTAGATTAGAAAATTAGATTGCAACCTCTTCCAAAATTAGGGAAGAGTACTGCAGCTCCTCCCATATATATATATATATATATATATATATATTAGGCCAATTTTAATTTTGTATTTTATATATGGGACAATCTATAGAACACCGGTGTTTCTATACACCTTTAAAAAAAAAATCCAGCTCATCAAATCTTGACCCTTGATTTGTCCAACTTTCACATCTAATGGTTATGTTTTAAAGTTGTTGTGATTTCCTAATGCATCCTAATATTACCTTCTTAGCTAGTCACAAAACATAATGACCGTTTGTTCTTCACAAAACCCAATAGTTACCATTTTTAATTTTCCTCCTTCCCAACACAATTTTCTTCTCCTTTCCAAATCCAACTCTTTTTATTTAAACGTACAAAAACACTTCTTCTCCTTTGCAAATCCAACTCTTCTACGTACAGAAACACTTCTTCTCTTTTGCAAATCCAACTCTTCTTCTTCCCAACGATATCTTCTTCTTTAACTTTTCTGGTTTACCAGCTCAAAAACTGTTGTGAACTTTTATTTGTTACCAGCTCAAACACTTCAATCGAACATTCGTCTTTCTGATTGGTGTTTCGTTATGGTGTTCAGACTCAAATGTGTTCGTATTAAAATCTCGTCTACAACCTATTCTTTTATGCTTCATCAAGTTTGATCTCACTGGTAAACATCCACTTCAATCGATCATGCATCTTGCTCATTGGTGTTTCGGTCTGGTGGTCTGACTCGTCTAATTGCGTTCGTATTGAAATCTCGTCTCCAACCTACTCTTTTTTGCTTCATCAAGTTTGATCTCACAGGTATGTCTCATCCATGGCTTTTTTCGGTTAGCTTCGAATTCAATATGAATTAGCTTATTGTTTGAATTGTTCTTTTTGTCAGTAAGCTTTGAATTCAATATGAAATTACTTATTGTTTGAATCTTTCTTTTTATCTCATCTCTACAATACATCCATACTGTTGTTTTGATTAGTTTCGAAATCAATATGAAGTTTAATTAGTGTTTGAATTTGTAGAATGAATAATGTTTTCCTGTATGTAATTGTTTCTGTATGTTATCTTTATAGTGATATTTCTATAATTGCTATAATTTCTATGCTGAAAGATGCATGTTCAAAATGTCGGTGTTTCCTCACATCAATATTATTTTCTGTTTGCTATTACTTTCATTATCCTTCGATCAACACATTTTTTTGCGATTAAAATTTTACTTATACTTCGATCATCCTGTTTTGACTTTGTATAGTAATGGATGGGAGTGGATCGCAAAGTAAGCCTGACAACAAGGAAGGATTGTTTTTCACACCAAATAATATGTGTTCTACTGGGGTGAATTCTGTGCAATTTTCGTCATGGGAAGGCAGTGGCAATCAATATGTTGATATCAATCAGATCAAAAATATGAAATTTGATTCTGTGGATGATGCAAGGTCGTTTTATCTTGGTTATGCTAGGGGTAATGGGTTTGGTATAAGAGCGACAAACTTGGACCATGACCGTGAAGGTAGAGTATTAAGGAGAAAGTGGGTTTGTGATAAGCAGGGATCAAGAAGGGAGGAGTATTTGACCAATAAAGATAGGAAACGCAAGCCAAGGTTGTAGACAAGACAAAATTGCAAAGCTTGTTTCTTAATTGGCATAGACAGTGATACGTTAAAGTACAGTGTAAGGGTATTCATGGATGATCATTCACACAAACTAGCAACTTTTCATGAGGTTTCATCCCATCGATCTCACAGAAACTTAGATGAAGGTGACTATGCCCAAATTGACGCCATGGGCAAAAACTGCATAAGAGGTTGTCAAACATTTGAGTACATGGTTGACCAGAAGGGAGGATACTCCAAAATTGGATTCACTCAGAAGGACATGTATAACAAGATTGCTAAGTTGAGACGATCAAAAGCTTTTGAAAGCGATTCACAAGCGGCAATTTCGTATCTCGAGTCAAAGGCATTTATTGAAGCAAACTTTTACTGCAGGTTCAACACAGATGATGATGATAGGCTTGCTAATATATTTTGGAGGGACTCCCATTCTCTATTCGAGAACAAGTGCTTTGGAGATGTTCTTGTTTTTGATACCACTTACAAGACAAATGCCTATGGCAAGCCTTTGGTTTTATTTGTCGGTGTCAACAACCATAGTGCAACTTGTGTATTTGGTGCTGCACTTTTGTTAGACGAGACTTTTACTTCATACAAATGGGCCCTTACTAAACTCATGGATTCAATGGGCAGCAAGCATCCCCTTTCTATAATGACGGACAGAGACGAAGCAATGCGACAGGCAATCGATGAGGTCTTTCCAAACTGTCAGCACAGGGTATGCGGATGGCATGTAGCAAGAAACGCATGTGCTCACATTAACGGCCCTAAGAAGTCATCAGCCTTTAGATCCTTCATCTTTGACCACATAGACGAGGACAAATTCGATGAATGTTGGAATGAAATGATAAAACAACACGGTCTGGAAGACAACGTTTGGGTTAATATGATGTACGAAAAGAGGCATAGATGGGCAGAAACATATTCCAAGGGCTATTTTTTTACCAGAATGTGCAGCACTCAAAGATCAGAGTCAATAAATAATTACATGAAAGAATATGTTTACAGCCGTGAGAAATTGTTCGACTTATTCCCTCAAATCGACAGGGCACTCATGAGGTTAAGAAACAATTTCTTTACTAATGAATATCCTTCAAACACTAAGAGTCCAGTTATCTTAAGCCACATGAAGGCGTTGGAGAAGCATGCATCTTCCATCTACACTTATCGTATCTATTGTGACATTACTAAAGAGATCAACGATTCAATAAAGTATTCACACTTTGCACCATGGAATGAGGAGAATGAAGTTGAATACGTTCTCACCGAATATGATTCTCCATATAAAAAGACTGTGAGTGTTTTTTACTATAGGGACAGAATTGATTTTCAGCAAGTCGTTGAGGATGGTGATTGGGATTCGTCAAAGCACAATCTGCCAGTACTTTCATGTGAATGCAAGTTGTTACAAAATAAAGGAATTCCCTGCTGTCATATGTTTTATGTTATGAAAGTGGAGAACATTACAAAGATTCCAGAGTCCTTGATATTTAAGAGGTGGACGAAGTCAGCTGCAGATGACGTTCGTATCCATCTCCAGCCCGGCGATGACTGTTTGAAGAGTGTTGATATTGCCCGGTTTGCTTCATTGAGTGCAGAGTGCAACTATAACTGTCACCGTGGGAGCCAAACCGAAAAAGGTTTCAATTTGATTAAAAGGGAACTCAATATTCTGAGAAATACTCTGCAAGGGTTGGATGATGAGTTCCAAAATAATTGCAACAAAAATGGTGATGATTCTAGTACAAAGAGCCAAATTTTAAAAGATCCAAATGTTATGAAAACCAAAGGCAGACCCACTGGTCCGACTGCACCTACTACACCAGCAGGCAAGCCGCAGAAGCGTAAAAGACCAAATCAGTGCCGTATATGCCACATTTCTGGGCATGACTGGCGTAATTGTCCAAAAGAGAATCAGACAGTTAGTCACTTTCATTAGTGTTTTGGGTTGATGATGCATTTGGATTTTTTCATTTGTCTTGTTTGTTATATGTATTTGGTTGTCACTGGGTTGTTATTTAATTCTCATGAATGTTAGTTACTTTTGTTATTGTTTGTTGTGTTGATAATTCTGTTTGAGTTGTTTGTTGTATGATTTTAATTAACATGTACTTTCTTTGATTTATGGATTTTGAGCTGGACCACAAGGACACATAATTTTCTATATGCAAATTATGTGTCCATGTGGTCTAGATGACTTCCATTGAAATTTAACTGGGCCACTGGGCCACAGCGAGCCATGTGGTTTGCATATTTTGTACTAGGCCACAATGAGCCAATATGTTTAAAGAGGTTGTTCGTAAATGTAAAAGTTTTAGATTATGTTTAGAGAATGACGATCGAATTAAATAATTATGTGTCTAAAGCCGAACAACTGCTTCAAAGACGGCCTGGAAGTTTTTAATGATTATAAAAGTTGCCATATGCATAGTTAACCAAAATTATCCTCCAACTATTTTGTGGTGTTCTCTGCTCGTTTTCCTCTGCTTTTCTTTGTTTTATCATGTTTTGTTTTTCTCCTTTCCCAGCTGTGTCTGGTTTTTGCCGGCTTGTGGCGCCTTGTTTGGGCTTGTTCAAAAAAAAAAAAATTATCCTCCAACTCAAAACCTGGACTTACCTTACCTCTGATTGCAATTAATAAGGTACAACATAAATAACCTAATATGAAGAACACAGTACTATGAATCTATAGAAACAATGCGATCACGTTAAATAAAATGAAATTACAGGAACCATAGTAATTTTACGTTACAGGGTATATAATATTTGATATTTTCGATTACTCCACACTACACATTGTATGGGCATTTACAAAGCAGCCAAAGAATGGCAATCGAAGATAGAAATATAAAAACCCTAGTTTTCTGAATTGTTGCCCTCTTCTTAGCCAAATCAAACTCCAACACCCGAACACAATTTGTTAAGCCCATATTTTCGCTTTCATAGAACCGATGAAGTCGTTCCGACCTATGAAATTCCCTTTGTAACCTCTGCAATTCTTCATTCAATGAGATATCAGCTGGGATAATTGTAACCGGTACTTCAGGACCCAACCATTTGAAGTAATTGCATCCACCAAATTCTTTCTGTAGTTTAAAACCAGAAATGTAAGCTCTATTAGTTCATAAATCAATCTATATAAGTATAAATTAAAACAGTCACTTATAGTTCACTAACCTTTCCTTTGGAACACCCTTCGAATAGTCTCTTATAGTTCTAAGGTGTTATGGCTAGATAATCTCTCAATGGTAGCCCATATTTGCATTTTCCCTCCCTATACCCACGTACGTTTGAAGAAGAGGAAGATGACATTAACAAAACCTTTTATTGTGCAAGTGAGAGAATATGAATAAAACCTTCCCCAACTAAACAAACAAATTGCAACTACTACTATTTTTCAATAAAAAAAAGCTATCATAATAGCCAGATTTATCTAATTTTCAAAAATAACAATCTAAAAGTCAGATCAAGTACATGCAAACACTAATTACACAAGTATAATATCACGGAATAAGATTATATATAAAATTTAAACAAGTTCAAACTTAGCTGCAGCTATAAATTAAGACAATTTTTTTAAATACAACAGTCGGGTTAACTTTAAACAAACTAAAAATCATGAAAACGTGGCTACACCATCTAGGTATGAACGCGATAAACCAGCACACCATTATCAGACATAGTCGAGTATAAATTTTCATCTTTGCTTCTTCTAATTACATATGAAAACCAATAATCATCACAACAAATTGTAATATATTAAATCGAAATTATTAAATTACAAAAATATTAATCCGAAGTTATGAAATAACAGAAAAAAATGTAACCAACCTGGCGGGTTGTAGATTGTTTGAAGATTGTTTGAAGATCGATAGATGTACACAACAGACGTGAGAGAGAGAAAGAGAGAGAGAGATAGACAGAGAGAGAGAGAGAAAGAGAGAGACAGATAGACAGTGAGAGTGAGAGAGAGAGAGAGAGAGTTTTAGGGTTTCTAAATGTTTTATTTATGTTGTTTAGAGTTTTAGGTTTTTTTATTGCACCATAAAACATAAAACATTATCTCAAATGATGCATTTATTGCACATGTTTATTCCTCTTTCATTTCTTTAATATCCTGAATCCATTTAAGAATAAAAATAAAATAAAATAATGTTTTATCTTCCCTATCATATGACTATCCAGTTTTATTTATGTTGTTTAGAGTTTTAGGTTTTTTTATTGCACCATAAAACATAAAACATTATCTCAAATGATGCATTTATTGCACATGTTTATTCCTCTTTCATTTCTTTAATATCCCGAATCCATTTAAGAATAAAAATAAAATAAAATAATGTTTTATCTTCCCTATCATATGACTATCCAATTATTGTCCTCATATGCAAATAAAATGTTGAATGCACATTCATAGTGTAATGTTTATATCAAAGGATATCAATGTTATACCTATATCATATGATTCGCCTCCCACATGCACACAATACTACAAATGACGAGTTAACATATATTAGTTACCGAATTATTCGTACATGTGTACAACAGGTCAAATCATTTTCCCATATAGTCATTCATATTAATTGAAATTTATTAGTTATAACAGTAGTACAAATCGTTGTCCGACTATCCAATTGTTGTCCCCATATGCAAATAAAGTGTTGAATGCACATTCATAGTGTAATGTTTATATCAAAGGATATCAATGTTATACCTATATCATATGATTCCCCTCCCACATGCACACAATACTACAAATGACGAGTTAACATATATTAGTTACCGAATTATTCGTACATGTGTACAACAGGTCAAATCATTTTCCCATGTAGTCATTCATATTAATTGAAATTTATTAGTTATAACGGTAGTACAAATCGTTGTCCGACTATCCAATTGTTGTCCCCATATGCAAATAAAGTGTTGAATGCACATTCATAGTGTAATGTTTATATCAAAGGATATCAATGTTATACATATATCATATGATTCGCCTCCCACATGCACACAATACTACAAATGACGAGTTAACATATATTAGTTACCGAATTATTCGTACATGTGTACAACATGTCAAATCATTTTCCCATATAGTCATTCATATTAATTGAAATTTATTAGTTATAACGGTAGTACAAATCGTTGTCCGTCTATCCAATTGTTGTCCCCATATGCAAATAAAGTGTTGAATGCACATTCATAGTGTAATGTTTATATCAAAAGATATCAATGTTATACCTATATCATATGATTCGCCTCCCACATGCACACAATACTACAAATGATGAGTTAACATATATTAGTTACCGAATTATTCGTACATGTGTACAACAGGTCAAATCATTTTCCCATATAGTCATTCATATTAATTGAAATTTATTAGTTATAACGGTAGTACAAATCGTTGTCCGACTATCCAATTGTTGTCCCCATATGCAAATAAAGTGTTGAATGCACATTCATAGTGTAATGTTTATATCAAAGGATATCAATGTTATACCTATATCATATGATTCCCCTCCCACATGCACACAATACTACAAATGACGAGTTAACATATATTAGTTACCGAATTATTCGTACATGTGTACAACATGTCAAATCATTTTACCATATAGTCATTTATATTAATTGAAATTTATTAGTTATAACGGTAGTACAAATCGTTGTCCGACTATCCAATTGTTGTCCCCATATGCAAATAAAGTGTTGAATGCACATTCATAGTGTAATGTTTATATCAAAGGATATCAATGTTATACCTATATCATATGATTCGCCTCCCACATGCACACAATACTACAAATGACGAGTTAACATATATTAGTTACCGAATTATTCGTACATGTGTACAACAGGTCAAATCATTTTCCCATATAGTCATTCATATTAATTGAAATTTATTAGTTATAACGGTAGTACAAATCGTTGTCCGACTATCCAATTGTTGTCCCCATATGCAAATAAAGTGTTGAATGCACATTCATAGTGTAATGTTTATATCAAAGGATATCAATTTTATACCTATATCATATGATTCCCCTCCCACATGCACACAATACTACAAATGACGAGTTAATATATATTAGTTACAACAGGTCAATTCATTTTCCCATATAGTCATTTATGTACGTTATCAGTAATGTGTATAATTGTTCAATTCATGCATGGTCCCATGTTAAACTCACAATATAATATTTTATATTTGCAATCAGAGTTGAATAAGATTGTATACGGTAACACATTACTGAACTATACTCTTAAGTTGTATGAAATTATGTCACACCGGTTTGGATTCCAAAGGGTCTGATTGGCACCAAATGCCAACAATTATGACTTATATATTATATATTTACTCTGACCGTTTTGGATTCCAGGTGTGTGGCACCGAATTGAATGCCAAAAATTGTGACTATTCTTTATGTTTACTCTATATATATATTCACCAAATAACGTTTTGTCTCCTTATATACTATTTCTCTCTACTCTTTCTCTCTATGTATTTAAAATCTGATTTTTCTTTGTTTCTCCACCATGGAAAACGCTTCACCAACTTCGACAAAGAAATTGAAAACTGACTCCAACTCCGACCATGATAATCAAGAGAAGATGGTTCGTGACATTCAGAAACTGGAACGCGATATAATTGCAGTCAACCGTAAGTTTTATCACAACCCTGCTGTTGATCAAATCAATTTCAAACGTTTTACTGGAAAGGATGTATCTGGTGCTTACAATCTAGGTATGGAGGACGGGTTTAAGCATTTTAAGGATTATATGAAGAAGGTTCATCCGAAAGGTAATTGGGATGTGGTTGACCAAAGTCATGCGAAGGATATGTTGAAGGACTGATGCAGTTTTTGGTACCTTTTTTTTTTTTCACTCTTTTGTTATGTAAAGTGCTTTTTAAAGTGCTTTTAATTACACCTTGGACTTTTTTTTGGATTCATGATCATGTTTTGTAAATTTCTTTTGTGTGTTTCTTCGTGAGAATAACAAAGGTGTGTTTGTTTTTGTTTCTAATAATATAACGTCTTTATTACTTGTGTTTATTAAACTGATCGGTTTAGTTGCGTTTCTAAAACATACCTATTGATTGATTGATCGATATCTGGGTTGATTGGATTCAATGAATTTGAATTATTATTTGAAACTAAATATAGCACGGTGTGTATAAAACTATCTAGAGGGGGGGTGAATAGATTTTACGCTTTTTACCCAATTTTTCGTGTTAGTCAAAATTATGAATTTACCCTCAAGATAAAATAAACAAGCAAGTGTAATATGGTGCGGAAATTAAATCAACACTTGATTTTTACGTGGAAACCCTCACGGGAAAAACCATGGGCTATGTAAGTAAGCCACACTCGAACCTCGAATCCACTAAATGTGCAAACGATTACAACCTAATCCCGGAAGTAATCACACACCTACCTAATCCCGGTATGAGTGAACCTAGTCCAATTTGCTTGCGATCTAAGCAACCTAATCCCGGTTGCTACACACAAGACTTACCTTCTCTAGAAGAGAATACAACCCTAAGTGAATATATGTGAATATCCAAAATGCAACATAGAGCAAAGGAAACCCTATATGCTTATCTAAGATGATTAATATGCAATTAAGAACAATCCTAGATATCAAAACTAAATGACATGTCAATTAGTTTAGCTAATCAATATTAAGCACAAAACCTAATATGCTAGCACAATACAACTTCTCAAACATACATCATACTAATCTCAATCTTGTATCCAAAGCATACAAAATAACAATCAAGTAATTAATTGAGATTGCTAGATAAGAGAAACACAAAATATGTAAGATATTAGTGAAAAGCTTACCAAGCAAAGTATGATGAAGATTCCATGCAAGATGACATCTAGATGATCTAAGATGATGCTAGATGATGATTGATGATCATGAAAAAGTGTTTGAGTAATTAAAAATGAGTTCTTTGTGTATTTTTCTTCTCTTGAAAAATATCCTAAGTATGAAGCATGAATAAGAACTCTTGTATGTGACCTAAAATCAAGTTAGCATATATATAGAGGCCATAAGTGAAGTGAGGTCATTTTGAAAACGCGCCAGAAAATTGCTTTGTGCACTGGTGGACCTGCGCTGGACGACAGGCGCAGGACCAGCGCACAAGCACATTTTTGCTTGGGCGCTTGATGACACGCGCTCACACAAGCGCCAGTCCAGCGGAGCCATACTGGGCGATCAGCGCTGGTGGCCTTGCGCTGGTGTGGACCAGCACACGGCCAGCGGCACGCCACTGGGCATTTTGCGCCGGTGAGCTACGCTGGACGACAGGCGCAGGTGGACCAGCGCACAGCCCATAACTTTGAACCCCACAAGCAAACATGCAGGGGGTACAAAGGTAAATTAAGATGCATCCTAAAAGCCTAAATGTTATGATATTATAAACACAAGATGCAATCATAATAACAAGCAAGAAGAGATGTAAATAAGCATTTATGCACAACAAAAAGAAACACAACATACAAAGATTAAACATATGCATGAGTTGTGAGTGTGTGCAACTATCTCTTCAAGACAAGTAAGCACTTAGAGTATTACCTTTGGTGCTTGTCAATAATGAGGTCTTCAAAGGGCCTAATGCAATAACAACAACATCTAAACTACCCTTACAAAGAATCCCCACATATGGTTTGATCACGAAATAAGTCAATCAAAAACAACGGGAATCCTTACATTATTTCAGGACTAATTGATAAAGTTGAATTAACTTGTACTTTTGTAAACGTAATTATAATTTAAAACAAGATATCATCAGCTATTAATAAAAAAGATATCATCAACCATTAACGTTTACAATTTGTTTTTGTTGAAACCGTAATACGATTTAATATTGCTTAATACAATTTTCTAATGATTATAATATTGTTTAAATAATTACTTCGAATGCAAATGAAGTAATCATGATCTCGATTTCCCATTAATCGTTTCAGATGAACCACCGCAATAAATTTTATAAATATTTATGTATTTACTACATCTTTTGGAGTGTAACTTTAAATTACCAAAAAGTTAATGTAATAGTCATCTCGTTTTCCCATTAATCTTTTCCTGTGAACCAACTTATTTAATATTTTTGTAATTCAATTGATTTTTTTGATGTGGAAACGAATACGAAGTGTTTCAATAATTATATTTTTACTTAACTCAGCAAATCCCTATAAAAACATTTCATTCAACCGTAATCCATCAAATCCATTGGATAGAGTGAAGGCGTATTTATTTATTACTACATCTTTTGTAGTGCAAGTTGATATTACCAACAACTATTAATCATCATCTCGTTTTCCAATTAATCTTCTCGGCTGAACCAACTTATTTAATATTTTTTAATTCAGTTGGTTTTTGTAATGTGAAATCGAATTGAAATTGTTTTAATTATTGTATAGAAACTGTTGTCAGCAAATCTTAGAAGAATATTTAATTTAGATTGCATCTATCAAATCCATTGGATATTGTGATGGCGGTTTGAATTTATTTGCTTCATTTTTCAAAATCATTAAATCAATCCATCAAATCAACAGATTGACCATATCTAACCAGTTAATTGTGTAATTTTACCATACGTTTATCAATAAATAAAATGGAACCCTAATCCCATTTGTTGCGTTCACAGATAGAGATAGAGAATGAGAGAGGTATGTTTGGTTTAAGTGATCAACGACGTACAAATGGGATTAGGGGTTCCATTTTAATTTATTTATAAACTGATAAAATTACATAATTAACCTTAACATTGACAAATCATAACTACATTTACACAATTTTCTGAGGATGACAAATTTGTACTGGTCCAATATCAACTGAATCATTTCCCTACGAAATTTGTTCAATTAATAGTCTGAAAACATCATGATCAGTATTTAAACTCAATTAAATCTTTATGTTTTGATAACCCAATATGCTGTAATTAATTGCCCAATGCATAATCAGTATTTAAAATCAATTAAAATCTTTATGTTTTGATAACCCAATAGGCTGTAACTAATTGCCCAATGCATGATCAGTATTTAAAATCAATAGGCTGTAATTAATTGCCTAATGCGTGATCAGTGTTTAAAATCAATTAAAATCTTTATGCTGTAATTAATTACTCAATGCCCAATGCATTGCCCAATGCTTTACTGCCCAAGGTAGTTAAGTTAGGCTTTACTTTACTTAACTGCCCAATGCATGATCAGTATTTAAACTCAATTAAATCTTTATGTTTTGATAACCCAATATGCTGTAATTAATTGCCCAATGCATGATCGGTATACGTTTTGATAACCCAATATACTGTAATTAATTGGCCAATGCATAATCAGTATTTAAAATCAATTAAAATCTTTATGTTTTGATAACCCAATAGGCTGTAATTAATTGCCCAATGCATGATCAGTATTTAAAATCAATAGGCTGTAATTAATTGCCCAATGCGTGATCAGTGTTTAAAATCAATTAAAATCTTTATGCTGTAATTAATTACCCAATGCATGATCAATATTTGTATTAAATAGGAAGACAAAAAGATAGTATTGCTTTCTCCAAAAGCCAATATAAGTTTTTATTGCTTCGTATTGTATGGCCAGTTAATGTCTCCTTACTTGCCAAGCCAATTGCACACTTGCCACGCGGATTTTTAATGTTACTTTACAAGTTTACATTGATGTTCATCTAAAATTAATTTCAACTCTTTTAATATCATTGCATTTTCTCCATTTAACATCATTAGAAATCATGATTCCGTATTCCCATTAATAATAGTTATTATTTACTCTACACAGTGTAATATTTAAATGAGTAATGTATTTATATTTATATATCCTAATCAAAAATTTTGTTTAAATAATTAATTTATTTAAGCGGTCAGCATATCCTGAAGAAAAATTTTGTAATCGCAAACACCAAATCCATTGGATATTGTGTAGACAGTTTGAATTATTTTTTTCAATGGATCTATCACATCAATTGAATTACGATTTGAAAATTTGTTCAAACACCATTACTTTTCAAGTATACTTTATACGATATTATATTCCTTAAGGTCATCTGCAATTACCTCCAACCCTCATGAAATCACCAGAAATACAATGACAATGATCAAACATATGATATTATACAACCAGTCAACCACACCATAAATGGTGAGAATAAAAACACCTAAACATCTTCAGAGATGTCAACACAAATTCAACAACACCTTTCTGGTGTGATTACAGACAAAAACCATTAAAAAAAAAAACAGATACAAAAACATATAAAAATAACAAAAGAGTCATCACTTGTTCAAGATAAAAGAGTCATCACTTGTTCAACATTTCCTTTGCATTATTTCCACAAACCTCATCCCAATTACCATCAGGTTTAATATTCTTCAAATAATCCTTAAGCAACTTGAAACCGTCCTCCATACCAAGCTGGTAGGAACCAGCAACATCTGAACCCGAAAAGGATTTGGACTTGATTTTCACAATAGATGGACAGCGATAAATGGTGGTGGACAATTCATCTTGACGGTCTTTAAGACGTTGTATACCTCGTAGCAAATGTTCCCTCTCCAAACCCAGATTGTTGGAATCACCAACAACTGACCTCTGATATTTGCTACTGGCCAACACTTCTAGACGATCATGAAGATGTTGGATAGTGCATTCTAACTCTTCACTAGTATAGATAATGACCTCTGCCATTTCTCGTTAGTTGCTTTCACAGATAGAGAGAGAGAATGAGAGAGGTATGTTTGGTTGAAGTGATGAACGACGTACTGAAAGGAATACGTTCTCAAGGTGTGTTTAATATATAAAGCTAGAGGGGGGTGAATAGATTTTATCTAATTATTACCCAATTTTCGCGTGCATGTCAATTTTACGAAAATACCCCTAGCAAGTCAAAAATACATACAAGTGTAATAAGATGCGGAAATAATAAATGACACTTGATGTTTACGTGGAAAACCTAACCACTGGGAAAAACCACGGGCTGTTTAGTGCGCCACACTCGGACCGCCGATCAGAACCGCCGTTTTGGACCCGAAAGATATTTCAATCAGGTCTTGATCGGCGGTTTCGAACGGCGGCCGAGGCCGCCGAATGAAACCGCCGTTTCACCAAAAATGGTGAAACCAAGGGAGAAGCCAAAGGCATCTCCACCGGCGATCATCGCGCAAAACAAAGCACACCAACGTGCATGTGCAGACGTTTCCGAACAACTTTCGGGAAACGAATTTCTCCACACTAAAAACTAATCATGCATGAAGTGCAAGTGTGGGTATTGAAAGCATCCTAATGCCTATCATGACATGGCATTTCATAGAACAAGATGCAATCAATTAAATGCAAGAAGAGATATTGAATAAATCAATAAAGTACAATGCACACAAAATACAAACACAACATTCAAGAATAAGAGTTATGCATGTTGTGTGTGTGTGCAACTATATCTCTTCAAGCCAATGTAAGCACAAGATATACCTTTGGTGCTTGTCCTCTTGAGGTCTTGGAAATGGTCTTTGATCTTCAACAAATCACCTAGACTACCCTTACAACCAAACCCCAACATGTGGTTTACCCACGAAATAAGCCAATCAAATAAAGGGAATCCTTACAATCTCCCCCTTTGGCTATTTCGTGACAAAACCACCACTCACAATGATTCCTCACAACATAATAGAAACTACGGGTCTACTATGATTTTCTACATTACAAAGAGATAAGATAAATAATCTTGAAGTCTTCAATCTCAAGTAGAACAATCAATCCCTGAAAAACAAAGTTTCTATACTATCCAATACAAGACAAGGTGAGATGAATCAAGTGAGATAAAACAAGCATTTGCATTTAAGAATTTAAGCACAACATCATGCAATGTATGTAATGTGCAAATGCTCCCCCTCAAAAGGTTACTCCCCCTCAATTAGTATTCTCCCTAACCTGCACAATTGCTACTACAATTTGCAACTCCCCTTACCACAACCTACTCCCCCTTTTTGTCATGATATAGACAAAGGAGTAGTCCCTCAACCGGGTCACTCAAGGCAAAGAGAGATAGTAGCATTCTAGATATTTGCATAATCAATATAAGTCACTTTATGCAATCTCAATTAATTGGAGAGAAACAAGGAGATTTATTTAAAGAAAATGTGTGAATCAAAAAATTGCTTTGCATACAAGACATGTAGCATTTAAGTCCAAAATACGATGGTATTTGGCAAAGCAAATGACAAAGGTTTTTAATATGAATTCAAACCAATTTCACCAATGTCATGAGAGAAGCAAGGATATAGGTTTTCATTGATTTCAATATAAGAACAACTATATCCAACTTTATAAGCCAAACATGTCATGAGCGACTTTGCACCCTACTTGATTTTTCCGGATAAGATATCCGTATGATAGTAGACATGTTCAACCAATAAAGAAAGAGAGACATTTGGATTGTAAAATCCTTGAATGGATACAAGATCCTTTTTCATTTGAGTCTCATAAGCTTTTTCACACATTTTTTGCAGTTAAGAAATGCAATCATCAAAACATGCTCTTTAAGATTAGCATTTAGCATGTCATTTAACAATCATCATGTCATGGAGATCATTATAGGTCATTCAAATTTTATCCTATGTATATATCTCCTAGTCCAAAAATGCATGTTTGAACATAAATATGACATGGATTGCAATACAAGCATTGATCACACTTATTGAATAGAAAATATATATACATAGTGTAACCAAGCTTACTCAAGCAACAAAAAGAGAAGCATAAGATATTTCAAATTTTTTGCAAGTGACAAGAATGCAAAATAGCTCTCTTTGCTTAAGTTCCCCATATGGGGTCAATATTCCATACCTCTTCAAAGAAGGGTATGAGGTCCTATGGACCTACCAAGTCCTTTGGACTTAGTTGAACCTATTTGAGACTTGTTAGTCTTGTAGCAAGCGGGTTCATTCTTATTAATCCACTTAGGTGACACTAAGTCAATCCTAGTGGACAAAGGTTCTAGAGTACAAGATGAAAAAGGATCATGCACATGATTTTCTTCCTTTTTATGAAGCATCTTAGCTCTAGCCTTTTTCTTGTCAAACATGTTTTTAGCTCTACAAATTTCAATGTAATGCAAGCAACTTGGTCTAATATGACCAACAATACCACAAAAATGACAAGTGGGAAAAAAGTTAGGAATCATACCATTCCCTTGAGCATGGATAGGTGCTTTCCCTTGTCGTTGTGGTTGTCTTGGTTGTTGGATAGGATCTCTCCTCCTTTGTTGATAACCAAGACGAGGTTGCTTGCTTGTCTGAGCTTGCATGTCTGAACTCTTCCCATGTTGTTTTTGAGTTTGAGGGAAGATAGGGTGAGAAGCCCTTTGGGTGTGAGCTTGAGCTTGACCTTTTGGTGCCTCAACCACTTGGGCACTTCTTGAACACTCTCCTAGGTCCATCTTCTTCCTAGGGTGTTGAGGAGGAGGGGACATATTGAAGTTCATGTCCATGACAAAGGATGTCTTGCTTATGGAGGAGGCATCCTTGTCATCAATGTAGCCAAGACCTCTCTTGTTACTTGGCTTTCTTCCAACTCCCAACATGTGGTCAAGCATCTTGGTGCTTGAAGTCATCTTAGCCATTAAGACCTTAACTTCTTCAAGCTCTCTTTTCAGCTCTTCTTCTCTCCTTTTAGATAAGACTAAGTCTTCTTTTAGATTATCTTCATCTGCCATGGATCTCACCACTTTTTCACACAAGTGGTCTACTAGTGTTGAAAGCTCTAGATTCTCTTCTTTTAATCTTCTAATTTCTTCCTTGTTCCTCATCATCGAGCTCTCAACTTTGACTTTGTAGTCATTAGGATCCATACCCTCCACATATCCATTTGTGGAGTTAGATGACAAATATTCAACACTTGTGTCATCTCCTCTAATCTCCATTTCACCAATGGAGTCATCTCCTTCATCAAGATCATCAAATTTGTCTCTTGATGAGGAATGAGCCAAATCCCGATGAGTAGCTACACCAACTACTTCTATACCTAGTTCTTCTTGGGGATCACAAGGAAAAGCAACTTTGCCATCTTCTTCAACTTCTACACTCTTGGCTCCAAATTCCGTGTAGATGATGGCAAGTTCTTCATCACTTGAAGGATTTTCGTCATCTTCATATTTATCCCATAAGGTGGCCAACGCCTTCCCTTTTCTTCTATCCTTCAAGTTTCCACACTCCGGGGAGAAATGCCTGAATCCTCCACATTTGTAGCACTGAATCCCCTCTCTTGAAGACACTCCTTGGTTTGACTTGTCATTAAGTCCCATGTCTTCAATAGAGATACCCTCCTTCTTGTCATGCTTCGAAGTCTCCAAAGCAAATGTCTTCTTCTTCTTAGGAGGTGAGGTGGTCAACTTCTTCTTAGGAGGTGAGGTGGTTAATTTCACAAATCTCCTAAATCTCTCTAGTAAGAGAGGCATCTCCTCAATGGAGTCAATTTCTTCTCTCACGAAATCACTCATAGTGTTTGCGTTGAATGAATGCAAAAGAGAAGAATGCAAAATGTATGAAGAAATCAAACAAACATACAAAATGCAAAAACACACCAACAATGAGCAAAGGATCACCTAAGTATATCTAGGAACCCGCTCTGATACCAATTGAAAGGAATACATTCTTAAGGTGTGTTTAATATATAAAGCTAGGAGGGGGGGGGGGGGGGGGGGGTGAATAGATTTTATCTAATTATTACCCAATTTTCGCGTGCATGTCAATTTTACGAAAATACCCCTAGCAAGTCAAAAATACATACAAGTGTAATAAGATGCGGAAATAATAAATGACACTTGATGTTTACGTGGAAAACCCAACCACTGGGAAAAACCACGGGCTGTTTAGTGCGCCACACTCGGACCTCGAAATCCACTAATTGAAATGGAGTTTACAACCTATGTAGACCTCGTCTAACACTTCGGTCAATAACCCCCGACTTCTACCACGCGGGCCTTTAAAAGTGGCTCTAGTCCAATTGCTTATGTGACCACCTGTTCCCGGTGTCCGACCTAATCCCGGTCAATCACACAAGACTTCAATCTCTCAAAAGAGATGCATAACCCTATGTGAATATGTATGAATATTCAATTAACAAACAAGGCTAGGGAACCTTAGATGCTTATCTAGGATGATGATATATTCAATTTAAATCAACCCTAGATATCAATTGCTAAATGACATGTCAAATAGCATAGATAATCATAGATTATAAAAGCCTAGATATCTATCAAAAACAACACTTAATCAATTCATCACAAATAATCTCTTTTCTTGTATTTAGCATATGATCTAAAACATACAAGTAATTTAAAAGAGATGGCTTGATAGTAAAAATATTATAATAAAATGAACTTAATCAAAATCTTACCAAGCAAGTTGTGATGATGCAAACCCATACATGGATGCACTCTATATAGACATAGAGGATGCAATATGAAATTTGATGCAAAAGGGGTTTGATTTGAGTGGTTAAAGGTGAGTTCTTGATTTGATTTTCTCTCAAAATCTATCTTTGAAGTTTAGGGTTCTTAAGAGTAAAAGAACTTATTCAGATAATGAGAAAGTGTGATATTTATAGACATCAAGAACAGGGCAAGTGAAAAGACAATTTTGCCCTTGAAATCGCACGATCGGCGGTTTCATTCGGCGGCCATGCTGCCGAATTAAACGGCTGAATGTCTCCCGAGAGGATCAAGAAACATCGGCGACTTCGTTCGGCAGTTTCGTAACCGCCGTTTTGGACCCGAAAGATATTTCAATCAGGTCTTGATCGACGGTTTCGAACGGCGGCCAGGCCACTGAATGAAACTGCCGTTTCACCAAAAATGGTGAAACCAAGGGAGAAGCCAAAGGCATCTCCACCGGCGATCATCGCGTAAAACAAAGCACACCAACGTGCACGCGCAGACGTTTCCGAACAACTTTCGGGAAACGAATTTCTCCACACTAAAAACTAATCATGCATGAAGTGCAAGTGTGGGTATTGAAAGCATCCTAATGCCTATCATGACATGGCATTTCATAGAACAAGATGCAATCAATTAAATGCAAGAAGAGATATTGAATAAATCAATAAAGCACAATGCACACAAAATACACACACAACATTCAAGAATAAGAGTTATGAATGTTGTGTGTGTGTGCAACTATATCTTTTCAAGCCAATGTAAGCACAAGATATACCTTTGGTGCTTGTCCTCTTGAGGTCTTGGAAAGGGTCTTTGATCTTCAACAAATCACCTAGACTACCCTTACAACCAAACCTCAACATGTGGTTTGCCCACGAAATAAGCCAATCAAATAAAGGGAATCCTTACACGTACAAATGGGATTAGGGTTCCATTTTAATTTATTTATAAACTGATAAAATTATACAATTAACCTTAACATTGACAAATCATAACTACATTTAGGAGATATAAAGAACTGTTTTAAAAATTAACATACATTAGTTATAAAATTAACATACATAATGTGTCATGTTCACATAATCAAGTATATAGATTGAAATGTATTAGGTATAACAGCATTACAAATATATTGTTGTATAAGTATAAAATTAGTACCACATTTTAAAAATTAACATACATTAGTTATAAAATTAACATACATAATGTGTACACTAGCTCAATTCATGTTCACATAATCATGTATATAGATTGAAATGTATTAGGTATAACGGCATTACAAATATATTATTGTATAAGTATAAAATTAGTACCACATTTTAAAAATTAACATACATTTGTTATAAAATTAACATACATAATGTGTACACTAACTCAATTCATGTTCACATAATCATGTATATAGATTGAAATGTATTAGGTATAACGGTATTACAAATATATTGTTGTATAAGTATAAAATTAGTACCACATTTTAAAAATTAACATACATAATGTGTCATGTTCACATAATCATGTATATAGATTGAAATGTATTAGGTATAACGGCATTACAAATATATTGTTGTATAAGTATAAAATTAGTACCACATTTTAAAAATTAACATACATTAGTTATAAAATTAACATACATAATGTGTACACTAGCTCAATTCATGTTCACATAATCATGTATATAGATTGAAATGTATTAGGTATAACGGCATTACAAATATATTGTTGTATAAGTATAAAATTAGTACCTATTCAATGTTGATATCAATATATCATACCACATAGTAGTAATTTTTTTTTTTATGCATGTGGTAAGTCATTTAATATGTCATCAATGTGCTTCCCACCATAAAGCAGCAAACGAATTTTATATTGAAACTAAAAAAGGCTCCCACATGTCATCTGTATTAATAAAGATGGCAGCTGAACAGTCAAGATGAAGAGTCAACATTCCTTATGTATGTTTCACTGGTTAAGTAAGTGCAACATATTCTTCATTATCAATCAAGATGATATATTGCAGAAACTGTGGAGATTACCGATTCCAACTCCGGACAGTGGAACATGTAGATGATTCGATTGCAGTTCTGGAACAACAGATAAATCTGGCACAAGGTTTTTTCTTCATAGTGCAATTCTACTACACCACTAAGCTTGTTTATCCGAATCGTACTTTAGCAATTGAAGACGACGCAACGCAATGCGAGTTTCACATCCAATTTGATAATCTTTACGCAGAAGATGAATATTCATTGTCAGGTAAGTTGCGTGGATGCTTTTCCGGTAGTGACCTGTCAAAAGACGTTGAACAGACTATGACGAAAATAATTGTGGATATATCAATGTCTATAGCCTGTACTATGCCAGAGTACAAAGTTGTACCAATTTTGGTGCAAATTGGGATTGTGCTTCAACTCTCTATGAAAGAAGAAAGTTTGTTCAAGTCAGAATTGATAAAGATGGAAATTGATAAGGGTTCGTTACCGGGAGAACATTGTGTGATTTGTTTTGAAGATTGTTTTTCATTGGGAGGGGAAATTGTTTTGATGCCATGCTCCCATATTTATCATCATACTTATATCACCAAGTGGTTCGAGAAGGCACTCAACTGCCCAACCTGCCGTGAGCAACTGAAACTTTCCTATGAGTAAGCTATGTTCGTATTTTTCCATTGCAATATTTTAGGTTGATTGGACCAGGCCATCTGATTAGTATTTTTTTTTCAAAAAAATTATTTTCTATGCAATCACACCGTTCAAGTGTGTAAGATCTGTCGATCATAGCTTTTTTGGTTTGTTTGTAATCTGATTGACATCAGATATAGTGCGCTTGATCATTGTATGAACTCTTTGAGGAATTCCCTTTAGTTTAAAAAAACCTAGAATGATGTGTTCTATTATTTCATAATTGAATACATTCATTATTTAGACCTCGAAGGACATTTGCTTGAATTTTCGGTAATTTGTATGTTGAACCCTTGATTTAATCTATGAACAATACCAGTTTAAAAATATATCCGTATAAAGATTATATCAGGGATCACCAACAGACGTAAATAATTATAAGAAAGAGTGATTCCATTTCCAATTTTTGTTGTCAAAAATAAAAATTAAAAATAGCATAATCATCCAACCAAAATCCCAATCGTGTATTAAAAGCATCAATAATGTGTCCTTGGATAAAGAGATGCAGCTAATTCAATATCTGCTTTAAGTAATTGCCCAATGCATGATCAATATCTGTATTACTTTCTCGAAAATGCAATATAGGTTATTATTGATTTCTAGTTTATGGTCAATTAGTGTTTCGTTAATTACCAATTGCACACTTCCCACACGCATTATTAATTGAAAAAAATTCAGGTCAGTCTTACTCCACTGCATGTGAAACCTATATTGGACCTGGGCATCTTATTGTGAATTTGTTGTTTGTTTTTAAATATACTTTGTCTTCAAATATTTTAGTTCTTTCGATCACAGTTTAGGTAATCAACTATTAGATGCTATGTTCACGGAAAAATGATGCAGTTTTTGTTGGTGTGATCACACCAGAAAGTGTAATAGCCCGCTTGACCAGACCCCAAACTAAATAGTGACTTCTCGTTGTATTATACGTGATAGAAGATTTACTTATAAAAAATCTTCTACCTAAAACGAAAGCAACTCCTTAAACAAATATTGAATGCACCGAATGTATTTGTTGACTTTTATATATTAAAAAAAAAAAAAAACAAATAATAGTAATAGTGAATCTCAATTTTAATCTTAGTTTATTAAAATTTTTAAAAAATAGCAAATACCTATAACAATAGATCAGGATCAGTGAAGAGTGCAATTTTGCTCACCTACATTAACTAAAGGTAAGCATTACCCCCCACCTCAGGTGTTGGGTTAACTTTGGACTTTGGGTTAAGTTTGGGACACGTGGCAACACCTGAGGTGGGGAGTAATGCTTACCTCTAGTTAAAGGGGTGAGCAAAGTTGCACTCTATCAAGATATAATTAATAAAAAATAAAAATAAAAAAAAAGAGGGATTAGACACAACATTTAATGTGTATCCACTCATCAAATGACAACTCAACTACCACAAGTGTTGGGATTTGTAGCATTAATCAAAATAAAAAAAAAATAAAAAAAAGGATTTACTGCACAAACCTAAACCTAATTTTTTTTTTAAAAAGTACCAATTGCGTGTAAATGTCGTGTTTTTATAGAGTAGCGTTAGGGTTTAAGCCTTAAGGTATTAGAAAGTTGGTTTCACAAAAGTTATTAGGAAATCCCCAAATATAAACCCTAAAAACTCATCAAAAGAATTCGAAGTTGGTTGATGTGAGCTGCGCAATGACTGGAATTCGTTTCTTCAGCAACATTGAAGCCTTCCCACACATCTATAATCCTGACTCCACGCTACTACGGTCAACGCACATTCTCTTCTCAACCTTGTTTTGTAATGTTTTTTTGTTTTTGTTATGTTTGCTGAAGGAATTCGATATGCTTTATCTTGATTCTTGTTTCAAGAATAATTTTGCATGCCAAGTTAGTAACAGGTATCTTGTTTCTCGTTTGTTGAATAATACTGGATGCCAAGTTTAGTAAAAGGTATTTTGTTTATTGTTGTTAAATTTTCCGATTTCAGTAACAGGTATCTTGATTCGTGTTTATTGAATAATTTTGCATGTTCGTGTTTATTGAATAATTTTGCATGTAACAGTTATATTGATTGTTGTTTGTTGAATAATTTTGCATGCCGAGTTTGTTAATTGTAGTTTGTCCATTGTCAATTAGGGTTTTAAATGGTATACCAATGAACCCTAAGTCACTCTTCTATAATCTTCTTTGCAATGTGTTTGTTCAGTGATATCTGCTACTAATTTTTCCATCGGTTTACCTCCGGTGATACCTTCTGACTGATTTCTCTATATTAGTGATTTCTAGAGGTTTCATATATATTATAATGGAAAAGGGTGGAAAGAGAAAGCACCATAAGATGACAGAACAGGACAGTGGAAAGGGTAAGCAGCAGATTACCAGGAGACAGCAGGATTCCGCGTCGACCGTAGCGGAAGGTTCAGGTGGAATGTTCCCAGCGAAGTATGGAATCAAGTCATGAAAGCCGTGTGGGAATCGGGACATTAGGAAGAATCAACTCCACATTGATCCTCACATGCACGTAGTGATCAATGTAAGTATGGCTATCTTTATGTATGATTACTTGTTTTAATTTTTAGGAAAAAAAATTTTTTGTAACTATTGTCTTATAACTATTGTATGCATATACAGTATACAATTTTAATTGAAAACTTTGTCCGTTGTTAGTAATTGTTTAATTATTCCTTACCAATGTCTTTTGCTTGCAGCCTATAAGTGGGAGACTAAGGGGATGCGGAAACAGGATACTTTGTGATAAGTGGTATAAAGAATTGCCTGCTTCTGTGAAGTTAAAGGTTGCAGAAGTTGGTTTTGGAGAATTTGTGAAGGTTTTAGGAAATGAATAAAGCTGCCGAAAGATAACAATACTGAGGGCCCTAGTGGACCGATGGTGGGATATGACCCATACATTTCATTTTGATGAATTTGGGGAGATGACGATGACTCCATCGGATTTTAGCGCAATAACTGGCATACCTGTTTTTGGAATGCCGGTGGAGTATGACGTGTATGCTTACAAGAAGGTGGATGAGCTGGTGAGGTGGTTTGGAGAGCTTATGGCCAATTTAGCCAAGATGAAAAGGGTTCCTTTTGTGGATATCTATGCAGCTTATAAAGGTTTTGGTGGGAACAATATGACTGTGGAAGACATTGAAAGACTGACTCGGGTTTTTATCTTGGCATTGCTATCAGGCACATTACTGTGTGACAAAGCTGGAGTTGTCAACCTTTATTACCTGCCAACTCTTAAAGCCATATCATCCATAGGTCAGTACAATTGGGGCGGAGCCGCCTTATCTACTCTGTACAAAAATATGGATGCTATTGTGAGAAAAAATCAAAGCACCGGTGGATTTTGGAGGGCCTGGGAGGTATTGTGATTTGGACATGTATTTTAAAATGTACATTTACTAATTAAGTTTGTGGTATTTTAACAATTTTCGTGTGATTGATCTGTTGCTTGCTAACCAGATTTGGGCTTGTGAATACATAAAACCTATTTCAAGATTGGTGACATGCTTGACAGATAAGAAGCCGTTTCCTCGGGCAAAAGGATGGGGCTCTTTGAAGAAGAAATTTGATTACAATGATTTAAAGGATATGTTGAGGAAACTTAGACGGAAGGAGGTAAACATGCACCCATGGGGAACGGACTAGGACAAGTTGCCGACCTATATACGGCAATCTTCACAGTACACAAAGAGTAGGGTTCTTTTGGATGGGCCTTGCGGCCCAGCATGGTACCTAGGAGAGCGTGTATCTGTTCAGAGCTTGGGATTGATATCACCACGTGTTCCGAAGGTGCCACCACCATCCATGCTTGGGGACTACCCAATAACAAAAGAAATGGCCAAATCAGGTTTTGTGGCCGTGGATGCGCTTGAGTACCTTGAGCCTAATGGTGGTCCAAATAGTTACAGAGATTTCGTAAAGCGGCACATAAGGTTTAAAAAGTACCTTGATGATATGGTTAGTTTATCCGAAAATTATCAATAACCAATAGTACACCTGAAATACCACTAGCATGCTGTAATTGTTCTTAATTTGTTATGTTATGTTTATCTATGGGCAGGAGGATACACTAGACCAGAATTCTGTCGGGCAATTGGAGTTGCCACCTTGGCAACTCCCCCTGATGGGGCGCATGAATTCCGGATTCACTTGCAAATATCTACAAATTCCTAAGAACAATCACCACTTACCAGTGCCTGATCGAATAAAATATGTGAGTTGTTTATTACATTTATGTGTAATGATTTGTGTTTTTTGGTTAACATAAGTGAGCCTATAGCTTAATTATTGGTGAGATAGGTGTCCATTGCCCAAGTGAAAGAGCTGCTCACTATGATTTCTGGATTGACACAACTTGTGATGGAGGGCCAGGTTAATAAGCTCCATACCACTGATGCTGCGGTATGGTTACTGTTATTAAAAATGTGTTTAGTTACCATTGTTTGAAATTAAGTTTACAGAAATACAATCCACTTTTTAAAATTATGATTATCTATATTGGTCTGTTTTTAGAATCCGGTTGTGGGTGCTTCGAACGAACAAGACTCTAAAATGTCTGGTCCGTCATCAAAATCGGTACCGGATGTTAACATTAGTTCGGGCAGTAGATCTCATGATAGTGAGGATGGGGATGATGGTAGTGAAGATGGAATAACACACACAGATGGTACGACAGACAAGAGGACACCAGGTGAGTGTATACAAGCTGTTTTGTGTTTAAAAAATATTGTAAACAAAATTAACAAGTCAACTTATTTCATGAATGCTTCTAAATTACTGTATATACTTAACTGTGCTTCCCTGTATGTTGCATGTTAAACTTATTGAATTACGTTTCATTTTTTATGAATAATGTACACAGATAATGTAGCAGAAGCAGATGATGTAACGGAGGGTGTGCAGGATGAGGAGGAATCAGGAGATGACAGTGTGAAAACGGATGGGGGCGACAATGTGATGTGTTTGAATAGTGGAGATGAAAAAGTGAGTGAGGATACAGAAGATCAAAAAAGTGTGAGTGAGGAAACAGGAGATGAAGAACAACCTTGTGATACTCAAGTGAATCAGCTAAAGCAATCGAAATCCAAGACGGGGAAGGAAGCAATTGGCGCCAGTGATGCATCCGAAGGGAACAACAGTCGATCTCCTAAACAGAAGAAGAAGAAAGACAACCTTCACAGTGTTACACTGAAGGATATCCAGGAGCAAGCTGTACATAACAAAAAGAGAAAACCAACTGCAGATGGTGATCAACCTAACAAGAAGGCTAAAGAAGCAACAAAACTCTCAAACAGTGGAAAGGAAAAAGTGCCAATTGCTGAACCAAACAAAAAGGTGCAGAAAGCTCCCAATACCAAGAAGACAGAGGTTGTTCTTCCAATTGTTCAACCCAAGGACAAGGTGAAGTTAGCAGAGAAAAAATATAAGAAAAAGACATCAAAAAAAGCATCGACAAGGAAGTCATCTAGAATAGCAGCAAGGTGATTTGAATACGTTGGTGTAATTTTATGTTTAACCTAAGCAAAACTGAATTCCTGTTTGTGATCTAATATGGACTTGTTGAACATATAAATGTATATTTAGGTAATATGACTGCAACAAAATATCATGTCAAGTAGAACTGGTAGGATGAAATGACTAAGACGTTTTTTGTTTGCTGATCACACCTTGAAGGTGTTGTTGTATTTGTGATCACAGGGTAATGATGTCAAATAGAACTGGTGGGATGAAATGACTAAGACGTTTTTTGAATGCTGATCACACCTTGAAGGTGTTGTTTATTTGTGATCACACAGTTATGATGTCAATTAATCTTTGAACTCAGTACGTTTGTAATGGTGATAACAATATTACGTATGGAATATGATAACTACTTAATATTATAGTTAGTAAATCTTGAAGTGATCATATTGTTATTATGAAGTATGTACATCGTTATCCTAATGTGTCCTTCCTTGCCAATTTTCACCTTACCAATGTTATCAGAGGAGTTGCAGTCAAATATTTCGTTTTACAGCTTTACACTTCTTTCACTCTAACAAAACTCAAGTAATCATTTAAAAATTTTATTAAAGCAATATGAAAGATGGCATCTTTTTTAAAAATAAGAAGATTGAAATTATTCATTATTAAATTATTTTTTTTTAATTTTATTACCATAATTTGTTCACACACATGGGTTAGTTGAATGAAATGAAACATCATATTGTTCAATGAAACATCATATTGAAACAAATTAATTTGCATTCCGTTAATAAGGAGAACACTGCTACACTTACAGTAAAAGAAACATATTTTCATAACATCCGATGCAATTACAAAAACAAAAGGCAGCACGCACACTTCGCCAGAACAAATAAAACTAAACAAACAAACATAACGCTACTTTAGACGTTATCAAGGTCTGCCAGACGTGTCCTTAAACGGGTGGATTGGTCTACCAAAGAGTAAATTTGATCTGCAAGACCATCAACTTCCATTTCCAGTTGCATGACGCGCTTCTCTCGACCGTTGACTCTAGCATTCTCCACAATCCACTCACGATGCAGATTCCTACAACGACGACGCTCGTGCTCGAGCGCTTTCTCAACGATGGCTACCTTCCCTTTCAAAAACTCCAAAGTCTCTCTATCTTCGGCATCCATCCTTCGCATTTGTTAGAACAATTTTCTTGAAATGAATTGAAAACGCATACTTATAGAACTTTGATGTCTATTGAAATTTCCCTTAATGTAGTAGTTAAATATACCTAGAGGGGGGGTGAATAGGTATAGGCTCCAAATTCTTCCAATTAAAAATAATGCGGAAAATTACAAGGCAAATGCACACTTGATTAGATTTAGCAAATGAATTGATTACACTAAGACAAGAGTAAATCAATTTACAAGATATGCAATCAATGTAATATATGGAAGATAAAGAAAAGTAAAGCAAAATTGAACACAATGATTTTAACGTGGTAAAACCTCAATGAGGAAACATCCACGGGTTGATACCACAACCACCGGCGAAGCAATCCACTATGTGAAAAAGGACTTACACACTCAAGCTATCACTCATGATATCCGCTCAAGCTATCAACTCCTAATCTACCCTCGGGCTAGTGAATCACCAAGCCTACTTCCTATCCGAGATGTGTCCTACACCTCTAGAAAGCAACTTCCTATCCAAGACGCTCACGTCTCTAGGAAGATTTCTTGCTTGCCTATCCGGATCCTCCCGACCCTAGACAAGACTTCCTTGCTTGATTATCCGAGTCCTCCCGACTCTAATCAAGGCTCCCTTGCTCTATCCACAAAGCTTCACTCACTTTGCTAGAGACTTCAACCTAATGCAAGGCAATGATCTAAAGTGATGCAAATAATGCAAGCACAATCAAATTAAGCTAGATGATCAATCAAGCAAAATGTACATGTTCAATGATAGTCTAGAATATGATTTCAACACACAATCACAAAAGTTATCTAGAAATCAAGACATGCAAATCAATAAGAACAAATGTATGAATATTCAATTTAGCACACTAAAAACATAGTGCTTAGATCATGAAACAAAACATAGAAAATAACATGAAGCACATCACTCATATATTTTCTAGAATCAATTTCATGATAGATCAAGTTTAGCACATAAATGTTCAAGACTAATCACAAAGCTAAAACTCAATTAACAAATGATCAAATAACCCTAGCATGTGATCTAACATACTTCTTAACAAATTTCATCAATCAAATGGAAAGAATCAATAGATGATCAAAGATGAAATTGAAAAAGAAATAAGTTGAAACATACTACTGACCACGGACTGGAAATGGACCAGCTGAGAACAATGCCGAAGTCAACTGCCTCTAGAAATGCTTGGGGTTTGTAGCTCTCTTTGAGACCAACAATTTTGGTTTTTGAATCGAATGATTTCGAGTTCATATGAGAGAGATATGATCAAAACAAGTAAACAAAAATTGTTGAAAAACTGATGCGAGAATTGATCAAATGTTCTTCAAAAATTGCATAAGTGTGGAGGGAAGGAGATTGGCTTAAAAGGAGGGAAAAGGAGAGAATTTCCGAGCGAATCACGTGCTGCCATGTCAGCACCCCGTGGGGGGTGCGTGGGGCCCACGGGAGCAGAGGGCTCCCTTGCCCGTGGGGCCCACGGCCTCCCACACGGGCTGGCCAAGTGGCCACACGTGATTTGCACATCTCTCGCGCGCTCCCTCGGTTCGTTGCCCCATATCTTGAGCATCCGACCTCCGATTTCGAATCCATTTTCGGATTACGAACCGTGACTCCCTCATGCACGACTACAACTACTTAACTTTGAAAAATGGTTGAGAAATCATCTCGGAATCTGACGATGAAGACAACACAACAAATGAGAACGAAAAGTAGCATAGTCAACTTGTTTGGACTCGAAACCTTATGTATGAGTAACCGAAATGACCGGAACTCAATAAGGCATTAAATAAGAACATGTTCAAGTCCTAAACACAAAATACGAAAACAAATAAACACATATTCACACAACATGCCATATTAAAGAGATAGTCACAAAGCATGCAATTTCACAATGTTTGTCAATACAAGATCAATGCATGAGCATGCTATGAAGTGTGTGAATGTGTTATACCAAATGTTTGAACCACGATGCAGGGACACACATGTATGAATTGTGTGTGTGTGCGCTAACGCCTTGCAAGAGGGTGGAAGTCAAGTTTTACCTTTGACGATTTTCACCTCTTGAAGACGACTTTTGCACTAGACGTTGCTCTTCACTCTTTAAGCTTTCTTTCTTCAAATAATGTCCTAAGCAACAACTAATACAATCATAGAGTGTTTTGCAATGGAATTAAGCCAATACAAATCATAAACCTTACATCTATCATTACGAAGGAGTATAATAGTTGTAGTAATTTATGACTTCTGAATAGTTGTTTGACTTACATAGTGGTAACCAGTTGTAATTAAGGATATGGATGTGAGCCAACACCAAAATGACCGTCTAAGTTTATGAATAAGGAGTAGTTAGAGTGAAATAAGTGAAAATAAATGTTTATCAACCATATCCATTCATATATCGATACACACCTCTTCGTAATTAACGTTGACATTTTGTTTTTATCGAAACTGTGATTTAATATTGCTTTAATAAAATTTTCAAATGATTACTTGAGTTTTAATATTGTTTTAATATTGTTTAAATAATCAATTGGCATTCAGATGAAGTAATAATGATACACGATTTCCCAGTAATCGTTTCAGCTGAACCACCGCCATTTAATGAAAAACGTATACAAATGGACCAATTGGTTGAGTACACACAAATTGAGACACCATTTTTTTAAAGATGATTTGAATCCTGGTGAGATTGTAGGTAGGTTGTCTAGCATTGATTAAAGTACATGAATGTAAGTGGTAAGTTGAAACGATTAATTACAAGATTGGAATATCATTTATTTATGAGTTCAAGCAACCACCGTCATTATATGGTGTCCAGTTAATTAACTTATCTACTTTTTAATTACAAATCATGCAAGTAATATATAAAGGGTGTTCGAATCAGATAGAGCATGTACTTGAGTTTCTCTCTTTATTTATGAAAAATGGATTCCAACACCAATGGTTTCATCAATCATGCCATTTTTGATTTGTGGAAGGAAAAACACACTATTCTTGAACGTGCGCTGGAGAACGAGCGCATACGTTGCAGGAACCTGGTAGAGGATTGGAGACAGGAGAATAAGAAGGTCGAAGATGCTGATATCTGCATCATGAAACTGGAGATGGAGGTCGAAGCAAAAACCACTGAAGTTAACAGCTTGATGGAGGAATGCAATCGTTTGATTCTCCTTATTGAACAACGTAGTTGTAATCTATGATGTTTCTGTTTTGTCTTTGTTATTCTGTTTCTTGTGTTTTTTTTTTTTTTTTTTTTTTTTTTGTTTATCCTGAACTGTTTGTAATCACAACTTATGAAGCGTGATATTTTGTAATTACATCAGAAATGATGTGGTTGTTCATATAATGAACTGTTTTCTATTCTGTGGATAATTGCGCTCACTGAAACTTATTATTGTATGAAACTGTATGGATGGACGAGTTATGTAGTAGTTATAAGGATTAAAAAATACTCACTGAACATGTAACAATTTTAAAGAAAAAACAAGGTCCACAATCGATTAACACTTTAAAAAACAAATAATCAAAATGTGTGCTATCAAGCAAACTGAAACTAAATATAGCACGGTGTGTATAAAACTATCTAGAGGGGGAGGGGGGGGGGGGGGGGGGGGGGGGGGGGGTGAATAGATTTTACGCTTTTTACCCAATTTTTCATGTTAGTCAAAATTACGAATTTACCCTCAAGATAATATAAACAAGCAAGTGTAATATGGTGCGGAAATTAAATCAACACTTGATTTTTACGTGGAAACCCTCACGGGAAAAACCACGGGCTATGTAAGTAAGCCACACTCGAACCTCGAATCCACTAAATGTGCAAACGATTACAACCTAATCCCGGAAGTAATCACACACCTACCTAATCCCGGTATGAGTGAACCTAGTCTAATTTGCTTGCGATCTAAGCAACCTAATCCCGGTTGCTACACACAAGACATACTTTCTCTATGAAGAGAATACAACCCTAAGTGAATATATGTGAATATCCAAAATGCAACATAGAGCAAGGGAAACCCTATATGCTTATCTAAGATGATTAATATGCAATTAAGAACAATCCTAGATATCAAAACTAAATGACATGTCAATTAGTTTAGCTAATCAATATTAAGCACAAAACCTAATATGCTAGCACAATACAACTTCTCAAACATACATCATACTATTCTCAATCTTGTATTCAAAGTATATAAAATAACATACAAGTAATTAATTTGAGATTGCTAGATAAGAGAAACACAAAATATGTAAGATATTAGTGAAAAGCTTACCAAGCAAAGTATGATGAAGATTCCATGCAAGATGACATCTAGATGATCTAAGATGATGCTAGATGATGATTGATGATCATGAAAAAGTATTTGAGTAATTAAAAATGAGTTCTTTGTGTATTTTTCTTCTCTTGAAAAATATCCTTAGTATGAAGCATGAATAAGAACTCTTCTTTGTGACCTAAAATCAAGTTAGCATATATATAGAGGCCATAAGTGAAGTGAGGTCGTTTTGAAAACGCGCCAGAAAATTGCTCTGTGCGCTGGTGGACCTGCGCTGGACGACAGGCGCAGGACCAGACCTGCGCTGGACGATAGGTGCAGGACCAGCGCACAAGCACATTTTTGCTTTGGCGCTGGACGACATGCACTCACACAGGCGCCAGACCAGTGGAGCCATACTGGGCGATCAGCGCTGGTGGCCTTGTGCTGGTGTGGACCAGCGCACGTCCAGCGGCACGCCACTGGGAGTTTTGCGCCGGTGAGCTGCACTGGACGATAGGCGCAGGTGGACCAGCGCACAGCCCACAACTTTGAACCCCACAAGCAATCATGCAAGGGGAACAAAGGTAAACTAAGATGCATCCTAAAAGCCTAAATGCTATGATGTTATAAACACAAGATGCAATCATAATAACAAGCAAGAAGAGATGTAAATAGGCATTGATGCACAACAAAAAGAAACACAACATACAAAGATTAAACATATGCATGAGCTGTGAGTGTGTGCAACTATCTCTTCAAGACAAGTAAGCACTTAGAGTATTACCTTTGGTGCTTGTCAATAATGAGGTCTTCAAAGGGCCTAATGCAATAACAACAACATCTAAACTACCCTTACAAAGAATCCCCACATATGGTTTGATCACGAAATAAGCCAATTAAAAACAACGGGAATCCTTACAATCTCCCCCTTTGGCTATTTCGTGACAAAACCATCACTCACATTGATTCCTCACAAAAAAAATAGAAACTACGGGACTACAATGATATTCTACATTGCAAAGAGATAAGAGAATGCAACTTGAAGTCTTCAATCCTCTTGTAGAATAATCAATCCCTGAAAAGAGTTTCTAACATTTCCAATACAAGAAAAGTGTGAGATTAATCATGTGAGAACAATACCAAGCATTTGCATTTTTAGAATTTAGGCACAACATTACCAAATGTATGCAATGCTCCCCCTCAAAGGGTTACGCCCCCTTCAATGTATGTTCTCCCCAAAGTGCACAATAGCTTCTATATTTTGCAACTCCCCTTACCATATCCTACTCCCCCTTTTTGTCATGATATAGGCAAAGGAGTAGTCCCCAACCGGGTCACTCATAGCAACGAGAGATAGAAGCATGCAAGATTTGCATATACATATAAGTCACTTTATGCACTTCAATTAATTTGAGAGAAACAAGGAGATTTATTTGATAAAATGTGTGAATCCAACATGCTTTGCATACAAGACATATAGCATTTAAGTCCAAAATACAATGGTATTTGGCAAAGCAAATGACAAAGGTTTCTAATAAGAATTCAAACCAATTTCACCAATGTCATGGGAAAAGCAAGGATATAGAGATTATTGATTTCAATTTAAGAGCAACAATATCCAACTTTATAAGCGAAACATGGCATGAGCGACTTTGCACCCTATTTGATTTTTCCGGATAAGATATCCATATGATAGTAGCCACGTTCAACTAATAAAGAAAGAGAGACATTTGGAATGTAAATTCCTTTGAACGGATACAAGATCCTTTATTCATTGAGTCTCATTAGCTTTCACACAAGTTTTGCATTTTTAAGAATATGCAATCATCAATTCATGCTATTCATGTGAGCATGTTTTATGAATTTCATGCTTTTTCATTTGACATTAGCATGTTATAAAAGAATCATCATGTCATGGAGATAACTATAGGTCATTCACATCATACTTCCTATGTAAATCTCCTAGTCCAAAAATGCATGTTTGAACATAAATATGACATGGATTGTAAACAAGCAAGGTTCACACTAATAGAATAGAAAACATATATACATATGTACAACCAAGCTTACTCAAGCAATCAAAAGAAGAGGCATAAGTTATTTCAAATTTTTTGCAAGTTACAAGAATGCAAAATAGCTCTCTTTGCTTGAGTTCCCCATTTGGGGTCAATTATAGAACACATCACTCCACAAGACATATCCCAATAGATCTACTAAGAGTTTTAAATCGAGTAGCATCTAAGGGTTTAGTAAATAGGTCCGCAAGTTGATCATTAGTACCTACATGTTCAAGTACTATGCATTTATTTTCAACAAGCTCTCTAATGAAGTGATGGCGGATGTCAATATGCTTAGTTCTAGAATGTTGAACCGGATTCTTGGAAATATTAATAGCACTCATGTTATCACAAAAGAGAGTGAGAGTACCTTGGTTGAATCCGTAGTCTACTAGCATTTGCTTCATCCATATAAGTTGAGTGCATCCACTCCCCGCGGCTATGTACTCGGCCTTGGCCGTGGACAAGGAAATCGAGTT